>CM035407.1:187744861-187827361 GCA_020310875.1 Ceratopteris richardii
TGAGGCTAGACCCCTTGTTAGACCTAACGGTTGCATATAGACCATTAAAAATATCATGAATTTATTACATAAAGCCATCCAAGGACCTATAAACTTCTTCGTGTACCACCCTTTCAAACAAATGATCAATGATCGATTCTTTAGATTTATACATGTAACTTTCTATACTTATTTGAGAGTAACATGATGGGTGATTGCCACTTTGTATGTTCTATTTCATAGATGAATCCTTTTTCCAACAATATATTGATCCCTTCTTCTATTTTGGCAGAGTAAGCAAGTTATACATATAAGGTCTTTGTTTTCTGGGCTTTGCATCACTCATCATTGATATCCTTTTTGTGAAAATTTCTCAATCTACACGTTTTAAATCCTTATAACTCCATTCAAGGGCATCTCTATATTCATGTCGTAATTTTCCAAGTCTCTCTCTTCTTCCACTGAGACATGATTTCCTTGTAGGTGCAAAGTTTTTTGCCATTTTCTACTCACACAACCATTAGTTTGGTTTGTTCCTTGTTGTCATATGGTATGCATGAGGTGGATTTTCTCTTGGGTTTTTGAACAATTATTTTCTATACTCTGATTAGTATTTCTTATACCCTCAGGCACCTCAAATCCAATATTATACTTATCTTCACATTTGACCTCCTCTTTCGACATGTTATCTTGTTCCCTCTTTTGCTTGGATCTAATAATATATCTCCTTTCTATCTATGGTCAAGTAATAGTCTTGGCTCTCAAGGATATCTTCTTCCACACTAAAGTAGTGTTGTTGTGCAAGTGTTTCTTCGGACTTATCTACCACGAAGTCAAGTATACAATTGCACTCAATGCATCATCCCAATGATCATCTGTACTATAGATTCATCGTATTTATATGGATATTGTGGCTCATCAAGGACTTGCACTAGGATGGGGTCCTTGGATGTGAAGATAAAGGTTATAAATAAATCATACCCATTTTTTTTAGAATTGCTCTTCCACTTTCTCATGCACACATTCATAGTAGACAATATTTGAGTCTATAAATGTGGCCCAAATCCTTCATCATTGAACATTTGTTTAATATCCACAAGATCATCTAGGTCTCACATGTTCTTATTGAGGGTTCCAAACTAATTATTTCTTTCTTGTTATCCCTCTCTTAGAGCATCTTGGCATAGCTAGATATGTGCATCCTCTTTCATCCATTCATAATTGCTAGAGTTGGCACTATGTGTAGAAGTGGAATCGTCTTCATCCTTCTCATTATGGATGTGATTGTATTACAAAGGAGGAATGTCTTTGTGAGAAAATTCATGTAAAATAACTTTCATGGTTACTCTTGCATGTTGTAGGTATAGAGAATTCGAACCCAATCTTGCATTATTTTTAACTACCTCAGAAATGGATGTCTTGGGAGAAACTCATAAGTGTTGCACATTTCCACACTCTACTCAAACTTAACACGATGCATGGTGAAAGTTAGATCTTTGAGAAGATCAAGTGGCCTTTCCATATGTCCATTTGCTAGTTGCAACTTTATGCATGTTGGCCTTAATGCCAATTTTCCCCATTTCTTCCATATCTTGGTGTTCATTATGCCTATGCCTATGCTTGAATCTATTATGTCTTTATATGTCAATCCATTGCATTCGGTTGGAAGAATTATATGCCCCTCATCTCCTTCACTGAAAATTCCTACTTTGTCTACAAGGACTAGAATGATATGCAACTTGGCTTCTACTTGAGTGTTTTGAGTCTACCTCGATCACTCCATTCCATTTTTGCCTCGAGATGCTTTATTAGAGGGATTCTTATGATCTTTTTGAGCTAAGTTAACCCATTTCCCAACAACATGGTCATTGTATGTTCTTATGGGCTTAAGTATCTAGGTAATGATCATAGGCTTGCTATTATGTCAGAATTGAAATTTGTCTTGATGTATACATTCCTTGGATTTACATCACCTTCGATGGATAGATTAGGCAAATGAAGTCTTGAGAAGGATGGTGATTGATATTGTAGTCCTCTCCATCTCTTAAGTTTCACCACTTCTAAGAGCTTTTACTATTTTTGGCTCTTTATCTCTATGCCAAGCATGCTTTTTTCACACGCAAAGTTTAGGTTGGGAGATTCTAATGATGCATATTGCCATTTGTCTCTATGGATCTATAGTATGATTTGGGTTTTTTTTTTAAGTTCATTTTACTTGTTCAATATTTGAAATCTCTTCAAGAATGTGTGTGTAAAGGAAAATTGAAGGAGAGCTTTTCAACATCTTCTAAGCTAGTTCAATCATTCTCTTATAGATATCTATCCATTCTCCTTCAATTCTAGCCTACGGTATCATTTATCATGGTTTTCTATGTTAGGCCCTTTGTGGATTCACTTATGGTAAGATTACAATAGTAGCTCAAGATAAGGGTCAACCATAGAGGATGCCCTATATTTGGTTTGACAAACCTCTCATTTGGACTTCTCACTCTTTTTTTTAGCTATTCTAACTTCTTCTTCGGAATTTTTTACTTGATGCTCTATTTCTTCAATTTTCTTTTTCATCCTTTAGGATCTCTTTTCTCATCATCATTTCCTTGATGTTCATGTATCTTTCTCAGTAGTGGGCAAGTTTTTCCCTTCATCTTTGGATTAGTCTTTCTTCTTTGCTTGGGCTCTAGTGACTATCTAGATTGAAATTTCATGCTCTTCCTTGCTCTTGCTCATCTCATGCTCACTAGGAAGTTGGTGGTCCTAAGTAACCATGGTCACTCTTCTTACAATAGCTAGCAAATCTTTGAGCCAATGGATACTTCCATAATCATGACAACATCTTGGTCTTTGCATTATTGATGGGAACTTTTGGGTCCAAGAGAGGGCTCTACCCAAGATGGTTGCATTTCTAACAACTCATAAAGTTTTACTTGAATTGCATGCTCACTCACTTAGTCCTTGAAAAGTTTTGATGTAACTCCCCTTGTGCAAGTTTCTCTTGAATTAAAAGAAAATTTTGAACATTCACATGATTGGTCCATTGAGCTTGCTCTAGCTGGTATGGAGATTCCTTGAATAAATGATATATCATGCACTTAGAAGAGGGAAAGAATCTCTTACCAAGATGCAAGAGAAAGAGAAAGAGTGAGAGACAGAGATGTGTGTCTGTGGAGAGAAAGAACAAAGATTTGAAGCATGATAATACTCACTTATGGATGTGTGGAGTTGCACAAAGGCAATTTGCATATGTACATACATACATCTTAACATGCATGCATACATAACATTCATAGTTACATACATGAATATATACATACATGAATATATACATACATTCATACATGCATAAATGCATATGTACATACATTCATTCATACATTTATATGTACACACACACACACACACATATATATATATATATATATATATATATATATATATATATATATATATATATATATATATATATATATATATATATATATATATATATATATATATATATATATGTGTGTGTGTGTGTGTGTGTGTGTGTTAATATATCTATGTATTACGTATATATGGATGTGTGTGTTTTAATTTATGCATGGATGTGTGTGTTTTAATTTATGCATTTCTCAAAAAAACAATTTAGAATGTATAAAAAAATAGAATGTACAGAAATACTTTGGAATGTATATAAAATAGTTATCCATAATATTTGATCCGTTAACTTCTTTGACAACCTAAAAAAAGGACGTAAAGTTGGAGAGAAAAAGAGAGAAATAAATGAGAAAGATAAAGAGAGAAAAAGAGAGAGAAAGAGAGAGAGAGAGAGAGAGATAAAATAGAGAGATAGATAAAGAGAGAGAGAAAGAGAGAGAGGAAGTTAGAGAAAGATTTGAGAGAGATTGTGTAGATATGTTTTCTTAAATCCAAAAAGGAAGTTTGGCCTTAGCCAAATCTTAAGATTGAGACCATCCTTTTTTCTCCGCGCAGCTGTTCCCTTGCATACACGCCGCCATCGCCATGATGACACAGAGATCTTCTCTATTCGTACCGCCCAACCATGTCCGAGTGCCTATGTCTAGCTTAAATGAGACTCATTCTCTAAAGTGAGAATCTCCCTTTTATTCCTCTGCCCATAATAATATCATGTGACATTAAATCTTAAGGTTGAGACCATCCTTTTTTCTCTGCATACACGCCGCCTTGCATACATGCCGCCATCGCCATGATGACACAGAGATCTTCTCTATTCGTACCGCCCAACCATGTCCGAGTGCCTATCTCTAGCTAAAATGAGACTCATTCTCTAAAGTGAGAATCTCCCTTTTATTCCTCTACCCATAATAATACCATGTGACACCAAATCTCCTAGACTTTAAGGGAGTACGATTCCCCTAAGGTAAGGGTTTTATCTCTTAAGAGAGAAGAAATCACATAATGACATTGTTCCCAAAAATTCTAGATCTTAAAATTTTTAAAACCCATCATAATACCATTAGCTGACCTTTCTATCACATTTGAGGATCAAAAGTGCTATTTTTTACTCCTAATTTAAAATCCATGCATGACTAGAGCTCAATAAATTCACACTTTTTTAAAGTATCTCAAAATAATCTCTTTTTCCTCCTTAGACTCCCATTTTCATACCAAAAACCCAAAAGTCACGTTTTTTCCCTCTATTCCCCATCTACCATACCAAAGAAGCTGTGTTTCTTCTCTCACCTTCCTCATCCAACTTCTACGATAGTTACAACAACTTCGAGTCTCATGGAAATCTCCACAACTCATAGGAGAACAAAAACTGAAGTCCACACAATGACATGCCAGAACATCAAAACAATGGATGGAAGTTGCCTACCATAGGATTTTTCCAAAGGTGCATGGATCTACATGGAACCATCTCAATTTGGTCCTCATCATGTTCGAGATCATGGAAATTCATATCTACATTGAAAGGGTAAGCTCCTAGGCTTTTAAACATAAAAGAGATGGTGGTATGGTTGATATTGTATAGCATGTCTTCATAATGTCAGCCATGAAGTTGGAAAACTCATGTAGAAGCACATTTCCTATCCATTGTATTCTATACAATTTTGAATGGTTCATGGTGTTGAATGTCTTAGTTAGTGATTGTAGAGTGATTTTTTTTTGCTACGGTCATTTTTTATTCTATTTTAGTTGAAGAGAAACCAATTTAAAGGAACTTTCAAAGCACCTAATGCACAAATTGGGCATTAGTGTTCCTAGATGTAGCTTCCACTAAACTTATTCATGAAAAAATATTATTTCTACACATATTATTTATACATACAAATACATTGTTTATTCTACGGATGATTATTATAAAACATTAGAGATTAATAAAGTTCATTCTCTTGTTAGTTTTGAATGCCCACAATATGATGTTTGATCCATAACATATTTCAAACATAAGCTGGTAATGGACATGCATAACTCTTTTAAATTTACACGGGTGTCTAGATCTATTAGTCTACATGGGAATCTATCAATCCATTGTTTTGTGTTTATATTCCAAGGTTTTCCTTTTGAAGATAATCCTACAACGTTCCTATGTAGAGATATAACATATGAGGTAGTATGAGATTTAGTAGCAAAAAAATGGCGTTATGTAGAAAGGTTCTCAAAAGGGGGATAAATGTCATTGTAAAATTGGTGATAGAGGTATATGGTTTCATTGTTTAAAACATCATACTTCTTTGTACACTAGATTCTACTATGATTCTTGGATGTATAAACTTGTGCATTGGATACCTTTACAAATCTATGAAAGATCTTTATTTTCAACTGAAGTTAATGTAAAGTTAGCCAACAACAATATGGAGATAGTTTTAGTTAATTAACACTAAAACCTAGCTAACTTGCAAGATCACTTAATTATTGGGAAACGCTATGAGCTATGGTCATTAGGATGACCACAAGCTAGAGCTACGAATCTTGTCCCAACCCTATGCCTCTCTCTCTCTCTCTCTCTCTCTCTCTCTCTCTCTCTCTCTCTCTCTCTCTCTCTCTCTCTATATATATATATATATATATATATATATATATATATATATATATATATATATATATATATATATATATATATATATATATATATATATATATATATATATATATATATATGTGTGTGTGTGTATGTGTGTGTGTGTGTGTGTGTATATATATATATATATATATATATATATATATATATATATATATATATATATATATATATATATATATATATATATATATATATATATATACGTGTGTGTGTGTGTTGGAGTTAGATGTCTGCGGAAGCATGCGAACAGCACAAGGAAGAAGAAGAAGCTTGGAGCATAACACACAATACTGAATGTATTACTAGAGAATGTACAAAGATAAGTAGCCCATTAGGGCAATAGGCGTATATACAAGCCGGGGGAAAAAAACCTCCTAAAGAGGGAAAAAAGTGCCCCAGTGGTCCTCGTGTGTTCACACACATCACTACATAAATATATCAACAAATCCCCCTGGGAGTGATGCGGTGAACAAGGAGCTGGCACTCATGTATAAGAAAGTGCCAAGCTATGTGGAAATCACTCCACAAAAGGAAGTAACCCCAAAGCTTTGCGGAAAGCTTCAAACTTCTCCCTAGGCAGAGCCTTCGTAAAAAGGTCTGCAATGTTCTCCTGCGTGGGCACATATGCCAAGCTGATCTCCCCAGCAGAGAACCTCTCCCTGACATAGTGATAATGCACCTCAATGTGCTTAGTGCGAGCATGGAACACAGGGTTCCTCGCAACTACCAATGTGCTCTGACTGTCAATGAAGATGGTGGTGACAGAAGTCTGACCAACACCCAAATTAGCCATAAGGCGTCTGAGCCACACACACTCAACAGTCCCTATACTTAGACTCACAACTAGAAGTAGCCACAGTAGGCTGCTTCTTGCTCCACCAAGATATACATGAGCTACCAAGCATGAAGCAAAAGCCACTAGTGGACCCACGAGTGTCATAGCAACCAGCCCAATCAGAGTTAGAAAAAGCATGCAAATCTGGCGGTAGTGACCCCCCCTTGGGATAAAACAACCCAAGTAGTTGAGTACCACTCAAATAGCGAAAGATGCGCTTAACTGCCTGCCAATGCTTGACTCCTGGGCAATGCATAAACCTGATCATCTGTGAGATAGCAAATTGAATATCTGGCCGAGTAATGCATAAGTAAATCAAGCATCCAATAGCCTGCTGATAGAGAACAGCATCAAATGCATCTCCAGCATCATGAAGACTCAATCATAAACCTGTCTCCATGGGAGTGGCAATAGGCTTACAGTCTTCAAGGCCAAAACATTGCAATAATGTGTCAATATATTTCGTTTCACACAAAGCCATTCCACCATCAACTTGCATAGACTGAATGCCCAAATAGTGATGCAAATGCCCCAAATCATACATCTCAAATGAGGCATGCAAATCAGCCTTGAAATCAGCAATATGCTTCTCAATAGGAGCAGTGAGCAGCATGTCGTCAACATAGACAACAATGATCACAAGCACATCATTAGCACACTTAACATATAAGGTGCTTTCAGTTGGACTATTCTCAAAACCATGTGCAATCAGATAGGCATGTATCTTCTCATACCAAGCACATGGTGCTTGCTTTAAACCATATAATGTCTTCTTTAACGTGCACACCTGGTTTTCATGCCCTTTTTGCACAAAGCTATGGGGCCAAAAAACATACACTTCTTCATGCAAGTCACCATTCAAAAATTTTGTTTTAATGTCCAACTGATGTACATTCCAACCATGATGAGCTGCAAGTGCACAGATGCTTTGAACAGTAGTCATACGGCATGTAGGTGCAAAGGTCTCATCAAAATCAATGCCCTCTTTCCTGTGCATAACCCTTTGCAACAAGCCTAGCCTTATACCTGTCAACTGTACCATCCGATTTATGCTTCAGCTTGTATACCCACTTAGTGCCAATGGCCTTCTTGCCAAGAGGCAAGTCACATAAACACCAAGTACCATTCTTCATTATAGCATCATATTCAGATTGCATAGTAGCCATCCAATTTTCTGAATTTTGTGCTTCATCAAATGAAATGGGCTCATTCTCATCACAGAGACTAGATGCAGCCATAGCATAGCAATCTGATGCAAAAGAGGCACTATGAGAGCCTGAACAAGTACAATATGATAGAGGTGCATCTAATTTGCTATCACGGAAAGTGTGTACCATCCATTTTGGCATTGTTTTTGCCTGCTCAATATCAGCTCTCTCATCAACTAGTGCATCATGTAAATTTGCATCAGAAATGAAATGATCTGCATCATCACATGAAACCTGCAAATGCTAAGAAGTTGCCTCATTGGGACCAGCACTAGACTGTCCACCTGTAAAAAGAGGTAGCAAAGTATCATACATGTCTTTGGAGCTAACAAATGTCTCCTTAGTACATGAAAGCAATGGCTGAATAACATCTTCCACAAAAACAACATCACGGCTAACCAGAATGCGTTTAGTCTGTGGATGATACAAACGATAGCCTTTACTTTCAAAACTGTACCCAAAAAAAATACATTTTATTGCTTTATCATCCAATTTTCTGTGATGTTGTTCAGGCACTAATGCATATACCAAACAACCAAAAACATGCAGATGAGCAACAGATGGCTTGCGATCATGCCAAGCCTCATATGGAGTGAAAGACTGTAGCGCTTTAGTGGGACACCTATTCAGTACATATGCTGCATGCCTCAAGACACAAACTATGTGGTAAAGCCTGACTCTTGACCGTACACCTCGCCATCTCCATGTGTGACCTATTCTTTTGTTCAGAAACTCCATTTTTTTGACGTGTATACGGCACTGTACAGTCGTGTTTTATCCCATGTTCAGCCAGAAATGCATTAAAATTAGAAGACATATATTCCCCCCCTCGATCAGAACGAAGGGTGCCCATTTTACATGCTGACAGATTTTCAGCCAAAACCAAAAACTGTTTGAAGCACATGAACACTTCGGACTTTGCCTTCAATGGATATACCCATGCATGCCTGGAAAAATCATCCATGAAAGTCAAGAAGTAAAGATAATTCCCAAAAGAAGGTGTCTGCATAGGACCACAGACCTCACTATGTACAAGCTGCAATTTCTGAGTAGCCCGAACTGAACCATCTTTTGGAAAGGACGAACGTTGCATGTTTCCCAAAATACAGCCTTCAAAAACATGTTTTCCAGGTGCCTCAAGTTTGGGCAAAGAAAACACCATTTCAGATTTCTGCAGGAGTAGCAAACTAGCAAAATTCAGATGACCAAAGTGTGCATGCCAAAGCTTTGCATCTGACATATCCTGAGAATTATTTACTGCACATGCCAAATCACTTACAGATCTTTCATAGTCTATGAGCTTATACAGCCCACGACATAAAATGCCACAAGCAATAATCACATCGCCATTTGACAGATCATGAACTGTACACATGTCATCAACAAATTTCACAACCAAGCCAATCTTGGTTAATGCAGAAACTGATAACAGGTTCTTCTTGATCCCTGGCACAAATAAAGAATCTGACAAAGTGAAAGAACTACCATCAGCAATAGTCAAAATGATCTTACCAACTCCCATAACAGGATAAGAGGAGTTGTTGGCGCATGTAACAATATTCCCTGTAGGGGCAGGCTCGAGTGAAGAGAAGAAACTGTGCTGCGAGGTAATATGTTTGGTCATCCCACTGTCAAAATACCAAACATCTGAGTCTACTGTAGACATGCACTGCTCATGAGAAGATGGGTCAAAACTGCAAACAGTATTAAACGCCCATTCTTCTTCCTGCACAAGATTAGCAGACTCCGTTTTTGGTGTAGAGGCTTCTGCAACAACCATTCTGGCCTCTTTCTTCTTTGCTTCTTTTGCAGCCAGTTTTGGACAGTTCTTTATGATATGATCATTCCCTTTACAGTACTTACAAAACAATTTCTACTTTTTTGATTTTTTTCTCGTCTTTGTCTTGGTTCTTCGAATGTGCAGCATTTGCAAATTTCTGCTTACTAGTAGAAGAGCTCCATTTTCCTTTGCCCTTCTGACTAGCAAGGGAAGCTTGATCTACAACAGGCATAATGGACCTGTTCTGCCTCGACTGATCTTCCTGCAACAGAACAGAGACTAGCTCCCCAAATGACAAGGCATTTGGATTGCCTTTCATCATTAACCGAAGAGTATAAGCAAAACTCTTATATGAATCAGGAAGACCATTCAGAACGGTCTGCACAAGTGAGCTATCTAGTAAAACCTCATCAACAGAAATCAACTGTTCCTTCAAGTCTTTGATCTTCGTTAGGAAACTATCCATAGAATCGCCTTCATTCATGTTCTCACTCTCCACCTGTTTTCGGAGGTAAGCAACACGAGCCTCATTCCTAGCTTGGTACAATGTGGTAAGTGTATCCCAAGCATCCTTAGCTCTTCTGCAAGAGCGAATGTGAGGAATAATGGCACGTTTGATAGACAAAGCTATCAATGCATGTGCCTGGGCATCTCTGCCATCCCAGCGAATCTGCTTTGCAGTAGGTGCAACAGAAATCGTAGCACGAATAAGAATATGTACAATATCACCATCTTCGACACCTTCTACATCAGCTTCTGTACCTGCTGTTGTAACAATTGTAGGTGTGATAGGACGTTTTTCGACACCCTGCACGATGTTCCATAGTCCTTTTGCAACCAACACATGTTGCATCATATAAGCCCATAACGGGTAGTTGGTACCATCCAACTTATCCTCAACAGTCAACATACGGAATACATCACTGCTTTCAGCCATGGCCGGTGACTAAAATACCTTGATGCAGAAAATTGACTGTATCTCAAAAAGTTGAACAGAACTGCCTAGACAAATTCCGCTAGACCTGTAGCAGACTTCGAGACGCTTATACTGGCGAACAGAAACCGGTATATACCTTTGGCACAAAAAGATAAAATAGCCTGCACAAGCATTATGATAGTGCATTCGGAGGCCGAAACAAGCTCAGATCACAATTTCGGCACACAAAGCGAAGCTGTTTTGATCTCTAAAACACCTTGAGTATGCTCACCAAATTTTGTGCGAATCTGATACTGCAAACGGAGGAGTGTCAATGGCACCCTAGATGAAGTGACGATCTGCTCTGATACCAATTGTTGGAGTTAGGTGTCTGCGAAAGCACGCAAACAGCACAAGGAAGAAGAAGAAGCTTGGAGCACAACCCACAATACTAAATGTATTACTAGAGAATGTACAAAGATAAGTAGCCCATTAGGGCAATAGGCGTATATACAAGCCGGGGGAAAAAAACCTCCTAAAGAGGGAAAAAAGTGCCCCGGCGGTCCTAGTGTGTTCACACACATCACTACCTAAATATATCAACACAATATATATATATATATATATATATATATATATATATATATATATATATATATATATATATATATATATATATATATATATATATATATATATATATGTGTGTGTGTGTGTGTGTGTGTGTGTGTATATATGTGTGTGTGTGTGTGTGTCCAAACCAAATGGATGTCCATGCCATAACGCTACTTATAGCATTCTTGCCCCCTTGGAAAAACAATTTTTCCTTGAAAATGGAGCTATATACAATACTATAGGCATAACCCAAAGTCTCATGCTCTAACTTGGAAGAATATGTTTCATCTTTGTGGTGTGATGCACCTCAAATTCCAAATGAATAGAGGGGAATCTACTTATTTGATCCTCGCCCAAATTATTCAAAACACCAACTCATTTTGCACTTGAAAAGCTAGACCTAGTGCAAAGTAGGGAATGAATGATAAAGGTGGAACATTAATTGTAAATTTGGTTGACCCAAACATCTAAATTGTTTCAAGAAATTTCCATTTTTCTTTCTCACAACAAGTCAATCAAGCCTTGTAAATGCACTAGAGAAGTATAATTGCATATTCCCTAAAGATTGTATCAAAACCCTTGTAAAATATTAGTTTCTTTAGAGATAAAATGGCAATATTGCATTAACAATCCTCATTTACCATGCACTAGGAATCCGAGAGCACCTGATAAGATGCCCACATCCTCCGAAATGGCCAAGTACGCAAAGATGGCCACTATACCATGGAAGAGGAGAGAACTAAAGTTGGAAGAGGCAGCAGAAACCAGTTCTCAACCACGCATGAGAGGAACAAAAAGATTCCAAGAAATGATGAAAGGAGAAGAATCACTTCCTACTCCCAAAAGAGCGCATGTCCTACCAAAGACCAAACTTGTAGATTCAAAGCCGATTACAGAGGCAGAGTTGCAAGAAGCATTAGAAGCAACTCACCAATATATGGGAGGTCAAGTCAATCTGCCAATACAAGGGCATCATTACCATCAATCCCATAAAGACATTCCTCAAATAAAGAATTTGTCGAAGTCTGACACCTATAAAGAGTTGGGATTAACAACCTCCACTTCATCCTCAGAAGTTAAAGAAGATGAAGAGACATCTATGATGAATATAGACATTAAAATTGATTCAAAAGATGATGGTAATTGGGAGGAGTTGAATCAATTCATGGGTGACTGTGGAGTGGAAGGTACCAAGATAAACCAAACTCCTGATGAAACTATCAAGGACACCACAAGGCAAGAACCACCTAAAAAAGAAATTCATGTGTTAAAAATGAATGAAGAGAGGAACATTCAAATCACAAAAACTCACTTAGATGGAGAGACCCGAGTAAAGAGACCAAAGGAAGAGAACTAACAAGAAGAAGTGGAGGAACCCGAGCCATTCACACCAATCAGGGTTGTAGCTGAACCCTCTCCATTAGATGTCACTTTTCAAGGTAGTGCTACAAAATCGACCACAAATGAGGAAGAGGAAAGAGAGAGAAAAGTGCACCTTCAGATAACACAACCGCACAATGAAATTATACATGCGGAGCAAGGAAAATATGTCCGCACAGGGGAAGAACCAAGTATCCCCAAAACATGGTTAAATGTGGATGTAGCTCAATTAAAGCCAATAGTGAAGCAAATGATACAAACAGCTATGGACACTCAATAATACATGCTCGAAGCAGATGCAGACTATGACAAGGCTATGAGAGAGAGAAGCCAATTCCAGGTAATGAGTGAAAACTTGTCTGTGCAATTAATTCAAGCTCAAAAGACACTCTCGGCCAAGGAAGTAGAAGCTCAAAAAGCCAATGACAAATGCACCATGCTAACGATGGAAAACAAGACGCTCCAAGATCAACTCAAAGAGCTACAAAGTAAATATGAAGCGGGTGAAGTGGAAAAAGCAAGAATGAATGCCAGAAGTAAGCTGCTTGAAACTCAAATCAAAGTATATATGGAAGAATTAGACAATTTAAGAAATAGAAATAAAGAACTTATGACTGCCATCCTGTGCAACCAACCCATAGAAGCACAAGCAGCTATCGCAAGCGACACAAAGGCATTGGAAGATCAAATGGCGAAGTATGAAGATCAGCTGAAACAAGAGCAAGCTGTAAGAGAAGAATGGGAAAGAAAGTATATGCATGACACTAACAAATTCCGAAAACGATGGAAATTGCCTGAAGACAAACTTCTTGTGGTAAATAATGAAGACGCCGATCAAATAGCTGCCATAGGAAATGAACTTCTGACTGCCAAAGAAGCACTAACAGAGGCCACCACTGAAATCAAAGAAAAGGATGAACTCATTGCAAAATTAGAAGCTCAAAAAAAACAACAGGCAACAACGGGGACACCAGTAGTTCCAAGCTCCAAAGAGACTACTGTGGAGACTGAGGTACATCCTCTTTCTCCCCCCATGCATGATTCACCTATCAAGGAGGGAGCAGGGCAAACCATTGAACAAAGTGATCGAACTATTGCAGAACTAAGCTGAAGGAGCAGGCACTAGTGGTGTCCCAGCTTACATAACAATTTGAAGATCAAGTGATTAAAGTAATGAAAGAAGCATAGATCGAGAATAAAAGCCTCGAGAAAATTTTGCAGCCATTCAGTATACCTTACGGAAGGCCAGCAATTACCCATGAAGAAGTGCAAGAAGATATCCGGTAGATCCCGAGACCCGGAAGGTGCTTCAACCTCTTGATCTTCAGGAGGTCCAGATCAAAGGCTATAAATCCAGACCTTCATACATTTGATGCTATTATCTATCAACAGGTTGTTGGATGCTTGATTTACTTATGCATTACTCGGCCAGATATTCAGTTTGTTGTCTCATAGATGAGCAGGTTTATGCATTGCCCAGGAGCCAAGCATTGGTAGGTGGTTAAGCGCATCTTTCGCTAGTTGAGTGGTACTCAGCTACTTGGGTTGTTTTATCCCAAGGGGGGATCACTACAGCCTGCTTTTTTTTACTCTTATTGGGCTGATTGCTATGACACTCGTGTGTCCACTAGTGGCTTTTGCTTCATGCTTGGTAGCTCATGTATATCTTGGTTGAGCAAGAAGCAGCCTACTGTGGCCACTTCCAGTTGTGACGTTGAGTATAGGATAGCTTTCACAGCGACTATTGAGTGTGTGTGGCTCAGACGCCTTATGGCTGATTTGGGTGTTGGTCAATCTTCTGCCACCACCATCTTCACTGAGAGTGCATTGGCGATTGCGAGGAACCCTGTGTTCCATGCTCGCACAAAGCACATTGAGGTGAATTATCATTATGTCAGGGAGAGGTTCTCTACTAGGGAGATCAGCTTGGCATATGTGCCCATGCAAGAGAACATTGCAGACCTTTTCACGAAGGCTCTGCCTAGGGAGAAGTTTGAAGCTTTTCGCAAATCTTTGGGCTTAATTCCTTTTGTGGAGTGATTTCCACATAACTTGGCACTTCCTTATACATGCGTGCCAGGTCCTTGTTCACCGCATCACTCCGAGGGGGTATTTGTTGATATATTTAGGTAGTGATGTGTGTGAACACACTAGGATCACTGGAGCACTTTTTTCCCTCTTTAGGAGGTTTTTCCCCCCGTCTTGTATATACGCCTATTGCCCGAATGGGCTACTTATCTTTGTACATTCTCTAGTAATACATTGAGTATTGTGTGTTGTGCTCCAAGCTTCTTCTTCTTCCTTGTGTTGTTCGCATGCTTCCATAGACATTTAACTCCAACACTTGTGACCAAGTGCAAGTGAATGCAGATAAGAAATGATCCAAAGCTATCACACAAGCTTCAAAATCCACTAGAGTTCTCTTCTAGTATAAAATCTATCAAAATTTCAACAGCATCTCCTCTCTAAAATGGACTCTGAACCAAATAAACCATGTGGGAATCACCATCCACATATACCAAGAATTACACTAGAAAATAAGATATCACATCAATGATCAAATGCTAATAATGCTGACAAAGGAATGTGTAACTCAGGCTCCAATTAATCTGGATCATGTACCTGCAAAGAAAACAAAGATACAAGTACCAACCAAGATCCACAATCAACTCTCACATAATTGTGTGCAATCGATAACTAAATCCATAACCAAGTGGCATAAGCATGATATAGACCACAATGCCACTATACATCCATGATCGAACTCATGATGACATAAACCTCAAAAAAGAGTATATCACAATGTCATCTTACATGCCAAACACGTGACAAGATGATGCTCTACTCTCATATGGAGGATCTACCACAATGACCATACATGGATAATGTCTTTAAGCTCTAAAAATAAGAGCTTGCACATGAAAAATTCTCTCTCAAAGAAGTTCCAAAGCAAATTCAACCTCCAAGAACAATTAGGGTTCTTATAGTGAAAATATATTGCTTTGTGTTTTGCTATTTCAAAGGTGATAACCTCTGAATCTGAACTTTTGGTCTTCATCAAACTTCAAGATCTCATTCTTGACTACGTAAGGAGATAAAGAACACCTCAATCGAAAGTGTGTAGCTCAAAATATACACAAAACAAAGCATCAGCTATCAATTTCACCTTCACCTGCAACATTGCTACTCTATATTTTATAGTTCCGGCGACCTTGCACTCAGAATTTGAATCTATGTTCATCTACAAATTTGTAGAGAATATTTCAAGCTATGCATACCAAGTTGAATCATCTCTTTCTAATTTGTAAAACTCAACTTATAGCCAAAACACTGAACTGCTATCCAAGTGATTGTAGATTCATCTTCTACATCAGTCTATGTTTTTTGAATTTTTGACACTCTAAAAGTCTGAGTCAGGTTCTGTGCTCACTGTGAAATTTTAGCCCTCTGTGTTAGCTATGCATAGAACTTTAAAACAGCTCAATCCAAAATTTCTAACTCAAGTTATGGCTGAAATATTGAACTACTGTTGAGAGATGCCGATCTGCACTTTCACCTCTTGTGACCTAAGCTTCCATTAAAGCTTCTTGCACACTAGCCTTCAACATGCTCTGATACCAATGAAGGGCTTGAGCGTGTAGAACAACAGGACCAAGGAGGAGATGGAAGGAGAGAGAAGAGATGAGAGACGTGCACAGATGGGTGGGAGCCTCGAAACCCACATAATGATCTCTCTTAAGGCAATGCTCTATATATGATGTATATATGGATATGGGGGTAAGGTCACATGACCCTTACATCCCCAACACTATTGTGGGCTTATATGATGCTTCATGTATTGGTCGCAAAAGGACTATGGAATATTGTGCAGGGTGTTGAAAGACGTCCTCTTACACCTGCGAATATAGGTGCTGCAACTATAGGTATTGGAGTTGATGGAGATGGTCTCGAAGATGATGATATTCTATAGATTTCTATTCCTACTGCTGTTTCTGTTGCACCCATTGTAGAGCAAATTCATTGGGATGGAAGAGATGCTCAGGCACATGCATCGATAGCTTTGTTTGTCAAACGTGCCATTATTTCTCACATTCACTCTTTTAGAATAGCTAAGGATGCTTGGGATACACTTACCACATTGTACCAGGCTAGGAATGAGGCTCATGTTGCTTACCTCCGAAAACAATTGGAGAGTGAGCACATGAATGAAGGTGATTCTATGGACAGTTTTCTCACAAAGATCAAGGATTTGAAGGAATAGATGATTTATGCTGATGAAGTTATACCAGATAGCGCACTTGTGCAAACTGTTCTGAATGGTCTTTCTGACTCATATTAGAGTTTTGCTTCTACTCTTCGTTTGATGATGAAAGGCAATCCAAATGCCTTGTCATTTGAGGAATTATTCTCTATTCTATTGCAGGAAGATCATTCTAGGCAAAACGGGTCCATCATGCATGTTGCAGATTAAGCTTTCCTGGCTAGTCAAAGGAAAATGGAGCTCTTCTACTAGTAAGCAAAAATCTGCAAACACTGCACATTCGAAGAAGAAAGACAAAGATGAGAAGAAATCTAAAAAGCATAATTTTTTTTGCAAATACTGTAAAGAAAATGATCATTTCATTAAGAGTTGTTGAGGATAGAAGAATATGGAGGATAAATAGTTCATTTGCATTCTGCAAGTTTACTAATCTAGATACTACTCAAGCATATGTGTATTTTCTTGTTCGGATTTTTAATAAATAGTTACTTTTGTAAGGCGACTGAGGTTGCAATAAAGATAAGTAGTTTTATTTCCATTGGGAGAGAACGGAGGTTAGAGAGGAGCAGAACCATTGCCAAGAAAGAGAGCTCAAGAAAGAAAGGAAAAACGGAAAAAAGAGGCAGGACGCATCTTCAGAGGGGGCAAGCACAGAGTCTGATTACTTGTCTTATTAATGTATTTTTCGATGTCCAGAAGTTCTATTCCGTTTTGCTATCATGTACACCTGATGTTCAAGAACTTCAATGAAGAAATTTACTTAAGTGCAATCAGCGCAAGTGTAAATCATATCTATTTGTATTATGTTCATTGATGAGGGATTCTGTTGAAGTTTAACTGTACTCAGATCTGAAAACTTGTTGGATGTGCATTTTTGGTGTGAAGTAGTTTTGCGCTTAAGTATGATTATTCAGGAACTAGTAGTGATGTGTTGAATATCGAACCCCAACACATTTGGCGATCCTACTGTGCTGCTAATGAAGCAAGAAATGCATGAAGGAAAGAAAGAAATGATTTGGTAAAGTGTATTTTATAAGAGCGCAGGCAAGGGTAGCGAACATGGAGTCATCCTCAGAATTTTACGATCGGTACGAAGCCGAGGAGGAAGTAAATCTGGAAACAGAAGAGGAACAGGGAGAAACAGGTGCAGCAGAGGTAAGGTTACTAGGTGGTATACTTGGAGCGCTATTCCTAACAGAAGCAACTATAGGAGTAAGAAGACCGCTCCAGTTCGACCCATTTGCAGGGGCGACTGGTCAAAGAACTTGGCATACACCTCAACCACAGCCAATGGCGCAACCACCTCCCAATCCCAAAGTCAAAGCATCCCATTTCAGAGGAGGCTCTAAAGAAGATGTTGATTGCCATGTGGCTCAATTTGAGATAAAATGGACAGCTAATGGATACCTAGCTATATATGGTGATGACATTAAACTTCAGCAATTTGTTGCCACGTTGGAAGGACGAGCAATGAGCTGGTTTAGTCAATATGGTATTGCTCATTTTGCTACATATGATGCATTAAAAATAGCATTTTTACAATGATTTAGAAAAGAGAAGACTCCTTCCGATGTGTTATGGAAATTGAGAGCTATTAGGCAGAAAACCATGTTAGTGGAAGATTATGCTCAAAAATTCAGAACCTTAATGGAACGATTGCAATGTAATGAAAGACCTACTGATGAGATGTTGGCCGGTTATTTTCTAAAAGGATTACGAAGTACTATTAGACATGCAGTTGCAAGTGTGGATATTGCGAATGGCTTTGATATATTAGTGTTGGCAGTTGCACACGTGGAAAGAAGATTTGGAAGGGCTAAGAAGAGACAGTCTGATTCTAATTTAGAGGCTGACTCTGATTCAGAATTGGAGTCAGACAAAGGTTCAACTAATTCTGACTCGGATACCCAAGATGAAGAAGTAGTAGGGAGCAAGCATCGCAAGCATAAGACCAAGCAAAGTAAAGAGGAAGCATGGATTAGTAAGTTAAAAATACATGGATATTCCATTGTAGCTCCAAAAGAAAGAAGATTTTGTGATATTTGTGATAAAGACGGACATACAACAAATCAATGTTGGTACAACCCCAAGAATATAGGGCAAAGTTCACAACAAGAGAATAGGAATAATACTGATGTGGCAGCCAATCAGGCTATGCCTGTGCAAGGGAGAGGAAATTTTTTGAGGCAGCAGCAAGCAAGACCTCTATGGGGAGATCAGGTGAATCAATGAGGACATAACCAGCAAGGTCCTCAGCAGGGGCAACCACGAAGAGTGATGCCTTGTGGATATTGTTCGGTGCTTGATCATTGGATAGGACCTAATTGTCCATTATGGGTAAAACATCGAGAAGAAAAGGGCATACCAGTAATTCGGTATGATCAGCCTAATCAACAGGGACAACAACTACAACAGGGACAACAGGCTGCTCAAGCCAATGCTATAGTTATCGAGTTACCAGAACCAGAGTGTCGAAAGGAGATAGCTCCTAGTACATCGCAAATGGTAAATGCAAAGCATGACGCTTAGTGGTGTTGTGATTGTAAGCAGTGTGGGAAAGGAAAGGAAGTGGAAGTGTTGGTGCTCACAAGGTCCAAGAACAGAGGTCCGATTAATTGAAAAGAACAACGACAGGTTAGGGACAAAGTGCAAAAACAGGTTCAGCAAGAGCAGCAAAAACAGGTGGAATTTATAGATCCGGGCGACGAAGATCAGGATGCAGGCATGGTCCCGTCAATACCAACGGAAAATAAGAATCCAATCAAGCAAGATATTGATAAAGATTGGTTTGAGGTAATCATTAACTCACCATTACAATTGTCTTTGGACCAGTTATTATCCTTGGTACCAGCGTTTAGGGAGAAATTATTGAAGAAGTTGATTGGTCAGTGTTCAGAGCGAGCACTGAATGCGGTACCCTCAACATCAGCCAATAATATTGATCCAACGTATGTAGATTTTGTCGTGCCAGTAATTCAGGTACAGTATGGGCAAAGACGATTTGATGAAGTGTTGCTAGATGGGGGCTCAGGGGTGAATATATTACCTGAGCATGTTTTTAAAGAATTGGGAGAAGGGGCATTGGCTCCAGCACCGTTTCAAGTGAAAATGGCGGATCAAACGCGAGTTCAGCCTGTTGGCATTCTGAAAAAAGAAGGTGACAATCCCTATGCGAGGAAGGAGGAATATGTCAGTGCAGGATAAACCACTGATGGCTCAGACTATTAATTTGGCGGATGAGTTAGAGGACGATGAAGAGGAAAAATTTTTGCAAGCAAATCCAACGATAGTACCGGTATTGGAGGTTGATGTCGCAGGAGTATTGAGTAAGGATGATCCGATGGTGCAGGAAGTAGAGGGGCCAATTCGGGGTGAACAGTTTGAAGGTGTACATATACAAAGGATGTTTGAGAAAAGTATGGCAACTCTAGTGTGGCAGAAGTTAGAACAAGAGGAAAAAGAAGTAATAAGTTTGGCTGAACGGATATATGACCAGAAGTATGCAGGTTCGACAAGGGTAAAGGAGGAAGAGCTTCAAGAATTCAATTTAGGAACCGAAATTGAACCTAAGATGGTGAGAATCAGTAAAGCAGTTGATGGTCAATTCAAGAAGGATCTTATTTGTTTGTTGAAAGAGTATGTAGACGTATTTGCGTGGGATTATTCTCAGGTAAAGGGCATAGATCCAAATTTGCATCAACACTGGATTAACATTGAAGACAGATGCAGTGCCGATTGTGCAGCAGTGGTATAGGATGAATCCAAATTTTGCTAAACAAGTGAAAGAAGAAATTGATAAACTATTGGCTGTTGGATTTATTAAACCTGTTAATCAAGTGACTTGGCTTTCTCCTATTATTGTAGTCCCAAAGAAAAATGGGAAACTCAAAATTTATGTGGACTATAGAAAGTTAAATGTGGCAACAATTACTGATCCTTTTCCTATGCCGTTTTGTGATGTCGTATTGGATGCAGTGGAAGGCAACGAGATGTACAATTTCTTGGATGGGTTTTTTGGGTACAACCAAATTAGTGTGGTTGAAGGGGATCAGCATAAAACGGCGTTTATTACAGAATTTGGTGCTTATGTGTTCATAGTTATGAGTTTTGGGTTGAAGAGTGGACCACCATCATTTAATTATGTGGCACATAAAGTGTTTGAACCTTATCTACAAGAATTTATGCAGGTGTTTGTGGATGATTTCTCGGTCTTTGGTAAGATGGTTCAGCATTTGCAGCATCTGAAATTATGTTTTGACAGATGTCGACAGTTTAGGATGGCGTTAAATCCGTTTAAAAGTGTAATTGCAGTCAGAAGTGGTATTTTATTGGGACATGTCATTTTTGAACAAGGCATGGCCATAGATGTTAAAAAGATTGAAGCTGTTAGGATGGCAAAGGCACCTACGAATGTGAAGGAAATAATGTGGTTCGTGGGTCAGATTAAGTGGCACTCCAGATATTTATGATATTTGGCTAATATCTCGCTACCACTTACACATTTGACAAAAAAGGATGTTCCATTCGTATGGGCGGATGTTCAAGAGAAAGCATTTCAACTCTTGAAGAAGATGGTGTCTGTGGCACCAATTTTGCAACCACCAGATTGGTCATTGCCTTTCCATATATTTGTTGATGCATCTGATGTAGTTGCTGGAGCAGTTTTGATGCAGCAAAAGGAGAAAGGATGGTATAGACCAGTATATTATGCTAGTAGGGTATTGTGTTCAGCCAAAAGGAATTATTCGGTGACTGAGAGGGAAGCCTTAGCAATGGTATATTCTCTCAACAAGTTTCGACATTATTTGTTGGGAAATAAAGTGGTGTTTCATGTGGATCATCAGGCTTTGATATATTTGATTAAGAAGCCTTTGTTGACAGGAAGACTAGCCAGGTGGATGCTTTTGTTGCAAGAGTTTGATTTTGTGATTATTCATACGCCAGGCAAAGAGCACACAATGGCTGACTATTTTAGTCGGTTGGAATTAGGAGAAGCACCTTCGGGTGTCAATGATGAATTGCTCGATGCGGAATTGTTTAATGCACAGGTTGGAACCAGATTCTTGGTATGATCAGATTCTTAACGAATGGGTCATTACCACAACATTTTTCACCTGATCAGAGAAAGAAATTTGCACTTAAAAGCAGACCGTACTTGATCATAGCCAGTGCATTATATAAAAAAGGGGTGGATCAGGTTATTAGGAGGTGTGTACCTGAATTTGAGCAACCAGTAGTGTTACAAGAGGCTCATTCAGGTCAAGTAGGAGGTCATTTGTCTGGGGATATTACAGGAAAGAAGGTGTTACAAGCAGGTTTATGGTGGCCTACTATGTTAAAGGATGCGCATGAGTATGCAAAAAGATGTGTGATTTGTCAGAAGATGGGCCAACAAAGCAATTCAGATCGGATGTCTGATCATCCGGTTTTACCATTGGATCCATTCCAAAAGTGGGGTATGGATTTTGTGGGTCCTATTAAACCAATTACTCAACGTGGCAACAGATATATTTTAGTAGCTACAGACTACTGTACAAAGTGGGTGGAAGCAGTGGCATTGAAAGATAATAAGGCAGCAAGTGTGGCAAAATTTCTTTATCATAATATTATGACCAGATTTGGTTGCCCTATTGAGTTGGTAAGTGACAAAGGTGCTCATTTCCTTAATGAAGTAATTTCAGAATTAACACGAACTCATTTTATTATGCATAAAAAGTATACAGCATATCATCCACAGGCGAATGGTTAGGCTGAAAGTACAAATAAAACATTAATGTGTATACTTAAGAAGTTGGTGCATGACAATAAAAAAAATTAGGATTTATTACTTGACTCAGCTTTGTGGTCATTCAGAACAGCATTCAAAGTGAAAATAGGTATGACTCCATTTTGACAGGTATATGGATTGGAGGCAGTGGTACCCATGGAATTTGTGTTTCCAAGTTTGCGAATCACAGCGGAAAAGATGTCTCATGATTTATTGGTTAGACATAGGAGCAAATATCTTCTGCAGTTGGAAGAAGATCGTTTGGTAAGTTCGTACATTACTGAGGTAATTCAAAGACGAAGACAAGCTTGGGTGAATCAGAATGTGAAGTTTAAGTTATTTAAAGAAGGAGATGAGGTTATGGTGTATAATTCTAAGCTAGGACCACATCCGGGAAAGCTCACATTGAGATATCAAGGTCCATATGAGATTGTGCAAGATTTAGGGCAAGGAACTTTTCTATTGGCCGATGTATTTGGCACACGAATGGAAAAACCAATCAATGGATTCCAGTTAAAGAAATTTCAAGGGAAGCCGCCACATTTGGATTGGTTATCTTCTAATTTAGTGCAAGTAATGGTTAATTCTGAGAATCATATTACTAACATGTCTGATCACCGGAGCAAGAAAGCTTATTTATCTGCATTTTCATCCTTGGTGACATGTTTCATTGATTGTTGTTGGTCAAAAATGGTGTTAAGCGCATTCTTACGAATTCATTGGGGGATAGGTCATTATCAGAGGTTCACATTTTTGTTAGCAGTTATTTGTCAGCATACAACAAAGAAGGGAGTGTTGGTGAATCAAACTGAAGCATACAACAATGTGAAGGGGAGGAGATCTCAGTTAATTATTCTCGATTTGTGCATGAGCCTTAATACGACTAACTGCACGTGTAGGATAACTTTTACTCATGGCATGGAAATGTGTGTAAAGATGCGCCTAATGATTTTTAAGCTAATTTATGCCCAAATATTATTTAGTTGCATGTGTTGGCATGTGATCCAGTACGTGAAGTTCTCAGCTCAGTGGCGATTTGAAAGTTTGCACTATTGGTATCTGCGTTTTGTGTTTTATAGTATGGCTCCAAAGGTGATGTTTGTCGCAGGTTCTGGTGTGTCGTTGCAGGAGACAGCAGTCATGAGGGGGCATTGTAAAAGACGAGAAGCAGTGTCTCGTAAGGAGGATACGACAATAGAGGAGAGTGACAGCTAGCTTCACGATGAGGTGGAGGAGATTTCAACTCCATCCACAGCGACGAAGTTTATGCAGATTGTCATGGATCCGTTTACGGATTTCAAGGTAGAAATTGATATACATTCTCCTATTAATGCGGCTTGGCTCCACAAGATAGGTTTACTATAGTTTGCAGTGCTACGGTGGGCACAATGGTGATGCAATTACTATGCCAAAAGTCAGCTTGAGATTCTGAAGAAGACGAAGGGACAATTGACAATACAGGTAAAGTTTTCACCCGAGTTAGTGGCGGAGGTGTTTAAATTACCAATATATAAGGAGGTAGTTATTCCGAAATGTTCAAAGGAGTCATTGAGAAAAGATTTTGGTACAAGAGAAGGGGGAAGGCGGTATTATATGATGAAAAATGCAGGATATGCACGTCGGATCCTCACTCAACAGTGCTCCACATATGTCATCATAGACCAATTTGCCACTAGGTGCTCTATTGCTAGTGATGGCAAGGTGCATAATGACAAGATTGCTTTGATTTCATTATCCATCTCCATTTTCTCAGCCTATAATTGAGAGGATATAGCATCAAACTCATTTAGATGAGCAGCAACACTATTTGTGTCCTTCATGCAAAGCTCATAAAACTTTCTTATCAAAGTACACTTTATTTGATGCCTCTTTTTCATATGCATTGCATAACTTCTTCAAAAGATCCTCTGCACTTCCATCATCCAATACATAAAGTAAACATTATATGTGAGGTGTAATCAAATGGTAGAATTAGAAATTTCATTCACCTCATCCTAGTCATCTTCATTCATGTCAGCAAGCTTGTACTGGCTTCCATTGCCTCCTCTGAATCATCACATCTTTGATCTGATTCTTCCATAGAGCAAATTTTGTGCCATCAAATTTTCGGATCTCAAAATAGTCTTTGCCCTGCAATTTATAGACATGATGATAGTGAACTGACTAAATGATAATGGAGCTTGAATAGTCCAAACACCACTAAGGCTCAAAAAAGGATGACCAAATGTTAGATTCTGGGAAAAGTTCAATAGAGTCTCCACAAAAATGGATTAAGAACAATAATGACCAACCAAAAGAATTATGCGAGAATAAATGTGCTCACACCAATAAGTGTATCAAGAAGTAAATTGATCATTGTATATTTGACAAAGCCAAACATCTGCAAAAATTTGTCATGGTCCTCTTTGCAAAATGAGCATATGACCAGTGTCAAAATCTCATAAAATTGCAAGTATTGACATGTAAATCTGCATGGTAACTCACTACCTCCACTACATATTATTAGCTAACCAAAAGAAGCCAACTAGACTTACTGAGCACCTATGAACTGTAGAGATTACATGCACAGAAGCAAAATGAAAAGAAGAGTGTACTCACAAAAGAAAGACTGTTAGAAACTCAAAGTGAGTAGAATAAGAAATGGGCAAACTCACATGGATTATAAATTAGCTTGCCAAGAGCATGGAGTAGGCTCCTCAAGCTTCTAACCAAGTACAAATGGGGGAGAGGCCCTCATTATATATATTTGGGAGGGGCTCTCCAAAGTACATATCATGTGGGATAATTCCCCTTAAAGGAGAATGAATACAATGGTAGAAGCAAATGGCAAGGTACCCAAATACAGAAGAGATACAATATAAAATGGAAATAAATTGGAAATGGAGTGCCTCTCAGATACAAAATGGAGATGCACTCATGCGGATACAAAATTAAATGATGTGGGAGCAATCATGCCATCAACACCCCCTCTATAGCTCTATTTTGGAGCGGCTGAATGTTGTAGATGTCCACCAAATGCTAGAGTGGAACTAGAGGTAGAGCCTTCGTGAACATGTCTACCAAGTTCTCTTGAGAGGTACGTTTCTCCAAAGTAATCTCTTGAGATACAAGCTTCTCGCAGATGAAATGGTACTGGATCTCGATGTGCTTTGTTTGAGTGTGGAACACTGGATTCTTAGTGATGGCCAAGGTTGACTGGCTATCCATGTGAATGCATGTTAGAGTAACCTGCAAGACACCAATGTTAGATAATAATCATCGAAGCTAGATGGCCTCACATGCTGCAAAGCTGGATGCTCGATACTCAGCCTTGGTAGATGAGAGAGCAACTATAGTTTGTTTCTTACTTGCCGAAGAGATAGGTCCTAAGCAAATCAAGAATATGTACTTAGAAGTAGATCATCGAGAATCAAGATCACCAACCCAATTTGAATCTAAATATCCGGCAAGTTTGATGCCCCCTCTTTACCAAAGACCATGATGTCGGGTGAGGTCTAGGTAGAAGTAGTCCCTGAGCATCATCCTAATGTGTCTAATGAGGTTGATGTGCAAATTGATTGAGAATACCAATTTTATAGGCAATATCTATTCAAGTGTTGGTGAGTTAGAGCAATGAGCCAACAAGATGTCGATAAGTATGCACATCTACAAGTGATGATGAATCCTCCAGTCTAAGATCCATGTTTGGATCAAGTGGTGTAGATATTGAGTGACACTGGTCCATGTTATATATAGAAAGAAGATTAGAGCAGTACTTCTTATATGATAGGGATCCGCCTTCTTTTGTTTGCCAAACTTACATACCTAAGAAGTAGAGAAGTAGACCAAGATCTGTCATAGAGTACTCAAGGTGAAGTTGTGTGATGATGAATTGGATGTGTTCTTTATAAAACCCGTCAAGATCAAGTCATCTACATAGAGGATGATGATGGAAACTAAGGACTCTTTCTAATAGATGTATAAGTTTGCATCAACACTACTTCTTTGAAATCCTTTATCTTTGAAGAACTTGTGAATCTTTTCATACCAAGCCCTAGGAGCTTGCTTAAGTCCGTAAAGTTCTTTGTGAAGCTTTTAGACTTGATTTACCTTTCCTTTTATCTTGAAACCTTCAGGTTGGTCAACATATACTTCTTCTTGAAGATCTCCATTAAGGAAAGCACTTTTGATGTCGATTTGGTAGATGGGCCACTTGAAATGTGCACTTAGTGCTAGAATGATTCTTATAGTGGTAAACCTTGTGATAGGGGCAAATATCTCTTCATAATCAATGACATGCTTTTGTTTATATCCCTTAGCTACAATCCTTGCTTTGTACTTATCTATTGTACCGTCTGATTTGTACTTAACTTTGTATGGATACTTGACTCCTATGACTTGATGATGTGTAGGCTTAGGCACAAGTGTCCAAGTGTTATTCTTCTCAATTGCATCCATTTTGACTTGCGTATCTTCTTTCCATTCAGGTTGTCCTTGAGCTTCTTTGTAGTTAGAAGGCTTTGGAATCTACTGGATCTAATGCATCAATGCATAATTTACATAATGACTTTGTTCTCACTGCTACTTTTCAATGAGCCTTTGTGATCTTCTTGGTTGGTTTGAAGTACTTGCCTCTGAGTTGTGTTTGGCAAAGATTGTGGCCCCCTCTAAAGTGTAGATGGGTGGACTAAAACTTATACTTGGATCTTTAGTTGAGTATGTTGAAGTTTCATTAAAGATTAGATCTTTTGAAACTCTGATGGAGTGGTTTTCAAGATCATACAATCTATATTCTTTTGATTGTTCACTATAGCCAATGAATATATGCTTCTTGGACTTGGACTGTAGTTTACTTTGGTCTTCTTTTGGCACATGGAGAAATGCTTCACTTCCAAATACTCGAAAGTAATTGACGTTAGACTTTCTTCCATAGTAGGCTTCAAAGGGTGTCTTGTTGTTCAATGCACTAGTGAAGCCTCGATTGAGTATGTGCATGGCAGTGTGTACTGCTTTTGCCCAAAACTTGAAGGGTAATTCTTTGTTGTGAAGCATGGTTTGCACCATTTCCATCACACTTGGGATCTTTCTCTCAACTACTCCATTATGGGATGGAGTGTGAGGTTGAGTGACTTGTCTCTTTATCCCTTTTTGCTTTAAGAAATTGTCAAAGTCATGATTGATAAATTCACCACTGCCATCTATCAAATAGAATTGATTGTCTTGGATGCTTCATTCTCAACTTGAGTGATCCATTCTCTAAACTTAGAAAAGGTGAACTTCAAAAAATATACCCAAATGTATCTTGAGTGGTCATCTACTAGAAGAAAGCATTAGATTGACCCACGAAGGGAAGGGGTATCCATGGGCCCAAAAAGATCCATGTGGACTAGGGCAAAAGGGAATGGGAGCCCTATGTTGCTTGCCTTGTGTGCAAGCTTGGCAAACATTGGTGACTTGCCCGATCTTGGGCAATCCTTTAACTATCTGTGGGGCGGAAATCCTTGGTAAATATGAGGTGTGGACATACCTTTGATACCAGAGGCTAGAAAGCAAATTCTTAGATAGAAAGCAAGAGAGTTTGTATAGCTCTTTTTCTTCTATGCCTTATGTAGTGATGTCTTTGGTTTTAGGGTCAATCACCTTTACAAAAGTGTAACAGTTATCAAATAACACCTGTTTATCATGATCGATGATGGCCTCAACTAATAATAAATTCATGCACAAGTTAGGGACAAATAATACATTGGATAATGATTTGCATTCCCCTCAATTATTGATGATTTGTACTTTTCCTTTCCCTTCAATAGGTAGACTCTTATTGTTGCCTAAGTAAGCTTTGCCTCTATGGTCCTCGATCTCTTGAAAGGATGCTCGTTCTTTGCACATGTGAGAGGTGGCCCCACTATCAAAGATCCACTCTTAAGATAAACTCAAAGTCACTAGGGCATTGGCTTCTATTGAAACAAACAGATCTTCATGGGGACAGTGAGACCTATGTTGGGAGGGTTTTGATTGGTTCCTTGATCTAGAAGGCTCGAAATTATTCTTCGTTTCGTATAAAAATTTTTCAAGGTGCCCTATTTTGCCACATAAATTACAACTAACTTTCTTTGATGAATTGTTGGAGCCTTGTTTGGGTGTGTTTCTAGTATTATGATTAGCATGTTCTCCCTTTTGAAAGGGTCAGCCTTCGTCGCAGCCTCTTGTGAGGAAGCCAACTTTGCTTATGAGTCATGGAGGATCAAAAGTCATCGAACTTCTTCCCAAGTTAGACCTTGGCCATGATTATAAAGGGTGATTACAAATGTCTCATATGATCTAGGGATTTTATTGAGAAGGCGGATGGCCATATCTCCACTTGAAACTTGGTGGCCACATAATGCTAGCTTATGTTGATAATCCTCAAATGTGGCTATAACTTTAGAAATAGGATCCTGGGGCCTAATGGATGGGTTGTGAAACTCTTGGAGTTTGAGGTTTGCAGAAACATGTGAACAACACAAGGAAGAAGAAGCTTGGAGCACAACACACAATACTCAATGTATTACCACTAGAATATACAAAGATAAGTGACCTGTTAGGGCTATAGGCTTATATACAAGTCGGTGGAAAAAGACCTCCTAAAGAGGGAAAAAAGTGACCCAATGGTCCTAGTGTGTTCACACACATCACTACCTAAATATATCAATAAATCCCCCATGGGACTGATGTGGTGAACAAGGAACTGGCACTCATGTACAAGGAAGTGCCATGCTATGTGGAATAAATCCACAAAAGGAAGTAAGCCCAAAGCTTTGCGGAAAGCTTCAAATTTCTCTCTAGGCAAAGCCTTCGTAAAAAGGTCTGCAATGCTCTCCTGTAGGGGCACATATGCCAAGCTGATCTCCCTAGCAGAGAACCTCTCCCTGACATAATGATAATGCACCTCAATGTGCTTAGTGCGAGCATGGAACACAGGGTTCCTCACAATTGCCAATGCACTCTGACTATCACTGAAGATGGTGGTGGCAGAAGAATGACCAACACCCAAATCAGCCACACACACTCAACAATCGTTGTGAAAGCTGCCTTATACTCCACAACTGGAAGTGGCCACAGTAGGCTGCTTCTTGCTCAACCACGATATACATGAGCTACCAAGCATGAAGCAAAAACCACTAGTGGACACACGACTGCCATAGCAGCCAACCCAATCACTGTTAGAAAAACCATGCAACTCTGGTAGTGGTGATCCCCCCTTGGGATAAAACAACCCAAGTATCCGGGTACCACTCAAGTAGCGAAGGATGCACTTAACCGACTGACAATGCTTGACACCTGAGCAATGCATAAACCTGCTCATTTGTGATCAGACAACAAATTGAATATCTGGCTGAGTAATGCATAAGTAAATCAAGCATCCAATACTCTGCTGATAGAGAACAACATCAAATGCATCTCTAGCATCATGAAGACTAAATCGTAAACCCATCTCCATAGGAGCGGCAATAGGTTTACAATCTTCAAGGCCAAAACATTGCAATGATGTATCAATATATTTTGTTTGACACAAAGCTATTCCGCCACCAACTTGCATAAACTAAATGCCCAAATAATGATGCAAATGCCTCAAATTTGACATCTCAAATGAGGCATGCAAATCAGCCTTAAAATCAGCAATATGCTTCTCATGAGGACCAATGAGCAGCATGTCATCAACATACGAAAGAACATCATTTGCATGCTTAACATTCAAGGTGCTCTCAATTGGATTGTGCTCAAAACCATGTCCAATCATGTAGGCATGTATCTTTTCATACCAAGCACGTGGTGCTTGCTTCAAATCATATAATGCCTTTTTCAACCTGCACACTTGGTTTTCATGCCTTTTCTGTACAAAGCAATGGGGCTGAAAAACATGCACTTCTTCATGCAAGTCACCATTCCAAAATGCAGTTTTGATGTCCAACTGATGTACATTCCAACCATGATGAGCTGGAAGCACACAGATGCTATGGACAGTATTAATTCAGTAAGTAGGACCAAAGGTCTCATCAAAATCAATGCCTCTTTCCTAAGCATAATCCTTTGCAACAAGCCTAGCCTTATACCTGTCAACTGTTCCATCAGGCTTATATTAAGCTTGTATATCCACTTAGTGCCGATGGCCTTCTTTCTAGGAGGCAAGTCATATAAAGACCAGGTACCATTCTTCATTATAGCATCATATTCAGATTGCATAACAGCCATCCAATTTTTTGAATTTTGTGCATCATCAAACAAAACAGGCTCATTCTCATCATAGAGACTAGAGGCAACCATAGCATAGCAATCAGATGCAAAAGAAGCACTATGAGAGACACAAAGAATATGATTTTTATGATAGAGTTGCATCTAATTTGCTATCACCCAAAGTATAAACAAGCCATTTTGGCATAGTTTTTGCCTCCTCAATATCAGCTCTCTCATCAACAAGTGCACCATGTAAATCTGTATCAAAAAATGAAATGATCTGCATCATCACATGAAACTTGTAAAGGTTGAGAAGTTGCCTCATTAGGACTAGCACTAGACAGTCCAACTATAAAAAGAGGCAGCAAAGTATCATACATGTATTTGGAGCTAACAGATGTCTCCTTACTACATGAAAGCAATGGCTAAATAGCATCTTCCACAAAAACAACATCATGGCTAACCACAATGCATTTTGTCTATGGATGGTACAGACAATAGCGTTTGCTTTCAGAATTGTCCCGAACAAAAATACATTTCACTGTTTTATCATCCAATTTCCTGCATTGTTGCTTAGGCATTAATGCATATGCCAGACAACCAAAAACACGTAGGTGAGCAACAAATGGCTTACAACCATGCCAAGCCTCATGTGGAGTGATAGATTGCAATGCTTTAGTGAGACACCTATTAAGTACATATGTTGCACACATGATAGCCTCAAGCCAGAAACTATGTGGTAAAGCCTGACTCTTGACCATACACCTCACCATCTCCACGAGTGACATCTTCTTTCATTTAGCAACTCCATTTTGTTGGGGCGTATACAGCACTATACAATGATGTTGTATCCCACATTTAGCCAAAAATGCATTAAAGTCAGAAGACATATATCCCCCCCTCGATCAGAACAGAGGGTGCCCATTTTACATGCTGACAAATTTTCAACCAAAACCAAAAACTATTTGAAGCACATAAACACTTCAGACTTTTCTTTCAATGGATATACCCATGCATTCCTGGAAAAATCATCAATGAAAATCATGAAGTAAAGACAGTTTCCAAAAGAGGGTGTCTACATAGGACCACACACATCACTTTGAGCAAGCTATAATTTTTTATTAGCTCAAAATGAACCATCTTTTGGGAATGAGGAATGTTGCATTTTGCCCAAAATACAACCTTCACAGACATGTTTGTCACATGCCTCAATTTTGGGCAAAGAGGACACCATTTCATTTTTTTTTAGGCATAGCAAACTAGCAAACTTCATATGACCAAAGTGTGCACACCAAAGCTTTGCATCTAACATAGCCTGAGAATCATGTACTGCACATGCTAAATCATTCATAGATTTTTCATAGTCTATGAGCTTATACAGCCCACAACATAAAACTCCAGAAGCAATGATAACATCACCATTTAACAGATCATGAATTGTACATCTGTCATTAACAAATTTCACAACCAAACCAATCTTGGCTAAAGCTGAAACTAATAACAGATTCTTCTTGATCCCTAGCACAAATAAAGCATTTGACAATGTAAAGAACTACCATCAGTAGTAGTTAGAATGATCTTACCAACTCCCATGATAGAATAAGAGGAGTTGTTCGCGCATGTGATAGTATTCCCTATAGGGGCAAGCTTGAGTGAAGTGAAGAAACTACGCTATGAGATAATATGTTTAGTTGCCCCACTATCAAAGTACCAAACATTTGAGTCTACTGCAAACATACACTATTCATGAGAACATGGGTCAAAATGCAAACATTAGTAAATGTCCATTCTTCATTTTGCACAAGATTAGCATACTCTGTTTTAGGTGTAGAGGCCTCTCCAACAACCATTCCAGCCTCTTTCTTCCTTGCCTCATTAGGAGCCAGTTTTGGACAACTCTTTATGACATGATCATTTCCTTTATATTATTTCCAAAATAATTTCTGCTTTTTTGTTTTTTTCTCATCTCTATCATCCTTCTTTGACTGTGCAGAATTAGCAAATTTTTGCTTACTAGTAGAAGAGCTCCATTTACCTTTGCCCTCCTGAATAGCCAGGAAAGCTTGATCTGCAACATGCATAATGGACATGTTCTTCCTAGACTAATCTTCTTGCAAATCAGGAAGACCGTTTAGAATAGCCTGCACAAGTGAACTGTCAGGCAAGACTTCATCAGCAAAAATCAATTGTTCCTTCAAATCTTTGATCTTTGTCAGAAAATTGTCCATGGAATCTCCTTCATTCATGTGCTCACTCTCCAATTGTTTTCGGAGGTAAGCAACACGAGCCTTATTCCTTGCTTGGTATAAAGTGGTTGTATCCCAAGCATCCTTAGTTTTTCTACAAGAGCGAATGTGAGGAATAATGGCATGTTTGACAGACAAGGCAATCAATGCATGTGCCTGAGCATCTCTACCATCCCAACAAATTTGCTCTACAATAGGTGCAACAGGAACCGCAACACAAATAGGAACATGAAGAATATCACCATCTTCAACGTTGACTGCATCACCTTTAGCAACTGTGTTTGCAGGTGTAATAGGATGTTTTTCAACACCCTACACAATATTCCACAATCCTTTTGCAATCAATACATGACACATCGTATAAGCCCATAATGGCTAATTGGTACCATCCAACTTATCCTCAATAGCCAACATACAGAATAGATCAGTGCTTTCAGCCATGGCCACTAGCTAAAATACCCTGATGCAAAAAAATGATTGTATCTGAAAAAGTTGAACAGAACTACCCTAACGAGTTTTGCTAAACTTGTAGCAAACTTTGAGTTGCTTATATTGGCGAACCAAAACCTGTATATATCTTTGGCACAAGAAGATGAGATTGCCTACACAAGCACTGTGATAGTGCATTCGGAGGCTAAAATGAGCTCAGATCATGATTTCAGCACCATACAGCAAAGTTGTTTTCATCTCCTAATCACCCTGAGTATGCTCACCAAATTTCATGTGATTCTGAGACTGTGACCGAAGGGATCTCGGCAATGCCCTAGATGAAGCGACGGCCTACTCTGATACCAAGTGTTGGAGTTTGAGGTCTACGAAAGCACGTGAACAACACAAGGAAGAAGAAGAAGCTTGGAGCACAACACACAATACTAAATGTATTACCACTAGAATGTACAAAGATAAGTGACCCGTTAGGGCTATAGGTGTATATACAAACTGGGGGAAAAGACCTCCTAAAGAGGGAAAAAAGTGCCCCGCTGGTCCTAGTGTGTTCACACACATCACTACCTAAATATATCAACAAAAACTTGGCCTCTAAGGTGTAAATTTTAGAGGGAGTTTTGTCTTCATACAAGTCTTGCAAGATCTTCCAAGCTTCAGTGGATGTTTTACAAGAAGTGATATGAACTTTGGTTAACTCATCGCAAGCTATGAGTAATTGACCTAAAGCTCACTTATCTTTGATGTTCCACATATTCCAAGCCCCTAGATCACTTTCTTTGTGGAACTCTTGCTCAGTTCCTTCAACCACTTTGTACAAGATGTTTGATAAAGGTAAGCCCTAATGGTGTCCTTCAAGAGATTGTAGTTTGTGGCATTGAGTCGCTCATCTTTTGGCATAAAGATTGGCATGAATGAGGGTAAATACCATTGACTCGATGATGTTGCATTCGAAATGGTTGACATTGTTGTCGTTGAAAATAAGATACCACACTTGCAAAATCGAAGTCAAAATCTGCACAAAAAATTGAGTTGGGGTAGGGGCACTTAGAATAGCCCTACATTTGGGGATGAGAGAGACACCTTGGAGGGGGGAGGGGGGCTTAGAATAGCCCTATACTTGGCACCAAAGATGAGACAAGTCGACATGGAGGGAGGGCTTAGAGTAGCCCATTGCACACCAAATAGCCTTCGAGTAGGCTTAGGAACTTGGGAGATTGTGTGGGTGGGCTTAGACTAGCCTCCTATGCACTAGTGCATACACTTTCTCTTTTATTCTTGAGTTACATAGTTGGAGGGAAATTAGTGCCAAATAGTGCTAAATAATGTGCCAATGTTGAGGTGTGGTATCTTAAAAAATAAAACCCTCGAGAAAGTACCTTATACAAGTGTGTCAAAAGAGTTTCCCAAAAGGAGGGTAGAAACACTTAAATAAAACATTCCTCACTAATGGGTTGCAATGTTGGGAAAAGAGTGCTAACAGAAGTTGCTACAAAGGTTAAAGTCTGTAGACAATAAAAATTGGCCAAATTTCAAGAGACTTGAGTTACTCCTAATATATTTGGAAGGTGGAGTTCAAAATTGACTAATCATAATGAGTTCATGGACTTGAGTGTGCCATAGAAGATCGTTTAAATAAATCAATCACTGCTCAAATAAATCAATTTCTCAAGGATGTCTGACACATGGTTGGTTGATAGATATTATAGGTGCCTCAAGTAAACGCATATGTTGAACATTATAAATTGAATAGTTGATACTCAACAGTTTTCTCAATCATGAATCGTGAGTTGTGGGGTCATGACAGCTCAATGACTAACCATGCCACAAGTTCAATGTTTTTGAAATAGCCAAATTCTTTGAAAGCTCCAAGGCAAGTACATGAGTGACATCATTGGTGATGTCAAATATAATTCTCCACATGTCTAGTTGTTGAGATGGCAGTCCAAAATCAAGTGCATCCAGAGAGATAAATTGATCCGATTTTTGTTTTGCGCTATTCCGTAGATCGAAGCTAGATGGTGTGTGCTACAAAAGGGTCTAAATTTGCTACAACAATACCCAAGACATTGGCCTTCTAGTTTTCCTCAACACCCCGTGATTCCTCTCTCAATCCTTGGCCTTGGAGTCATTTGCAAGAGAGCAACTGTGAATGGACAAATCAAAGCTTGCTCTCTCTTTCTCTCTCTCTCTCTAATGCACTCTCTCTCATCCGCTTTGCTCTCTCTGGTTATAGAGATGGTGAAGCCATACAGGTCATCTTGGATTTGCTTGGTCAATGGCAGCTTGGATAGAGCATGCTTGAAACATTTGCCTCTACAATTGCTCCAACTAGAGACATCCCAGTGTCCACTACTACCAGCGTCCATAGTGATAGTGGTTGATCACAATTGGACAAGAGCACCATAATCAAGATCAAAGTCGATGCGATTTCCTTAATACTAAACTAGTTTGAGGAACTCGCCTCGTATGCTAGCAGGCAATGTTTCCATGATTTGTTGGCCTCATGTTTTTGAGTAACATCTCAATCGATTTTTGATGTCTCATATCTATAAGATTGGCTTGCATTTGGAACATAGAGAAGATGGTTTGGTTTCAAGCGAGAAGATTACAGAGAACACAAATTCTTTGCACTTTATAGCAGAAGGTGGCACTAGTACAACAACTACTTCACTACCAAACATTGTGATGCATTCTTCTATCTGTTCTTCCTTTGTATTATGTGTGTTTTAAGAGAATAATCACATGGATAGTATCTCTCAATGTCGCACTTCCTGTGCACAACTCACTTTCACTTCCTTTATTTTCTGGGAAGATTGAGTGTTGTTGTGTAATAGGTATGTCACAGAGAAATTGAACACATATATATGTTCATTGCATAGAGAAGGTCACAATTGACTTTGCAAAGCACACAACTTGTACCATCCTATAGTGCACATGCATACACACAATGCAATGGATTTTCAACTGCAAGGCTATGACTTCATTACACACATCTCTCCTCCTCTTCTTTCAAGTGTTGAAGGATGCATCCATTATGGATCCATGATCAAAATAGTGAGGTGCACAAATACAAGGTGAATACAACTTATAATTCAAGGAGACTGGCACACCAAGAGGTGCAGAATCGAACTCGCATCTAGGCGACAATACAGAGTATATAACAAATGCTTGATTTATGATATTTACAATTGAAAGCCTTTTCAAAACAGATTAAATGATGTTCTTTAGTGTTTCTAAACACCTTATAAATGTGAGATGATTCAAACGCTCCTGGAACAACACACCACACCTGTGAATGGTTAAGAGTGTTTATAAACACTTAGAGAGCATGAGATGCATCATTAAAGGTTATGCATATTGTCATGAGATCATGCAATTCATCAAAACACACATCAAGATCAAAGGAGGGAGGGTGGGAAAATGGGTATGGGTGAACAAACTGATGAAGAAGGCTCGGAGGGTGGGAAAATGGCAAAATCAAGCCAAAAAGAGTGTAAACTTATGGCAAAAGGTTTCTTCAAATGGGTGGAGAGCAACAGCACCAAAATCAAGCACCACCACGACCACAAAAATGACTACCAAATGCACCACCAAGACCTCCACCTAGTGCTCTGATACCATGTGGAGAGTACATGCATGGAAGAAAAATGAAAAGAAGAGTGTAATCACAAAAGAAAGAGTGTGAGAGACTCAAAGTGAGTGGACCAAGAAATGGGTAAAGTCACATGGATTAAATTGAGCTTGCAAAGATCATGGAGTAGGCTCCTCAAGCTTTTAACCAAGTACAAATGGGGGGAGAAACCCTCTTTATATAGATTTGGCCGGGGCTCTCCAAAGTACATCCCATGTGGGATAATTCCCCTTAAAGGGGAATGAATACAATGGTAGAAGCAAATGGCAAGGTACCCAAATACAAAAGAGATACAATATAAAATGGAAATAAATTGGAAATGGAGTGCCTCCTAGATACAAAATGGAGATGCACTCATGCAAATACAAATGTAAATGATGTAGGATAAATCATTTTATCAACATGAACAACTAGCATACATCTCCTATGGCGAGGTTGGGTAAGTCTTCCACCTAGATCACCGAAGAGACCCTGACATTTGGGTGTCATCTAGTTAAGAAAACCTCACCACGACCCTCTTTATCAATCTCAAAGGCTTTGTGCAAAGACATAACTGCTATATCAATAACCACATGGACGTACATAAGCGGTATCCATAGAAGTGTACATAGTGTGTATGTGCTCAATATATGTAGTGAAATGGCATTGAAAGGTTGAATTCACAACCTAGACACTAGCCAACAACACCTGCAAGTGTTTGTCGACTCTATTATTTAGGCTCAAAAAATTTGCATAAACTTGTGGTGCCTACTTCCACCAGAACTAAAAACCTTTCGAGAATCATGTAGATTTACTAGTCTGGCTGAAAACATGGCCCCAAAGCTGAATATTCAATGCCAAAGAAGTACAAAGAACACTCTCCTTAATGTTATTGAACCAATGTAAAGAGAATTATATGTGAAGTAATTCAAAATGGCTCCAAGAATAACCCCAAAAATGCTTAAAAATAGGCTTTGAAAGAAAGAATGAAGCTTTAAGGGACCAAAATGTGTTCAAGGTAATGTGAACCTTAGTCTTTCCCCTTCTTTAAACACCACAAGAGTGTAGATTATTAGCAGGATATTGTCAATTAAGCGAGCTATAGAGAAAAAAATTTGGCATGGGTGACTCCCTAAAAAGTACCAAGAACATCCATCTTCCTTGATCATTAAGTTCCTCCTTGCGTGTAGCCAAAGGTGCCAATGATGACTTCAGTGACTCGGATGACAAGTTATGCCAAGTTCTATAGCTTGGTTGTTGCCTTAGTTGTAGGCCTTGGGTGGGCAGGCAAGACACAAACGGTTAGTGGACTTTCACATGGTCACTAATGATCACAGTAAATATTGGCTATACTATACATACATAGTTGGACCAAAAATAGGCAACCAATAACAATAAAGCACATGCTTAGTAAAATCTATTTCTCACAAAAAATTACACTTAGCATACCATACCTTGGATGTTGAATACTATAGGAGATCTTCAAGATGGTAAAAGTATGCTTAACCACCTTCAACAAGATTTGATATCTCAATGAAAGAAGGCATATGTTGTATAATTATAGGTCCAAGAGGCAAAATACATGAGTTTAAGGGTATGAAACCCCTTGGATAATCCTTGGAGTTTATTGAGAAACCTTTGGGAAAGAATCTATGAGTATGCTTTGAGACCTTGAGTGATTTGATTATTTGAGCTCCCATTTGAAGGGCTTCAACCTTAGGAATAATTTATCCAAAGGCTTGGGGATCTTACTCTCGGGAGAAGCTTCTTCAATATCCACATTGGGGGGGTGTATGTTAGAGGAAAAGCCTCATTTGATTAAGAATCCATGTGATGCCATGTGATGGACCTTAGGAAATTGTCTTCATGAGGGACTCTTGGAGGGACAAATAGAAGTGTCATAGGACATGCACTCCCTTGGCCTAGAGGTATATATATGGGTGGATAGGTTTGGGTGGAGATGTGCATATCTCCCATTAGGGTGGTATTGATAGTTAGTTTAGTATAATTAGATTATGCTTTAGAATAGTCTTGCTAATTCACTTCATAGATGGTTGTTGTTGTTCTGATTGTGGATATAATGGTAGTATCATGAGCTCCATTAGATCAATGAAGGACCATGAAGGAGGCCCTCGAGGCCTATCTTGGCTTTTCTTGGAAAAATGAATGTTTATTGATACCCCACTAAAGGTGGGAGCATCTTCTAAGTTGCCTCAAAGGAGTTGGGTGCCTTAAGAATGGCCCATTCTAGATGGTGGATGCCCACAAGTGCATCTTTGAAGCCTACCTAGGAAGCTGCTCACAAGAGAGCTCCACTACTTGGAGTCGAAGAATGTGGAGCTTTTTTCTCCTTTTATATGCTCGGTTTCTTGGTTTTACACTCTATATGGGATTCTCGTAATCCCCAATGTGGATGTCGAAGATTTTTCATGATTGGAGTCTCTATGGTATGATCTATCTACAAATGAGAGGTCAAGAAGGCATATCACATGTTTGATAGACCACCCAAGTGCCTTCCACAATTTGGAGACTCCTAGAGTGCACCCTAACTAGAAGAGCTCCCATTGATTGCTCCTCATTTGGATATGCACATAAAAGGTTGCACCTTTCTTATATAGCCCAGAATTTGGATCTTAACGTTGTCTATGGGATATTTTGCAATCCTAAAGCAAGTATATGAGTTTGTGGGGGGTCGCATCTTAGTCCAAGAAGTTTTCCTATTCTTAAAAAGGATAGAAAGAACTTTGGGATGTGCTATATGTGGTTCGATTTAGTCTTGTCTGCTCATATCTTTGCACATTTGATTACATCTAGTTCAACCCTCATCTTCGAAGGGTGCTTCTTTCCATGTATCAAATAAGGGGAATTTTGGTAAGAAAATAACTATAAGCATCTCTAGAGCAAGGGAGCAAGGATCCTAGACTCTTCTTCAACAAGTTAAGGAAAAAGAAAATATTAAAAGAATCATGACAACAATGAAGGATAACTCTTTTTAAATATCAAAGGATGGATGTAGCTTTTTACAAATCTAAGTATTTCTTAAGCTATGTTTGAATTCAATACTTATTTGTCATAGATGTCATCATCTTTGTATTGAATCATCACATAATATGAGAAAAAGAAAATACATGTTTTGAAAAGTAATTGAGAATCTTAAGATCTTGCATGCATTTATGCACTGGAAATATGACCTACGTGCATTTTTTTCCTGACAATGGATGGTTTCAATGCACAAATTCAACTCCAAATCTTTCATTTTTGCACATGTCAAGCTTCCTTTTCGTTATAACATTTCTAAATGCACAAATCATGTGCATTAGTATGATGATGCATGGAACGAAAGCATATATTTGTGCACAAGAAGGAGCATAAGAGCATGAAATGCATGAATGCTAAGCATCCTTGAAGCTATGGATTGCTAGAATCATTTATGGAATGCAAGAATATGTATTCTATGTATGCAAGAACATGCATTTGAGTAGATAGACATGAATGCTAGGCATGCTTAAAGCTATGGATTGCTAGAATAATTTAAGGAATGCAAGAATATGTATTATATGTATGCATATACATGCATTTAAGTGAATAGAATCCATTCTTTTGTTTTCTAAAGTTAAGAAACTAATTAAGTGACCACGACTTTGAGTAGATGGCTTACCTTTGTATAGAAGAAAGACATTTGGGAAGAAGTGAAGCTAAGGTACTTGAAAAATCATGCTAGCTAGATTTTGCGATATAAGTACTTCGAAATTGTTTTCCAAAATGATACTAATGTATCAAACACTTAATGCAAAGTTCACATTAATAATTCCTTGCTTAGCAATGAAGTAAGCAAAAGGAGAAAATAAGATTTGGATGGATTCCCTTGCCATAGCAATGATAAGGAATAAATTAATACACAAAGTGGACAACACGTGAATATATCCAAGTTTTTCAATGACTTAGAATTTTTTTTTGAAAAGCTTTTCGGGTCAACTCATTTCAACATGATATCAAGCTAAAGTAATGTATACATTACTTTAGTTAACCTAGAATGTTCAATGGTAACTCTAAAAGTATAAGAGATACTTAGAGATGGTCATTTGCAAAGGCTCCAAATAAAGGAAATAACGATGAGATTTAAAGAAATAATTACTCTTTCTCATATGATCTTTCTCATTTTGGCTACTTACCTTTGTTAACTTTCTCTGATTTTTTAGTTTGTGAGCATTGTCAATATGGAAAGCAAACCAAAGATGTGCATAGAACGCACATTGACTCTTCAATTCAACCTTTAGATCTCGTTCATATAGATGGGTGTGGTCCTATGCCCACAAGGTCATTAAGTGGTTCTCTTTACTTTGTCACTTTCATAGATGATACTACTAGAAAAGTTTGGGTATATCCTATGAAATCAAAGGATGAGGTATTCCCTACTTTCAGAAAATGGCTTCCTTCAATTGAGACTAAAAAAGGAACTAAGTTCAAAGCTTTACGTTCAGATAATGGGGGTGAGTATATCTCACATTAATTCAGTCTTTTTTGCCAGTCTAGAGGAACTCATAGAGATTTTACAGCTCCTTATACCCTAGTACAGAATGATGTAGCTGAAAGGATGAATAGAACTATTCAGGATAGGGTAGTCTCTATGATGCATCATGCAAACCTTTCACAAGGCTTTTGGGCAGAAGCAGTATTGACTGTAGTTCATGTGATTAACCTTTCTAGACATTGCATTTGCAGTGGGATTTGTGAGCATATATATGTCTAATCTTGGCAAGAAACATTGGGAATCAATCAAGATGATTTCGAGATATCTGAGTGGCACTAAGGACAAGTGTCTATGCTTAGGTAGAGGGAAAGCATCCACTATTTAGTTTTTGCCTACTCAATATCAGCTCTCTCATCAACAAGTGCATCAGGTAAATCTGCATTAGAAATGGAATGATCTCCATCATCACATGAAACCTATGAAGGCTGAGAACTTGCCTCATTAGGACCGACACTAGACTATCCACCTATAAAAAGAGGCAACAAAGTATCATACATGTCTTTGGAGCTAACAAATGTCTCCTTAGTACATGAAAGTAACGACTGAATAGCATCTTCCACAAAAACAACATCATGCCTAACCAAAATGCATTTAGTCTGTGGATGATACAGACGATAACCTTTACTTTCAGAACTGTACCCAACAAAAATACATTTTACTGCTTTATCATCCAATTTCACGCATAAATGCATATGTCAAACAACCAAAAACATGCAGATGAGCAACAGATGACTTGCGACCATGCAAGGCCTCATAAGGAGTGATAGACTGCAATGCTTGAGTGGGACATGTGTTAAGTACATATGCTACACACATAATAGCCTCAAGCCAGAAACTATGTGGTAAGGTATGGCTCTTGACCATACACCTCACCATCTCCATGCGTGAACTATTCTTTCGTTCAGCAACTCCATTATGTTGAGGTGTATACGGCATTGTACACTGATGTTTTATCCCACATTCACCCAGAAATGCATTAAAGTTAGAAGACATATATTCCTCCCCCTCGATTAGAATGGAGGGTGCCCATTTTACATGCTGATAGATTTTTAGCCAAAACCAGAAACTATTTGAAGCACATAAATGCTTTGGACTTTGCTTTCAATGAATATACCCATGCATGCCTGGAAAAGTCATCAATGAAAGTCATGAAGTAGATAAAATTTCCAAAAGAGGGTGTTTGCATAGGACCACAAACATCACTGTGAACAAGCTGCAATTTCTGAGTAGCTCGAACTGAACTGTTTGTTGGAAAGGAGGAATGCTGCATTTTGCCCAAAATACAACCTTCATATACATGTTTACCAGGTGCCTCAAGTTTGCCATTTCAGATTTCTGCACACGTAGCAAACTAGCAAAATTCTAATGACCAAAGCATGCATGCCAAAGCTTTTCATCTGACATAGCTTGAGAATCATGTACTCCACATGCTGAATCATTTACAGATCTTTCATAGTCTATGATCTTATACAGCCCACGACATAAAATGCCAGAAGCAATAGTGACGTTGCCATTTGACAGATCATGAATTGTACATTTGTCATCAATAAATTTCACAACCAAGCCAATCTTGGCTAATGCAGAAATTGATAACAGATTTTTCTTGATCCCTTGCACAAATAAAGCATCTGATAAAGTGAAAGAACTACAATCAGCAATAGTCAAAATGATCTTACCAACTCCCATGATAGGATAAGAGGACTTGTTGGCACATGTGATAGTATTCTCTGTAGGGGCAGGCTCGAGTGAAGAGAAGAAAATGCACTGCGAGGTAATATGTTTGGTCGCCCCACTATCAAAGTACCAAACATCTGAGTCTACTGTAGACATGCACTGCTCATGAGAAGATGGGTCAAAACTGGAAACAGTAGTAAATGCCCATTCTTCATTCTGTAGAAGATTAGGAGACTCTGTTTTCGATGTAGAGGCCTCTACAACAAGCATTCTGGCCTCTTTCTTCTTTGCCTCTTTAGCAGCCAGTTTTGGACAACTCTTAATGACATGATCATTTTCTTTAGAGTATTTTGCAAAACAATTCTTGCTTTTCTGATTTCTTCTCATCTTTGTCTTCCTTCTTCGATTGTGCAGAATTAGCAGATTTCTGCTTACTAGTAGAAGAGCTCTATTTTCCTTTGCCCTTCTGACTAGCGAGGAAAGCTTGATGTGCAACACGCATAATAGACCTGTTCTGCCTAGATTGATCTTCCTACAACAAAACAGAAACCAACTCTTCAAATGCTAAGGCATTTAGATTGCCTTTCATCATCAAGAGAAGAGTAGAAGCAAAACTTAGATATGAGTCAAGAAGACCATTCAAAAGAGTCGGCACAAGTGAACTGTCAGGAAGGACTTCATCAACAGAAATCAATTGTTCCTTCAAATCCTTGATCTTTGTTAGAAAATTGTCCATAGAATCTCCTTCATTCATGTGCTCACTCTCCAACTATTTTCTGAGGTAAGCAACATGAGCCTCATTCCTAGTTTGGTAGAATGTGGTAAGTGTATCCCAAGCATTCTTAGTTGTTCTACAAGAGCGAATGTGAGGAATAATGGCATGTTTGACAGACAAAGCTATCAATGCATGTGCTTGAGCATCTGTGCCATCTCAACAAATTTGCTATGTAGTAGGTGCAATAGAAACAGCAACACAAACAAGAATCTGCATCAGCTTCAGTACTTCTATTTGCAGTACCTATGTTCCCAGGTGTAACATGACATTTTTCAACACCCTGCACAATATTCCACAATCCTTTTGTGACCAATACATGACACATCATATAAGCCCACAATGGATAGTTGGTACCATCCAACTTATTCTCAACAACCAACATATGGCATACATCACTGCTTTTAGCCATGGCCACTGACTAAAATACCTTGATGCAGAAAAATGACTATATCTAAAAAAGTTGAACAGAACTACCCAAACGAGTTCTACTAGACCTGTAGCAAACTTTGAGATGCTTATACTGGAAAACTGAAACTTGTACATATCTTTGACACAAAAAGACAAAATAGCCTGCATAAGCACTACGGTAGTGCATTCAGAGGTTGAAACAAGCTCAAATCGTAATTTTGGCACCACAAAGTGAAGCGGTTTCGATCTCCTAATCACCTTGAGTATGCATACCAAATTTTGTGTGATTCTGAGACTGTGACCAGAGAAGTGTCAACGATGCCTTAGATGAAGCAGCGATCTGCTCTGATACCAATTGTTGGAGTTAGACGTCTACGGAAGCATGCAAACAACACAAAGAAGAAGAAGAAGAAGCTTGGAGGACAACACACAGTACTGAATGTATTACCACTAGAATGTACAAAAAGATAAGTAACCCATTAGGGCAATAGGCATATATACAAGCTTGTTGATATATTTAGGTGGTGATGTGTGTGAACACACTAGGACCATCGGGGCACTTTTTTCCCTCTTTAGGAGGTTTTTTCCCCCCGACTTGTATATACGCCTATTGCCCTAATGGGCTACTGATCTTTGTACATTCTCTAATAATACATTCATTACTGTGTGTTGTGCTCCATGCTTCTTCTTCTTCCTTGTGTTGTTTGTGTGATTCTACAGACGTCTAACTCCAACAATTGGTATCAGAGAAGGTCGCTGCTTCATCTAGGGCATCATCGACACTCCTCCGGTTGCAATCTGAGAATCGCATGAATTTTGCTGAGCATACTCAAGGTGTTTCCAAGATCAAAACATCTTCGCTATGTGGTGCCGAAATCGCGATCTAAGCTTGTTTCAGCCTCCAAATGCACTATCACAGTGCTTGTGCAGACTATTTCGTCTTTTTGTGCCAAAGATATATACCAATTTTGGTTCTATTCAACTTTTTGAGATACAATCAATTTTCTGCATCAAGGTATTTCAGTCATCGGCCATGGCTGAAAGTAGTGATGTATTCCGTAATTGGTTGTTGAGGATTAGTTGGATGGTACCAACTAACTATTATGGGCTTATATGATGTGACATGTATTGGTTGCAAAAGGATTGTGGAACATTGTGTAGGGTGTTGAAAAACGTCCTATCACGCCTGCAACTGTTACAACTACAGGTACTGAAGTTGATGCAGAAGGTATCGAAGATGATGATATTCTGCATATTCTTGTTCATGTTGTGGTTTTTGTTGCACCTACTATAGAGCAAATTCGTTGGGATGGCAGAGATGTCCAGGCACATGCATTGATAGCTTTGTCTGTCAAACGTGCCATTATTCCTCACATTCGCTCTTGCAGAACAGCTAAGGATGCTTGGGATACACTTACCACATTGTACCAAGCTAGGAATGAGTCTTGTGTTGCTACCTCCGAAAACAATTGGAGAGTGAACACATGAATGAAGGTGATTCTATAGATAATTTTCTAACGAAGATCAAAGACTTGAAGGAACAATTGATTTCTGCTGATGAAGTTATACAAGATAGCTCACTTGTGCAGACCGTTCTGAATGGTCTTCCTGATTCATATCAGAGTTTTGCTTCTACTCTTTGATTGATGATGAAAGGCGATCCATATGCCTTGTCATTTGAGGAGTTACTCTCTGTTCTGTTGCAGGAAGATCAGTCGAGGCAAAACATGTCCCTTATGCGTGTTGCAGATCAAGCTTTCCTGGCTAGTCAGAAGGGCAAAGGAAAATGGAGCTCTTCAACTAGTAAGCAGAAATCTGCTAATTTTGCACATTCGAAGAAGGAAGACAAAGATGACAAGAAATCAGAAAAGCAGAAATTGTTTTGCAAGTACTATAAAGGAAATGATCATATCATAAAGAACTCTCTTAAACTCGCTGCAAAAGAGTCAAAGGAAAAAGAGGCTGGAATGGTTGTTGCAGAGGCCTCTACTCCAAAAACAAAGTCTGCTAACCTTGTGCAGGATGAAGAATGGGTGTTTACTACTGTTTGCAGTTTTGACCCATCTTCTCATGAGAAGTGCATGTTTGTAGTAGACTCAGATGTTTGGTACTTTGATAGTGGGGTGACCAAACATATTACCTCGCAGCGCAGTTTCTTCTCTTCACTCGAGCCTGCCCCTACAAGGAATACTGTCACATGTGCCAACAACTACTTTTATCCTGTAATGGGAGTTGGTAAGATCTTTCTGACTATTGTTGATGGTAGTTCTTTCACTTTGTCATATGCTTTATTTGTGCCAAGGATCAAGAAGAATCTGTTATCAATTTTTGCATTAGCCAAGATTGTCTTGGTTGTGAAATTTGTTAATGATAGATGTATAGTTCATGATATGTCAAATGGCGATGTTATTATTGCTTCTGACATTTTATGTCGTGGGCTGTATAAGCTCATAGATTATGAAAAATCAGTGAATGATTTGGCACATGCAGTACATGATTCTCAGGCTATGTTAGATGCAAAGCTTTGGCATGCATGCTTTGGTCATCTGAACTTTACTAGTTTGCTACGCCTGCAGAAATCTGAAATGGTGTCCTCTTTGCCCAAACTTGAGGCACCCGGTAAACATGTATGTGAAGGCTGTATTTTGGGCAAAATGCAGCATTGCTCATTTCCAAAAGATGGTTTAGTTTGTGCTACTCAGAAATTGCAGCTTGTTCATAGTGATGTCTGTGGTGCTATGCAGACACCCTCCTTTGGAAATTATCTTTACTTCCTGACTTTCATTGATGAATTTTCTAGGCATGCATGGGTATATCCACTCAAAGCAAAGTCCGAAGTGTTTATGTGCTTCAAACAGTTTCTGGTTTTGACTGAAAATATGTAAGCATGTTAAATGGGCACCCTCCATTCTGATCGAGGGGGGGAATATATGTCTTTTGATTTTAATGCATTTCTGGCTGAACGTGGGATAAAACATCAATGTACAATGCTATATGCACCTCAACAGAATGGAGTTGTTGAACGGAAGAATAGGTCACTCATGGAGATGGAGAGGTCTATGGTCAAGAGTCAGGCCTTACCACATAGTTTCTGGCTTGAGGTTGTTATGTGTGCAACATATGTACTTAACAGGTGTCCCACTAAAGCATTGCATTCTATCACTCCATTTGAGGCTTGGCAGGATTGCAAGCCATCTGTTGCTCATCTGCGTGTTTTTGGTTGTTTGGCATATGCATTAGTGCCTGAACAACATCGTAGAAAATTGGATGATAAAGCAGTAAAATGTATTTTTGTTGGGTACAGTTCTGAAAGTAAAGGCTATCGCCTATATCATCCACAGACTAAATGTATTCTGGTTAGCTGTGATGTTGTTTTTGGGAAGATGCTATTCAACCATTGCTTTCATGTACTAAGGAGACATCTGTTAGCTTGAAAGGCATGTATGATACTTTGCTGCCTCTTTTTATAGGTGGACAGTCTAGTGCTGGTCCTATTGAGGCAACTTCTCAGCCTTTGCAGGTTTCATGTGATGATACAGATCATTCCATTTTTAATGCAGATTTACATGATGCACTTGTTGATGAGAGAGCTAATATTGAGTAGGCAAAAACTATGCCAAAATGGCTGGTGCAGACTTTGCGTGACAACAAATTAGATGCACCTCTATCATATCGTACTCGGTTAGGCTCTCATAGTGCCTCTTTTGCATCAGATTGCTATGCTATGGCTGCCTCCGGTCTCTGTGATGAGACTGAACCTATTTTGGTTGATGAAGCACAAAATTCTGAGCATTGGATGGCTGCAATGCAATCTGAATATGGTGCTATGATGAAGAATGGTACTTGGTCTTTATGTGACTTGCCTCCTCGCAAAAAGGCCATTGGCACAAAGTGGGTGTAGAAGCTGAAGTGTAAACATGATGGAATTGTTGATAGGTATAAGGCTAGGCTTGTTGCAAAGGGTTATGCGCAGGAAAGAGGCATTGACTTTGATGAGACCTTTGCACCTACTTGTCGAATGACTACTGTTCGTAGCATCTGTGCACTTGCTGCTCATCATGGTTGGGATGTACATCAGTTGGATATCAAAACAACATTTGTGAATGGTGAGTTGAGTGAAGAAGTGTATGTTTTTCAACCGCGTGGCTTTGTGCAGAAAGGGCATGAGAACCAGGTGTGCAGGTTAAAGAAGGCATTATATGGTTTAAAGCAAGCACCACGTGCTTGATATGAAAAGATACATGCCTATTTGATTGCACATGGTTTTGAGAACAGTCCAACTAAAAGCACCTTATATGTTAAGCGTGCTCATGATGTACTTCTGATCATTGTGGTTTATGTTGATGACATGTTGGTCACTGGTCCTCATGAGAGGCATATTGCTAGTTTTAAGGCTGATTTGCATGCCTCATTTGAGATGTCTGATTTAGGGCATTTGCATCACTATTTGGGCATTCAGTTTATGCACGTTGATGGTGGAATGGCTTTGTGTCAAACGAAATATATTGACACATTATTGCAGCATTTTGGCCTTGAAGACCATAAACCTATTGCCGCTCCTATGGAAACAGGTTTACGATTGAGTCTTCATGATGTTGGAGATGTATTTGATGTTGTTCTCTAACAGCAGGCTCTTGGATGCTTGATTTAGTTATGCATTACTCAAACATATATTCAATTTTCTGTCTCACAGATGAGCAGGTTTATGCATTGCCCAAGAGTCAAGCATTGGCATGCGGTTAAGCGCATCTTTCGCTACTTGAGTGGTACCCGGCTACTTGGTTTGTTTTATCCCAACGGGGGATCACTACCGCCAGATTTGCATGCTTTTTCTGACTCTGACTGGGCTAGTTGTTATGACACTCGTGTGTCCACTAGTGGTTTTTGCTTCATGCTTGGTAGCTCATGCATATCTTGGCTGAGCAAGAAGGAGCCTACTGTGGCCACTTCCAGTTATGAGGCTGAGTATAGGACAACTTTCACAGTGATTGTTGAGTGTGTGTGGCTCAGATGCCTTATGGCTGATTTGGGTGTTGGTCAATCTTCTACCGCCACCAACTTCACTGACAGTCATAGCGCATTGCCAGTTGCGAGGAACCTTGTGTTCCATGCTCGTACTAAGCACATTGAGGTGCATTATCATTATGTCAGGGAGAGGTTCTCTACTGGGGAGATCAACTTGGCATATGTGCCCATGTAGGAGAACATTGCAGACCTTTTCATGAAGGCTCTCCCTAGGGAGAAGTTTGAAGCTTTTCGCAAAGCTTTGGGTTTACTTCCTTTTGTGGATTGATTCCACATAGCTTGGCACTTCCTTATATATGAGTGTCAGCTCCTTGTTCACTGCATCACTCCCAGGGGGGATTTGTTGATATATGGTAGTGATGTGTGTGAACACACTAGGACCGTCGGGGCACTTTTTTCCCTCTTTAGGAGGTTTTTCCCCCCGGCTTGTATATACGCCTATTGCCCTAATGGGCTGCTAATCTTTGTATGTTCTCTAATAATACATTTTAGTATTGTGTGTTGTGCTCCAAGCTTCTTCTTCTTCCTTGTGCTATTCAGGTGCTTTCACAGACGTCTAACTCCAACAAAACTGGGGAAAAAAAACCTCCTAAAGAGGGAAAAAAAGTACCTTGATGGTCCTAGTGTGTTCACACACATCACTATATAAATATATCAACAATGTTGTGTGAGAACTCCATAGCCTCCACACACAACATAACTAACTAACTAGGAAAACCACACTCTGAGGAGAGATGCACCTTCCACCCAACCAACCCCTCTTATATATAGCTCCAAGTCCAAGGGGTGAGCCCTCTCAAGTGGACATGTGTACCTTCAATCACATGGGTCCCTAAGGTGGCCATATGGTTTCCAAGCTTAGGAAATCACATGGCTTCTAAAAGAAGACTCTCCAAGCTCTCACGTACAAATCAAGTGGCTAGGAGAAGCTTCCAATCAAGCCTAAGGTACTCAAGCTTAGAGAATCCACCCTAAGGTTCAAGACCTATTTAAAAGGGGTAAATAAATCATAAATCCCAAGGGTTTTACACCTAGAAACCCAAGGGTTCTACCCCTTGGATCCATGTAATTATACAACATTCTCTCCCCTTAAAAGCATTTTCATCCTCATAAATGAGTGGATATATATACCTTGGGGTATTCTCCCATGCCCCATGATCATTCTCTTTGATCATGATCTTCATCTCTCTAATTCACCTCTTTATTCAGAAGGGGGATTATATCCCTACTGAATATTAAAAGAGGAGAATCCATGTGTGGTTTGATCCCTGCCCCGATCACTCAAAGTTCCATTTGTTTTTGCACATGAAAAATAAAATCAAGTGCAAAGTATGGAAACAATGATAGGGGTGGAATAGAACATCCCTAACTAACTCCTTGTTTAAGTTATGTGCAATTTGGGCTCTAGTTCAAACATGTGAATTAGGTGGAACTAAAGTTTCTTCAACAGATTGCTATCTTGGCTTATATGTATGCATCACTTGTGATGGACCTAGCAAAATAGATGAATACTACTTAAGGCTTCCTTATCAGAATCACCTGCCAGGTCAGAATCCAACTTGTTATGAAAGGAAGATAAATCTTTCATAATCCTTGCCCAAATCACTTCCTCTTAGATGTACACATACTTTGTACCTTTAGTGAAATGGGTGGATTTCTTGTTTTCCTCTAATAAAGAAATAAATCACAATAGAGGGAAATCAATTTTATAATCCCTACCCAATCAATAGAATGGTATAGGTGGATTGTCTATCTAACTTTTAAGAGGATATAACATCATGTTCACTATGGAGAGAATTTGAATAGCTTACTAAAAAGTGGGTTCAATACTCTTTCAAAGCTTTACATAGTTTTGAGAATCCACATTGAGGGACAAGAATCCATAGGGATTAATCTAACTACTAAAGACTCTAATTGGTTGAAATCTATTTTACTTCTTCTTTCAAAAAGATTAAGATCAAGATGGGAACTCATAATGTAAAAGATTGTGTTATCTTTAAGGTCACAAGTAGGAATATATTATTCCAACCATTTCTTGAATGTTTAATCCTTATGGATCTTTAGTTGGATCTCAAACCCTAAAGGTTTTCTTGATCTTTCTAAAATTCTCTCTTTATATTATAGACCAATTTTAAGATGTCCTATGTTGACATCGTAACTAGACCTATCTTATTCTTCTTGTTGACTTGAAATATCAAGCATGAAAAAGATGGTCTTGCTAAGCTTTGTTTCAAGCTTTGCCTAAAATCATATTTATGTTCTTCAAGTCATACTTTTGGATGAAGCTTTTAGGGATTCAACCTTTGGAGTTTTCCTTCAAGCTCCAAGAATTTGATCCTCTCATTATTTCTAACTCTCTATGAAGTTTATTAAGAGATAGAACCTTTAGTATCTTGTTGGAAGAATTTTTCTTCCATTTAAGAGGATAGTTGAAAAAGATGCCTATTTTTAGATATTATCTTCTAGAGGTATTGTATTGGATCATGAGTCCCTTTTTCTTCTGGCCACCAAGAAAAAATACTCATTAGGATTTAGTACCCACCATCCCATACTAGTGGGTTCTTCATCCAATCCACATAACTATGTTTCTATACTTTCTCAACTTCTCTATCCTTTTAATGTTCTCTATCTATTACAAACTATGGTACCAAATTATGAGAGCAAGTACTAAGGTGCTTGGATACACCACAACTAATCTTGCTTAAATTTCAAGAATATTTGGTTAACCATTTAATATGGTGTGATTGATCAAACTTGAATGTTTGACTTGATCTTTGGACCTACTTTGGGCCTTTTGGCTTTTCTTCTCTTTTAGAGCTAGATAAGAGATAATCATAATTCTTTCTTGATTCGATCCCTTTCCTAGGACTTGTATTAAATATTTTACCCATGGGTTTTATTTGGGGATCTCACTATTATGGATCATACAGGAAACCATTTTCCTTAGGTCTCAACTATTGGAATCCACAACTTATGTTGTGTTATCCCATGAAGCATTAAGATGGTATAAGATTTCTTTTAAGATTATGCTTTATAACTTGTTTAACATATTTTCCTAACCCACTTAGGATGTCTACAATCCTTATGGTCTACGAAAGTCTTCTCTCGCATTGAGGTTCTTTGAGAACTCCCAATCCTTGATAACTTCATCTAGGTTGGAAGATATAATGAAAGAAGTATGAAGCACTAGCATGCGAGGAAGTACTTTACTTTATCAATTTCTTGCCTATCTTGTACCTTAGAATACCTTATTTGGTCTTTTTTAAAGTAGGTACATGTTTTGGGGGCTTTCGTCCCTCCTTAAGAGTTTTCATCCTCGAAAATTGTCTTAGGGCTTATCAAAAATTGTCTTAGGGCTTATTTTAAAGCATGAGGTACACGTTCTTGGGGACTTTCTTCCCTCCTTAAGAGTTTTAATCCTTGAAAATTATCTTAGGGCTTAATGAAATTGTCTTTATTGTTCCCCTCGACTAAAAGAACTATTTAGAGCTTTTTACTTTTCTTCCTCCAAGCTTGTCGAACAAATGTCCCAAAGTTCAAGCTTGGATTACCTATAAATTCGGTGTCCCATACCACCAAATCCATTTCAGTGGTAGTGTAAGCCTAGATGTCCCATACCATCCGCCTTACACTTCCACTTTTGTGAAGGTAAATTTAGCTTTAACCTTAGGATCAAAGATTCTTTTAGTCTAATCAAATGAAGTATATTACATCTTTGACTTGTGAGTGCTATTTCCATTGAAAAACATATTGGTTGCTCATATCACAATGAATTTATAATTGAGCAAGTCTTAGTTGTAATTTTGACTTGACAAGACTTAGTCTCAAAGATTGACTTTTCAATGATTCCTTGGTTTAGATATACCCTAAAAGATCATTTTTATGTCACTTGATAATAGAGCTAGTTTATATCTCAACTAGATATTATTTCTTGACATAACGAGTAATCTGAACTCAAAATAAGAATTTGTTTGCCAATCAAGTTCTTAATTTTGAAGAAGATGGTAACACCTTTTACCTTTTCAGAAAGTAGTCATTTACTTAAAGGACATAGGTAAATGGCATTCACGACATCTTTCAACCCCTTTAGTTACCTCTTCTTTAGGTCTTCTGTTTGCTTGGAGAACTTGTGCAAAGCTCCAAATAGTTCTTAATTTCTCTCGAATAAAGGACTATCTTGAATAGAAGAATTGATACTTAAACACTATGGATTCCCTTACGTCTTCTTCCTTAGAGCTTGATAATAGTTACTCTAAGTTACCACTGCTGCATTGCGGTTTAGAGAAGACATAAATATTTGTCCCATCACCTCAAGTCCATGGCCTTGCTGATCAGGCATGCCATGGAACAAGAGGGACTTTAGGCTTAAGGCATTTTATTAATGTACTATTTCTTGGATCCTTATAAGCCAATCATATAGGAAGTGAATGGTAGTTTTAATATGACCAATTGGATCTACTACCATTATTCTTATAATGGAAATTATTCCTACAATGGAAATTGTAGTTTTAATATGCCCAATTGGCTCTACTACCATTACTCTACTACCATTGTTCCATAGCCTCTTCACACAACATAACTAACTAACTAGGAAAAGCACACTCTGAAGAGAGATGCACATTCCACCCAACCAACCCCTCCAATATATAGCTCCAAGACCAAGGGGGTAAGTCCCTCTCAAGGGGACATGTGTACATTCCATCACATGGGTCCCTAAGGTGGTCACATGGTTTCCAAGCTTAGAAAAGCACATGAAATCACATGGCTTCTAAAAGAAGACTCTCCGAGCTCTCACATACAAATCAAGTGGCTAGGAGAAGCTTCTAATCAAGCTTAAGATACTTAACTTTAGAGAATTCACCCTAAGGTTCAAGACTCATCTAAAAAGGGTAAATAAAACATAAATCCCAAGGGTTTCACATCTAGAAACCCAAGGGTTAAGACCCATGTAATTATACATATTTGGACAAGGAGGTACCACAAAATCTTTCAAACTTCTGATAATTTTCTACATTTTAGGTCAAAATTGTACAAAAAATTCTCACATTGAGAAAGATCTCTAAATTTTAAAAACCAAGGATTCTTCAAGACTCTAGAGATCTACAATACTATTTTCGAATTTTTACACACTTTTCAAAACTTAAATTAGAGGTGTTTTAAGCTTCTATGACTACTTTTAAGTTTAGGTGGGCACCATAACGTGAATAAGGACGCTTAATCAAGTTAAGAAATTGATGCTAATACTTCTCTATGCTTTTAATTTTTTTAGAGCCTCTTTTCTCTTCCCTTCATGCATATGAGAGTGGATTGTGATACCCTAACCCCTTGCCCACCCTACAATAATGATTTTCCCTTCTTTCTTGCATGTTTCATCATGAGAATCATGACTTGATAGAGTGATCCATCATGCTTGATACTAATAAGATATCCCGCTTGTAAGTTTGCAATGCATATCATGTAAAGTTATGTTCATTGAACATTGATCATTGGATTTTGTTAGCCAGTGGTGGTCCAATTTCTCCTTTGTTTTGTTCCTCTTTGAGCTCTTTGATCAAGGCTACAAAAAAGAAAAAGGGAATCACTTCAAGCTCTACAACAATTTGATAGGATTTTCACATGAAAGCATTAGTAATGGGTCTTCAACTAAATTGACATGAGATTTAGAAGATGGAAATTGACTTTGGGCAACATAGTTATCATTATTAACGTTCTTGGTGTCTCCTTTGCAATTATTTCTTCCTTATTGGAGGTGAAAGGGAAAAAAGATTTAATGTTTAGAAATGTTATGTAGAAATCATCGATCAACCACTTGTCTCACCTGAAGCAAAAAGATGACAAGCACACACGCCAAAGCATGGGCTCCTTAGTAGATTAAAGGTTTCCAATCAAATGCACAAAACAAAGCAAGAAATAGGGGGCAAACTTTAAGAAATACAACCTAATTATATTAAAAAAAGGTTACCGAGAGGCAACCAAAAGGAACCACATACATTAGCACCCTCTTACAAGGCCCACGAGCCCAAGGTACCATCAATGATAAGAGGACATACGACTCACATGGGTCGTGGGATAGAGAGTCAACCTCATCCTCATCCCTATCTCTTATTCTCATCACGAAGACTCCCAGACAAACTGACTAGACATTGCAAGAGAAGCACAACATGATGCTTATGAGCTATTCTTTGAGATACCACAAGATCCATCACGTACAGAATTCCAACATAGGTATGTTCCCCAACTTTAAGCGATGAGGCATTAGCTATTTTCTATCCACTTATCTTTTCACAAAAGAGGCCTTTCATGGAGAAGTGATAACCCTATTGACGTCCCTTTATGTCAATGATGTTCATATTCAAACTGAATCAAATTCTGAATGAAGAACCACGGGTTACAATTGGTTTAATCTGGCCAAAGCCTTACATGTCCAGCCCGGGGATTGAACGCTGAACTTCCAACTCAAAAGGCCAGTGCCAAACCACTCGAACTACTGGACATGGACGGGTTAAATGGTTTATCAACCTCCACCTTTTTATTATAGTTTTTTTATACTCCTCCATGGGGGAGTACACTAAACTAACAATTCTCCCTCAATTGAAATACTCGTATACCTTACTCTTCTAAACCAATAAGCTGAAACTAGATTGCTTCCCCTATTCCCTATGTCAAAATGAAAGGTTTATTAACCTTCTTTGTCTCTATTCCCCAATGACTTCTAATATGCTTCTCATGAAAACGATCTAAGGTTTTCCGAAAAGAAGAAAGAAAGTTCCGGTTCCACTCTATCTATTCTGTCGATCCGCCGCTACCCGGTTCTAGCTTTTCTCTCCTCTGTTCCAAATGCGCCAGCGTACGTAGTAGCTCCCATGAAGGGAGAAGCAGGACGCTGTCAGGAATGGCTTCCTCGAAAGAACAGGCGGTGTGCGGCGATGGCTCTCCCGCACTTGTCGTAAGCGTTTCCCTTTTTTTGGTCTTGCTGTATGGGCTCATTGATTTAGGTTCTCTAATGACCTTCCGCAGGTATTGCGGAAACCACAAGCCAGCGGATGTGGAGACTAGGATTCCTTGTCCAATAGATCCTTCTCAGTAAGATACACAGCCGCGCGCCCCCACTCTCTCTCTCTCTCACGCACGTGCGTGCGCGCGCGCGCGCACACACACACACACACACACACACACACACGCACACAAACACAGACGCAGACACCTGCATGTGCGCATGTATGAACGTGTCGAGCTTAATCTCATACATCTAACGTGTAAGATTCAGCCCCATACATCTTTAGATTATGTGACCCAATTCTCTAACAGTACATGGTTTTGCAGCAATATTCTCGAGAAGGACGCGGTTGTGCATGCACGCAAATGTCCTGCTTTGCTCCAAGTGCAGAGAATGGAAAACATGCCTTATTATTGCAAGGGTACAAATGCTGGTAGCGATGACGAGGACGAAGTGCTCCACAATGGTTGCAAATCTGTCGATTGTGAACTTAGTAATGAAATTACACAGGAGACGATGATGGGCGCGTGTAATCTGGACTCGAAATCAAAGAGAATTCTATTCAATTCTTTGTCTAGAGAAGAGCTCAAGCAATTGATTCAGAAGATAGAGCTGGCTTACAATCTTCATTGCACTGATAAATTCCAGCTGAGCATGAAGCATCCGAGTGCATGCTTAAAGTGGATCTCGGCTGACATAGACAGGTCGTCTATCATCAAAAGGATATCTACATTTATACACACGCCACAGCACATGTATTTTTATGTGAAGTTACACTCATGTCATACTTTATGAGATTGCCAGCAAGGCACTAGTGCAGGAAATACAGTTATTTCTGTTTTCTTGTGTGCATAATGACCGAGCAAGTTTCATTAACGGGTAATCAATTCGTGATACTAGTTTAACATAGCTGTAGGCTAATGAATCCATTCATACATCAATGAAAATATCGTTATACTACCAATGGGTTTTGCTAAAGTCTTCGACACTAGAGTATGGTATTACATAAAGCAGATCAAGGTTAAAATTGAGTTTGGGAAGTAAACGTTAAATGTGACATTATTTCTTTGCGAAGTAGAAAATCCTACCATTTTTGTTAATAAGATACCATGTCTATTTCATGTCATAAAGCGTTAGAGAGGGTTTCTCTTTGAACCCCTTGTTATTTGCTTTGGCTACACATTCTTGATGCAAAAGGTTCTCAACCAACACATCTTGAACTTCAATGACTTGAAGAATGAGGACATAATCTCTCATATCATATATTTTTTTGGTAATATTTTCCTTTTTCTTTTCATGCCACAACACAAGATTATGCAACGTTCAAATCTTACATATATTCTTCATGCAACAGGGCTGAATATCAATGCTTTGAAGTTCAAATCATTGTCTTATTTTGATGCCCTCTTTGAAATGGAAAATGTGTTCATAAAAAGGCATGTATTTGGACATCTTGAGTATCATGTTTGGATTTGGTTAGACATAGCCAGAGACACTCATCCAAATGTCATAAGGAAGTTGGGGAAATAACACTCCCCCCTCCCTTTTTTTTGGTTTACAAAACATGAGAGAGAGGTAAGGAGCCAAGCTCCAAAGGTATAATAGATAATATGCATGAGATACAAATTGCGCATAACTCCACAATCTCCATAGCTTGAAGATGATCTCCTCCAACTATAGATAAGCTTCACACAACTCCACCTCCTTTAAGTTGAAGGACCACCTCCATGCTCTAGGTTTGTGCCAAATGATAGATTATGAGCCTAAGCACTTGTCTTTATATAGACTAGCGAATACATGCTTTTCCGAGTGTAAAAAACTTAAAAACCAAGTTTTCGCAAATTCTCAAAAACCTTAATTCTGAAAATTGCAGAGACCCTAATAAAAAAAAAAAAATTATTTTTATTATTTGGACATATAATATATCACATATTGCTTTTTGCTTTTAAATAATGCTTCTTTCTCATAAAAGTGCTTTTCATACTAATTTTTTGAAATTAGGGTTTGCAAATTGACCCTTCATCTCCTTAGTACGAGAGTATTAGATACCACTGGAAAGCTCTTGATGAGTAATTTCACAGTATGTAATCAAACAATTGTCATTTTTTGACCTTTTTTGACGAGTTGTTGACGAAGCTTTGACGTGTTTCTTTCTTAAGTTTTCTCTACATGTTGAGCTCTCTTTAGAGCCTTCTTCACTCTTTGATCAAGAACCAAATCCAACTTGAGTGGAATGTAGAAGGTAGTGTCCTCCCAACTTGCGATTTTCTTCATAAGTATCACAAAATCATTGTTCCCAAGCCACTCTTTCAAGAGATTGGTGTCAAATACAAAGAACTTAATGTGGAATATAGGGTTCATATTGATTCCTCGGGTTCATATTGATTCCTCGATGTAGATAGGTCAAAGTTGTAAGACACACTTGTAACTTCTGTTATAATTCAAAATGGATCAGTATAATGAAGATAATGTTGTGCATATGCTAGTTCTAATCGTCTTAGAATCCCTTGATACTTGAAGGTTCACCCTTATACCAGCCTAGAGGGCATGAGATCTATGATGCTTATTAGCATAAAAGATGCATGGTCATGTGTTTTTGTTATGCTCTCATTGGATATTTGCAACACCTCTTGTATATCTTGAAAAAATTTGGTCACAAATGTCAAATTGCAACTCTTTACTCTTGAGTCCAATAGCAACAGGTGGGTGTGGCTTAGTGTACATAAGCATAAATGGGTCATATCGAATAGTTGAATATTCAGTATTGTTATGACTCATGAGGAAATTCAAACTACGGAAGATAATGTGTCCAATGAGATCGGAAGCTTCAAACCTTTGCTTAAAGCATATCCTACATGGTTTGGTTTGTCAATTTGGTTTCTCCATTAGTTTATGGATGATCTGAGATGATGTGCACAAGTGGGTCACTCACTTCTAGAAGAGTGTTTGCTAGAAGATGCATCTTGCTAGTGAACTTTGTGTTTTGATCGCTACAACCTCCTTGGGCAATCCATAATAAGTACATGAAGAGCTTAGCTTACATGTGATTGTTAATGATGGAATAGACCTCGACATCTTCATCATTTGGGAATGCAGTTTGCTTTGTTTGAAAAGCTAACCATTCTCGTCTTCACTATGTTCGCCTTTGAAGCTAGCCCTTCGGTGTTCGGACTTTGACTACTAACTAGGCTCCTCGTTACATGAGGGACTCATTGCTCAATCCTATGATCTATCAAAGTGGCAATCTTCTCGACAACACCTTGTGAGACAAAATAAGAAAGTAGTCACTATGTCCTTGAAGGAAGGGGTGTTCACTTTAGGAATTGTACCAAAGGCATCAATGATCACATTGGTCATGCCCTTCAGATAGTGTACGTCAAAATTGAACTCTTGCATGAGTTCCACATACCTTGCCTTTATAGCTTCAAGATTATGAGATGATGCTTTAAATTCACTCACAAATATTAGATTTAAGACATTATTACATCCATTGGTGATCTTGGAGGGAAGAGACCTCTTAATCACCTCGAATGCACTATCAAGTAAAAATGATATCAAATGTGAAATGTGGCCCATAGATTGATGACTTGTCTTATGGTAGAACCACATCGTGCCCAAAATCACATCCACATGCTCTAAGCTTATCATCGAAAGTCCATGACTTTCTGATTTTCTTGGATTCAATTATCCAGAGGCTGCACAATCTTGGCCTATTGCTTCCTCCCTTGACAATGTGCATAATGGACCACAAATGTGTATTCTATGGACTCAATGCTCAAGTTGGTGCCTTCACCATACCATAAGTCTCATAAGACCCTAACCGTCTGGCTTGGAACCTCGTGTTGAATGCAGATGAGATCATGTGGGCCAAACATGTCCTGGTAACCAATATTCAACAAATGTGAAATATCTTTGAATTAAAGTGTGAGATTCGTACATCCACAATGGTCCCTTCATTGCAATGTTGAGTGTAGGAATGTTTGAGGCCGAGGACTTTCTCTTTCTCCTCGAGTAAGTCCAATTCGCTTGGAAGTGGCTAGTTTGGTAACAATAGAAGCACTTGCCATTTTGTTTGTCCTCAAGCCATGCCATCTTTTACGACCATCTTTTTTTTGAACGCAGAGGTTCTTGTGACCCAATATTTTGTGGTTTAGGCACAAGTATACTTGAACTTCCTTGAGGGACCATGATAGGACGCTTCCCTAGCCATTGGCTTGCCTCACGAAGCAATCAATGTGTTAGATTCCTTGATTTTGCTTCTTGCAAGAGAAGGCAAAGTACAAGTCTACTCATAAACATATAAGGGTGGGCATTAGACTCATTTTCCAACGATAGAGCTCAACATAGCTCTTCCTTGAGCTTAGGAGTTTATAGCCATACGACATAGCTAACCACAATAAGAGTCGGTGTGTCATGCCAACGCACCCACTCCAAACACTGGCTCTTCGGCATGACCAAGAGTCTAGACATGATGTACACATGAATGTTTCAAACGAGATGTAAGAGTCCTATTTATAGGTCTCTCATGCTAAGTGAAATCCTGGTTTATATTGGGTGGAAACCTAACCCTTGGTCCCTTGGCTAGACACAAACTAGATATGTCTATGCATGTGTCCTATTGAGTTCGAGACATAGCTAGCGACACTCATCCTAATGTTATAGGGAAGTTTGAGCTCCCTACTTGAAGGTTGCTGGCATTTCGAATAACCTTTGACTTAGGCGTGTGTGTCCATTTGATGAGATACTTCCGGGTATGAAGGCTTTAGAGCCTTCTGCACTCTTTGATCAAGAACCAAATCGAGCTTGAGTGGAATGTAGAAGGTAGTGTTCTCCCAACTTGTGAATTTCTTCATAGATTTCACAAATTCATTGTTCCCAAGCCACTCTTTCAAGACATTGGCATCAAATACAAAAAGCTTAATGTGGAATATAGGGTTCATATTGATTTTTCGAGGTAGATAGGTCAAACTTGTAAGACACACTTGTAACTTCTGTTATGATTCAAAACGAATAAGGATAATGGGAAGATTACATTATTCATATGCTAGTTCTAATGGTCTTGGATTCCATGATCCTCGAAGGTTCACCCCTACACCAACCTAGAGCGCATGAGGTCTATGATGCTTATTATCATAAAAGACGGCATGCTCATGTGTTGTTATGCTCTCCTTGGATATTTGCAACAACTCTTGTATATCTTGCAAAAATTTAGTCACAAATTGCAACTTCTCACTCTTGGGTCCAATGGCAAGAGGTGGGTGTGGCTCATAATTGTACATAAGCATAAATGGGTTATATTGAATAGTTCAATATTTAGTATTGTTATGACTCATGAGCAAATTCGAACCAAGGAAGATAATGCTTCCAATGAGATCGAAAACTTCAGACATATGCTCAAAGCATATCCTACATGGTTTGGTTTGTCCATTTGGTCTCTCCATTAGTTTAAGGATGATCCGAGATGACGTGCATAAGTGGGTCACTAACTTCTAGAGGAGTTTTTGTTGGAGGATGCATCTTGCTAGTGAACTTTATGTTTTGATCACTACAACCTCCTTGGGCAATCCCTAAGTAGTACACGAAGAGCTTAGCTAACATGTGATTTTTAATCATGGAATAGACCTCGCCATCTTTGTCATTTGGGAATGCTATTTCCTTTGTTTGAAAAGCAAACCATTCTCATTTTCACTATGTTCCCCTTTGAAGCTAGCCCTTAGGTTTGGACTTTGACAACTAACTAGGCTCCTCCTTATGTGAGGGACTCATTGCTCAATCCTATCAAAGTGGCAATCTTCTCGACAACACCTTGTGAGATAAAATAAGAACATAGTCACTATGTCCTTGAAGGAAGGGGTGTTCACTTCACAGATTGTACCAAGGGCATCAATGATCACATTGGTCATACCCTTGAGATAGTGTTCCTTGAAATTGAACTCTTGCATGAGTTCCACACACCTTGCCTTTATAGCTCCAAGATTATGAGATGATGCTTTAAATTCGCTAACTAATATTAGATTTAAGTCATTATTACATCCACTGGTGAGCTTGGAGTGAGAGACCCCTTAATCACATGGAATGCATTGTCAAATAAAAAGTGATATCATATGTGAAAGGTGGCCCATAGGTTGATGACTTGTCTTATGGACCATGGTAGAACCACATCATGCCCAAAATCACATCCACATGCTCTAAACTCATCATTGGAAGTCCACGACTTTCTGGTTTCATTGGATTCAATTATCGAGATTTGGCACGATCTTGGTCCATTGCTTCCTCCCTTGAAGATGATCTCCATAGGTTGAAGATGATCTCCAAGTATAGATAAGCTCCAAAGCTCCGTCACATCTTGAAGATGATGAAGAGCACAACTCCACCTCCTTTAAGTTGAAGGACCACCTTCTCCATGCTCTATGTGTGTGCCAAATGATAGGTTATGAGCCCAAACACTTGTTTTTATATGGACTAGCGAATACATGCTTTTTTGAGTGTAAAAAACTCAAAAAGCAGGGTTTTGCAATTTCTCAGAAACTTTAGTTTTGAAAATTCTAGAAACCCTAATTTTGGTTTTTAATTCTTTTTAATATTGTTTGGACATATAATATATCACATATTGCTTTTAGCCTCTTAAGTAATGCTTTTATCTCATAAAAATGCGTTTCATACTAATTTTTTAAATAAGGGTCTTCAAATTGGCCCTTCATCTCCTTTCGAATATGAGAGTATTATATATGATTGGAAAGCTCTTGATGAGTACTTTCACAATATGTAATAAAACAATTGCCATTTTTTGATCATGTTGACCTTTTTTGACCAATTGTTGACCAAACTTTGAGTTGTTTCTTCTTAAGTTTTCTCTACATATTGAGCTCCCTACTAGAAGGTTGCTCGCATTTCCAATAACCTCTGACATAGGAGTGTGTGTCCATTTGATGAGGTACTTTTAGGTATGAAGGCTTTAGAGCCTTATGCACTCTTTGATCAAGAACCAAATGGAGTTTGAGTGGAATGTGCTTGATGTGGAATACAAAGTTCATATTGATTCATAGAGGTAGATAGATCAAACTTGTAAGACACACTTGTAACTTTCGTTATGTATTCAAAATGGATGAGGATAATGGGAAGATAATGCTCTGCATATGCTAGTTCTAATCGTCTTAGAGTCCATTGATCCTCGAATGTTCACCCCTATTCCAACCTAGAGGGCATGAGGTCTATGATGCGTATTAGCATAAAAGATGGCATGCTCATGTGTTGTTGTTATGCTCTCCTTGGGTATTTGCAACAACTCTTGTATATCTTGCAAAAAATTGGTCAGCTCATCACTCTTGGGTCGAATGGAAAGAGGTGGGTGTGGCTCATAATTGTACATAAGCATAAATGGGTTATATCGAATAGTTGAATATTTAGTATTCTTATGACTCATGAGCAAATTCAAACTAAGGAAGATAATGCTTCCAACGAGATCGGAAGCTTCAAACACATGCTAAAAGAATATCCTACATGGTTGGGTTCCTCCCTTTGGCTTCTCCATTAGTTTATGGATGATCCGAGATGATGTGCAACAAGTGGGTCACTAACTTCTAGAAGAATGTTTGCTGGAAGATGCATCTTGCTAGTGAACTTTGTGTTTTGATCACTACAACCTCCGTGGGCAATCCATAATTAGAACACAAAGAGCTTAGGTTACATCTGATTTTTAATTATGGAATAGACCTCCCCATCTTCATCATTTGGGAATGCAATATGCTTTGTTTGAAAAGCAACCCATTCTCTTTTTCACTATGTTCCCCTTTGAAGCTAGCCCATAGGGGTTCGGACTTTTACAACTAACTAGGCTCCTCGTTATGTGAGGGACTCATTGCTCAATCCTATCAAAGTGGGAATCTTCTCAACAACATCTTGTGAGACAAAATTAGAAAGTAGTCACTATGTCCTTGAAGGAAGGGGTGTTCACTTCACGGATTGTACCAAGGGCATCATTGATCACATTGGTCATGCCCTTCGGATAGTGTACCTCGAAATTGAACTCTTGCATGATTTCCATACACCTTGCCTTTATAGCTTCAAGATTATGAGATGATACTTTGAATTCACTAAGTAATATTAGATTTAAGTCATTGTTACATCCATTGGTGATCTTGGAGGGAAGAGGCCCCTTAATCACATGGAATGCACTATCAAGTAAAAATGATATCATATGTGAAATGTGGCCCATAGGTTGATGACTTGTCTTATGGTAGAACCACATCATGCCCAAAATCACATCCACATGCTCTAAGCTCATCATCGGAAGTCCACAACTTTGTGGTTTTATTGAGATTAGGCGTAATCTTGGTCCATTGCTTCCTCCCTTGACCATTTGCATAATGGACCACATATGTGTGTTCTATGGACTCAATGCTCAAGCTTGTGCCTTGACCATACCACAAGTCTCATAAGATCCTAACGGTTTGGCTTGGAACCTCGCATTGAGTCAGATGAGATCATGTGGGCCAAACATGTCCGTGTAACCAAACTTCAAGAAATGTGAATATCTTTGAATTAAAATGTGAGATTCGTATATCCTCAATGGCCCCTTCATTGCGATGTTGAGTGTAGGGATGTTTGAGGCTGAGGACTTTCTCTTTCTCCTCGAGTAAGTCCTATTCACTTTGAAATGGCTAGTTTGGTAACAATAGAAGTACTTACCATTTTGTTTGTCCTCAAGCTATGCCACCTTTTATTATCATCCTTTTTGAACCTTCGCAGAGGTTCTTGTGATGGAATATTATGTGGTTTAGGCACAAGTGCACTTGAGCTTCCTTCACGACCATGATAAGACGCATCCCTAGCAGTTGGGTTGCCTCAAGAAGCAATCAAGGCGTTAGATTCCTTAAGGATGCTTCTTGCAAGAGAAGGCAAAGTACAAGTCTACTCATAAACATATAAGGGTGGGCATTAGACTCATTTTCCAACCATAGAGCTCAACAGAGCTCTCCCTTGAGCTTAGGAATTTATAGCTATATGACATAGCTAACCACCTTAAGAGTTGGTGTGTCAGATGCCAATGCATCCATTGCAAACACTGGCTCTTCCTCATGACCAAGAGTCTAGACATGATGTACACATGAATGTTTTAAATGAGATCTAAGAGTCCTATTTATAGGTCTCTCATGCTAAGTGAAAGCCTAGTTTATATTGGGTGAAACCTAACCCTTGGTCCCTTGGCTAGATACAAGCTAGATATGTCCATCCACGTGTCTTATTGAGTTGGAGTCATAGCTTGAGACACTCATCCAAATTTTATAGGGAAGTTGGGGAAATAACACTCCCCCCTTCTCATTTTTTTTTTTTGGTTGACGAAACATGAGAGAGAGAGAGAGATAAGGACTCAGGAGCCAAGCTCCAAATAAAAAAACAAGGTTTCACAATTTCATTGAAACCGTAGTTTTGAAAGTTGCAAAACACCCCATTTTTTTTTAATTTTTTAATATTGTTTGGACATTTAATATATCACATATTGCTTTTTGCTTTTAAATAATGCGTTTCTCTCATAGAAGTGCTTCTGAGACTAATTTTCTGAGATTAGGATTTGCAAATTGACCCTTCATCCCCTTCCAAGTACGAGAGTATTATATACCATTGGAAAGCTCTTTATGAGTACTTTCACAATTTGTAATAAAATAATAGTCATTTTTTGACCAAACTTTGACTCGTTTCTTTCTTAAGTTTTCTCTACATATTGAGCTTCCTACTAGAAGGTTGCTGGCATTTCCAATAACCTTTGACTTAGGCATGTGTGTCCATTTGATGAGATACTTCCTGGTATGAAGGTGCCTTCTGCACTCTTTGATGAAGAACCAAATCGAGCTTGAGTGGAATGTAGAAGGTAGTGTCCTCCCAACTTGTGATTTTTTTCATAGGTATCACAAATTCATTATTCCCAAGCCACTCTTTCAAGACATTGGCATCGAGTTCAGAGAGCTTAATGTGGAATATAGGGTTCATATTGATTCCTCGAGGTAGATAAGTCAAAATTGTAAGGCACACTTGTAACTTTCGTTATGATTCAAAATGGATCACGATAATCGGAAGATAATGTTGTGCATATGCTAGTCCCTTGATCCTAGAAGGTTCAGCCCTATACCAACCTAGAGGGCATGAGGTCTATGATGCGTATAAGCATAAAGGATGGCATGCTAATGTGTTGTTGTTATGCTCTCCTTGGATATTTGCAACAACTCCTGTATATCTTGCGAAAATTTGGTCACAAATTGCAACTCCTCACTCTTGGATCCAATGGCAAGAGGCGGGTGTGGCTCATAATTGTACATAAGCATAAATGGGTTATATCGAATAGTTGAATAGGTAGTATTGTTATGACTCATGAGCAAATTCAAACTTAGGAAGATAATGCTTCCAATGAGATCGGAAGCTTCTAACATATGCTCAAAGCATATCCTACATGGTTTGGTTCGTCCCTTTGGTTTCTCCATTAGTTTATGGATGATCCGAGATGATGTGCACAAGTGGGCCACTAACTTCTAGAAGAGTGTTTGCTAGAAGATGCATCTTGCTAGTGAACTTTGTGTTCTGATCACTACAACCTCCTTGGGCAATCCATAATTAGTACACGAAGAGCTTAGGTTACATGTGATTGTTAATGATGGAATAGACCTCGCCATATTCATCATTTGGGAATGCAATTTGCTTTGTTTGAAAAGCAAACTATTCTTGTTTTCTTTATGTTCCCCTCGGAGCTAGTCCTTAGGTGCTTGGACTTTGACAACTAACTAGGCTCCTTGTTACGTGAGGGACTCATTGCTCAATCCTATCAAAGTGGCAATCTTCTCGACAACACCTCCTCAAAAAAAATTAGAAAGTAGTCACTATGTGCTTAAAGGAAGGGGTGTTCACTTCACTGATTGTACCGAGGGCATCAATGATCACATTGGTCATCCCCTTTGGATATTGTACCTCGAAATTGAACGCTTGCATGAGTTCCACACACCTTGCCTTTGTAGCTTCAAGATTATGAGAAGATACTTTAAATTCACTTGCTAATATTAGATTTAAGTCATTATTACATCTATTGGTGATCTTGAAGGTTAATCGCCTAGAATGCACTATCAAGTAGAAATGATATCATATGTGAAATGTTGCCCATAGGTTGATGACTTGTCTTATGGTAGAAGCACATCATGCCCAAAATCACATCCACATGCTCTAAGCTAATCATCGGAAGTCCACGACTTTGTGGTTATGTTGTATTCACGTATCGAGATTTGGCACAATCTTGGTCCATTGTTTCCTTGATTTTTTGCATAATGGACCACATATGTGTGTTTTATGGGCTTAATGCTCAAGCTTGTGCCTTCACCATACCACAAGTCTCATTAGACCCTAATGGTTTGGCTTGGAACCTTACGTTGAATTCAGATGAGATCATTTGGGCAAAAGATGTCTTTGTAACCAAACTTCAAGAAATGTGAAATATCTTTGAAATATCTTCGTATATCCACAATGGCATCTTCATTGCGATGTTGAGTGTTGGAATGTTTGCTGCTGAGGACTTTCTCTTTCTCCTCGAGTAAGTCCTATTCGCTTGGAAGTGGCTAATTTGGTAACAATAGAAGCACTTACCATTTTGTTTGTCATCAAGCCATGCCACCTTTTATTATCATCTGTTTTTTGAACCTTTCGCAGAGGTTCTTGTGACCAAATATTTTGTGGCTCAGGCACAAGTACACTTGAACTTCCTTGAGGGAGCATGATAGGATGCCTCCCTGCCGCTGGGTTGCCTCAAGAAGCAATCAAGGTGTAAGATTCCTTGAGGATGCTTCTTGCAAGAGGAGGCAAAGTACAAGTCTACTCATAAACATATACAAGGGTCGACATTAGACTCATTTTCCAACCATAGAGCTCAACAGAGCTCTCTCGTGAGCTTAGGATTTCATAGCTATACGACATAGCTAACCGCCTTAAGAGTCGGTGTGTCATGCCAAGGCATCCATTCCAAACACTGGCTCTTCCTCATGACCAAGAGTCTAGACATGATGTATACATGAATGTTTCAAATGAGATGTAAGAGTCCTATTTATAGGTCTCTCATGCTAAGTGAAATCCTAGTTTATATTGGGTGGAAGCCTAACCCTTGGTCCCTTGGCTAGACACAAGCTAGATATGTCCATCCTCGTGTCCTATTGCATTGGAGACATAGCTAGAGACACTCATCCAAACATTATAGGGAAGTTGGGGAAATAACCCTCCCCCCTCCCTTTTTTTTGGTTGACAAAACATGAGAGAGAGAAAGAAAAAAAGAAAGAAAGAAAGTGTTTTTACGTCAATTAGGAGGCCGAACTCAGTCTATGAGACAAATCGATGTACATGGGTGCATCTTCTGTCAATCGGAAACGATAAAAGTGCTGAAAAAACTGGTAAAGTCGATATAGATCTTCTTAGTATGCATGTGGAGATACCCATGAAAGTGGGGGTGTATGGAGTGCGATATCTATGATAGTCTATATGCAAAAGGGTAGTACGACAAGCATGAGAATGCATATGAAACGACTATCTAGCTCCATCATGTGCTAGTGGGAGGGTGTAAGATGTGATACATAGATGGAGGTGGAGTCAGGGCCACCCTAATGGCTGCTGCGAGATCAACCATCATATGGGATCGTCTCTCGTCCATGGCGCGATGGTCACGAGCCTGAATCTCCGCAATCTGTTGTCGGTGAAGTCTCAGGGTCTGATATCCTATAGCATGGGGTCGTCTCCTAGCTCGAGAGGTCTGAGTTTGTGAAAGAGTCACCCCTCTCGGTGTGTGAGCTGAGGGGGGCAGGGCTGGTGCACGTCGTGGAATAAAGAAGTAAGTGAGCTTACTTTGTCTCCCTCTTGGATGGGCTGCTATAGTAGGCTGGGGAGGGAGGGAGGGAGGGAGGGAGGGAGGGAGGGAGGGAGGGAGGGAGGGAGGGAGGGAGGGAGGGAGGGAGAGAGCTTTGGGCTCCAAATATTTTCATTACAAGGTATCATAGATTGAAATTGCACATAACTTCACAATTTCTATAGCTTGAAGATGATCTCCTCCAAGCATAGATAAGCTTCAAAGCTACGTCACACCTTGAAGATGATGAAGAGCACAACTCCACCTACTTCAAGTTGAGGGAGGGAGGGAGGGAAGGGGGGGGGGAGAGAGAGAGAGAGAGAGAGAGAGAGAGAGAGAGAGAGAGAGAGAGAGAGAGAGAGAGAGAGAGAGAGAGAGAGAGAGAGAGAGAGAGAGAGAGAGAGAGAGAGAGAGAGAGAGAGAGAGAGAGAGACGGGGAGGGGGAGGGGGAGGGGGAGGGGGGAGGGGGAGGGGGAGAGGGGGGGAGAGAGAGAGAGAGAGAGAGAGAGAGAGAGAGAGAGAGAGAGAGAGAGAGAGAGAGAGAGAGAGAGAGAGAGAGAGAGAGAGAGAGAGAGAGAGAGAGAGAGAGAGAGAGAGAGAGAGAGAGAGAGAGAGAGAGAGAGAGAGAGAGAGAGAGAGAGAGAGAGAGAGAGAGAGAGACTTTTTAACGTCTATTAGAGGCCAAAATCGGCCTGTGAGACAAAACATATACATCAGTATGATCCAAACCACTGTGATCCAAAACGAAAATAAAGTGTGAGTACTGCAAACGGGTATAAAAGGAGGGATAGTAGCTCGCATCAAGGGTGTGGAGTGCTATGGGTATGCACTCTATATGCTCAATGGGTGAGATACAAATATGATATGCATAGGGAGGGGAGGCTCGATGGTATCACAACCCCCTAAATGCCTGGAGTGGGTGTAGGATATAATGCATCGGTGGGTAAGGCATCATGGCGATCCTCAAAATGCTCTGGGTGTCCAAATCGATAGGGGTGCGCTGCTGACGTCTCTGTATCTCCATGTCATGGCGTGCGTGAATCGCCTGAATCTCTCTCTGATGTGGACGAGCTCTCCGGACAAGGGGTCTCGGTCGTCGACGCTGTTGTCTAAGCTCCTCTGCTTTGTGTAATGTGACACCCCGCATCGAACTGGGCCCTCGAGTGTATGTGGGTCTGAAAAAATTTGTAATATAAGTCTGAGGGGGGGGGGCCAGGTGTATCTCCATCCGCTGCTGGAGGAGTGATGCGCGGTGGTGCTTGAGCTCTACTAGGAAACGACCTAGAGGGCGCTGGTCCTCTGTCCCCAATAAAGCCCTGATCTCTCTAGGCCCCCTGAAGAGCTGTGGGTAGCGGTCTCTGATGTCCTCATATGCCTGGCATCTACATGTGTAGTGCTCCTCGTCCTCCACCTCCTCTCTACATATCCTGCATAATCGCTCATCCCTGGGGGTATGTGTGGCTCGCCCAATCTCAATCTCGAGCTGGTGTGATGATACTCTGAGCTGCCCAATGGCCACTCTCTCAGCTGGTGCCATATATGTATCCATGTATCGTGGTCTCTGAATGAAACCATCCGCTGTCACAGTCCGGAAGTGCTCTCTGTAGTGTTGCCTCTTTGTGGGAAGAGGCTCCCGTGGTGCTATCAATGTCTCCCTGACGTGTATCTGTAGTAGGTCCTGACGGATGATCGTATTCCTCTCCGAACGAGAGAGGGTAATGTGGGGGGAAGAGAGGTCATACTGAAAAGGGGGGAGATCCGTAATGCTCATGCCATGGTCTGCTAACCATCGGTAAGTCTGTGCATACCATACTCTCTCATGCCCTGTCTCTGCCAAATGTCTAGAGCTCTCAAATGCAAGCTTGGTGAGTCGGCTAGTGGGGAGCTCTCTGACTCTCAGAATAAAGGTCACCAACTGGAAGAGGGCCTCCACTAGCATGGGTGGTGTGCCAAGCTCAGCTCGTATAATGTCATGTGGAACGGAGGGCTTGCTTCACAGCAAGCGTGATATCATGGTGATCTGGGGCCTTTCAATCTGTGTCCACATCGCCTCTGTGATCCCTGGTGCCCATACTGCTGCTGCGTACATCAATGCGGGTGTCACTAGAGTGTCAAAGAGCCACCCCTTAGTCCGGGGCTCCTGAAAATGTGTCTGAAAGCAGCGTCTCTCCAATCCTGCAAGTGCCGCATAACCTCGCGTCAATCTATCTCTCGCAGCCTGTGCCATGGAGAATACCCTTGTGCTGCCCGAGAAGGTGATACCTAGGTAGACGTAGGAGTCCACTACCTCTATCTGTCCTCCAGCTGCTGTGAAAGAGGCGCGATGGCGTACTGTCTTGGAGGTATGGAAGATCATGACCTTGGTCTTGCCAAGGTTCACTGTGAGTCCTCTCTCCATGCAAAAGGTATCGAGCGCCTGTAAATGTGACTGCAACCCCTCCTGTGACTCTGAGAGAAGGACAATGTCATCAGCATATAATAGGATATGTACTGGCATACCTCCGATGTCTCCTCCTCTCCCTCCTGCTCGCTGTATATACTCCGTGATCTCGTCGATGTAGAGACCGAAGAGAATGGGTGAGAGGGGGCAACCTTGTTTCACACCAATGGTGCTAACAAGGCTGTCTGATAGACCACCGGGGCAGCGTACCCTGCCTGTGACTCGTGCATACAAAGCGTGGATGGCCCATAGCATGTCCGATGGAAGCTGTAACTCCTTGAGCCTCCGTAGTAGTCTCTCTCGAGGGACCATCAACTCTGCCTCCTGTCGCTCCTCGAAAGCTCGCCGCTTCCGGCGTGTGAGGGCTCGCATCTGTCGTCGTGCCTCCCTCTCTGTGATGGATCCCAAGAGACTCTGTGCTCTGAGATGTCGGTATAGTCGCCTACACTCCTCATCGTACCATCTATTCTGAGGTGTATGTCCTAGCCATGTCGGATGTGCAGTGCTGGGGGTGGTGTATGGGAAGCTGAGAGTAGCATATGTATGGAGGATCGAGGAGAAGTGGGCGGTGAGGGTGTCCAAGGAGGCAGAGGGATCAAGAGAGTAGAGAGAGAGAGAGAGAGAGAGAGAGAGAGAGAGAGAGAGAGAGAGAGAGAGAGAGAGAGAGAGAGAGAGAGAGAGAGAGAGAGAGAGAGAGAGAGAGAGAGAGAGAGAGAGAGAGAGAGAGAAAGAAAGACTTTTTAACGTCTATTAGAGGCCAAAATCGGCCTATGAGACAAGACATATACATCAGTATGATCCAATCCATTGTGATCCCAAAAGGAAAATAAAGTGTGAGTACAAAAAACGGGTTTAAAAGAAGTGGATAATAACTGTCATCAAGGGTGTGGGGTGCTATGGGTATGCACTCTATATGCTCAATGAGTGAGATACAAATATGATATGCATAGGGAGGGGAGGCTCGATGGTATCACAACCCTCTAGGTGCCTGGAGTGGGTGTAGGATATAATGCATCGGTGGGTAAGGCATCATGGCGATCCTCAAAATGCTCTGAACGTCCAGAGAGAGAGAGAGAGAGAGAGAGAGAGAGAGAGAGAGAGAGAGAGAGAGAGAGAGAGAGAGAGAGAGAGAGAGAGAGAGAGAGAGAGAGAGAGAGAGAGAGAGAGAGAGAGAGAGAGAGAGAGAGAGAGAGCTTCGGGCTCCAAATATTTTCATTACAAGGTATCATAGATAATATGCATGAGATTGAAACTGCACATAACTTCACAATTTCCATAGCTTGAAGATGATCTCCTCCAAGCATAGATAAGCGTCAAAGCTACGTCACACCTTGAAGATGATGAAGAGCACAACTCCACCTACTTCAAGTTGAAGGACCACCTTGTTCATGCTCTATGGCTGCGCCAAATGATAGATTATGAGCTGAAGCACTTGTCTTTGTATAGACTAGCGAATACATGCTTTACTGCGTGTAAAAAACTCAAAAAGCAAGGTTTCGCAAGTATCTCAAAAACCTTAGTTCTGAAAATTGCAAAAACCCTATCTATGGTTTTTAATTATTTGTTTTAATACTCTTTTGACATATAATATATCACATATTGGTTTTTGCTTTTAAATAATGCTTTTCTCTCATAAAAGTGCTTTTCATACTAATTTTTCAAAATTAGGCTTTGCAAATTGACCCTTTAAAATACGAAAGTATTACATACCATTGGAAAGCTCTTGATGAGTATTTTCACAATATGTAATAAAACAATTGTCATTTTTAGACCATTTTGACTTTTGACTAATTGTTGAACCATTGTTGACCAAACTTTGACTTTGTTTCTTTCTTAAGTTTTCTTTACATATTCAGCTCCCTACTGAAGGGTTGCTCGCATTTCGAATAACCTTTTGACTTAGGCATGTGTCTCCCTTGAGAGCTTTGTGTATACTTTTTGGCTTCCCTTTGAGCTACCCACTCAAGGAGCTCATCCTTGATGTCAGCTGGCATAGGGTGCTTGCATGCTGAAAGAGGTTGCGGAGAGCTACATCGTGGTGTGCTCGGTTGCTCCAAATGCCAAGGGAGTGGGCTGCTGCGTGAGGAGAGAGAAAGTAGAGAGAGAAACCTGTGCACAAATTTGGAGAAGAAGATGGAGAAGCTGAAGTTGAAGAAGTCCCAATCAAGTTATGAGAGATTTGGGACCAAGTCTTATTGATAAGTGACCTTTAGGTAATTTGTGCATGTTCACACATGGCCAATGACCAAAAGTCATAAAAATAATGTAAATGCCTATAACTCCCCAATTTGGGGTCCAAAAAATACAACAAAAATATGTTTGGAAAGCTCTAGAAGAGAGCTTTCACATGGAAGGGTCAAAATATACAAAAGGAGAGTCCTTGGGGCTTTTATCCCCAACATCCTCCCACTTAAAGGACCGAGGAGGCTCCTTTAAGCTAAGTAACTCCCACCATGATGTTGTTCCTTGGGTAGACACTTCGTGAGAGCATCTGCAGGATTTTGTGAAGTATTGACCTTGATCAAAGTGATCAGGTCATCCTCTAACACTTCTCTGATGAAGTGGTATCTCACATCAATATGCTTTGTGTGAGCATGAAACATGGCATTCTTTGCCAAACATATGGCACTCTGGCTATCGCATCCAAGTATAGGTGCCTTTTCAAGCATCCCAAACTCACTGCAGAGGCGGGCTAACCAAATGGCTTCTTTGGAAGCCTCTGTGGCTGAAATATATTCAGCCTCTGTAGTAGATAGTGCAACTATCCCCTGAAGTCTAGAGCACCATGAAATAGCTCCACCTGCAAGGATGTATACATAGCCACTTGTGGACTTGCGTGTGTCCACATCACCTGCCATGTCTGAATCGCAAAATCCTTTTAACTCCAATGGACCCTTTCCATAACATAAGCATTTACTTTTGGTCCCTTTCAAATATCTCAAGATAGATTTGACTGCGTCCCAATGAGCCTTCCAGGATTAGCCATGAACCTGCTAACAACTCCCACTGCATGAGCAATGTCTGGCCGAGTAGCAACCATAGCATACATAAGTGAACCACAAGCTGATGCATATGGAACACTCTTCATGTAATTGGCTGCATCATCATCTTTGGGACAGTCATCCTTGGAAAGCTTAACATGTGGCTGCAATGGCACTCCAAGAGGCTTAGCATCAGCCACATTAAATCTGTCCAGCACTTTTTCAATGTACTTTTCTCGGGATACCTGCAAAGTATGCTGCTGCCTATCCCTTTTTATATGCATACCAAGAATATGCTCAGCTTCCCCAAGGTCTTTCATTGAGAATGCAGAGTTCAGCTGCTGTTTTAGAGCATTCAGAGTGCTCTTTTTCTTCCCAGCCAGTAGCATATCATCTACATACAGTACAAGAATAATTGGGCTGCCATCTTCATCCTTTTTGGTGTACAAACAGTGATCTGCATGGCTTCTTTTAAACCCATGTTTGAGCATAAATGCATCAAACTTCTTATACCATTGTCTGGGGGCCTGTTTCAGTCCATATAAGCTCCTTTTCAGTTTGCATATCAGATGCTCTTTTCCAGGAATGGCATATCCTTCTGGCTGTTTCATGTACAGCTCTTCGTCTAAATCACCATGCAAAAAGGCTGTCTTAACATCCATTTGGAATAACTCCAAATCCAAGGCAGCTCTGAGAGCAAACAACACACGTAATGTGGTCATTTTAACCACTGGAGAGAACACCTCTTAGAAATCAAAGCCCTCTTTTTGGGCATATCCCTTAGCAACCAGCCTTGCCTTGTACTTGGGTTTTCCATCAACAGTTTTGATTTTATACACCCACTTGTTAGGAATGGCCACCAAATCCCAAGTATCATTTGCATGCAAGGCCTTTATCTCTTCCTGCATGGCTAACTCCCACTTCTTCTTGTGCTCACATAGCTTTGCCTTTTTATAAGTAAGAGGCTCATCCTCATCTGATAACATATATAATGTAGAGAGGGATCATATCTATTCACTGGCCTCCTAGGATGTATAGATCTTCTTGCCCAATGATCCACATTACTAGGCAATGGATCTACATCAGGAGGTACATTAACTTCTTCATTGTTAACGGGCTGCTGTACATCATTTCCAGCCCTGTTTTCAGCATGAATAGGTGGCTGCATATCCCCCTCAAGAGCCTCATCTTGCTGTCCATTATCTTCTGGCTCAAAAACCATTGGATCATCAATATTTTCAGTCCTTTGTGGTGCATCTTGAGGATCAAAATTGGGCCTAACAGGTGGCTGGTCATGCTGAAATCTGACCCGTTGATGGTCATCTCTTGAGGCACTATTGTTTTGAAGCAGCCTCGCCTCATTAAAAATAACATCCCGGCTGCGTACAACTTTCTTGAGTTTAGGTATCCAAATTTTGTAGCCCATCTCACCTTCTTCACCATATCTGATGAAGAGGCCTTTTATGGACTTAGCATCAAGTTTGTTTCTCAGCTCAGGCCTTATATGCACAAAAGCCTCGCAACTAAAGACACGTAAGTGATCATATGAAGCAGGTTTGCCAGACCAAACCTCTTCAGGGATGTCACCTTTCAAAGACATGTGAGGGGATCTATTGCATATATGTACTGCAGTTTTGAGTGCCTCTCCCCAAAATCCATGGGGGAGATTAGCTGTGGACAGCATGCATCTCACCCTCTCACAAAGTGTCCTATTATAGCGTTCATCCGCACCATTAGAAGAGGGGCTGTATGGATCAGTGAGCTCCCTCTTAATGCCCAAATTTTCACAAAATTTCTTAGATTTAGCACTTGTGTACTCACCCCCATTATCTGTACGTAGGCATTTCAACTTTTTACCTGTTTGGGTGGTCACAAATGCATTAAAACACTTAAATGCAGCAAATGCTTCATTCTTAGACTTAAGCAATTGAACCCAGTTTTTTCTAGAGAAATCATCAACAAAAGAAATGAAATACAAAGCACCCCCCATAGATTTGGTAGGCATGCTACATACATCAGAATGAACGAGATCAAGTACACAAGACTTTCGAGACACACAAGAGTAAAAGGAACGTTTCACTTGCTTTCCATATTGACATTCATTACAAAAATCAAGCTTTCTTCCTTTAGCATCAAGCTTCTTTAAGTTACAAAGCCTAGTGAGACCCTATTGGCTCATATGGCCAAGTCTCTTATGCCACAACTCCATATGGGAGTGAACTTCAGCCAAAGCAATAAACTTCCCTGATAAGGCTTTTCCATGCAAGCAATAGGAGTTCCCTTCTTTGTGCCTTTCACAATCACCCTTGACCCCTTTGTCATTTTCCATGATCCTCTCTCAAAGAGAATGCTATAAGCATGCATATCCATTTGACCCACAGAAAGCAAGCTTTTCTTGATCCTTGGTACATAACGCACATTATGCAAGACCAACTCATTAGTGCCATTTGTAGAGAAATGCACTGTGCCAATACCCTCAATGGAACATGCGTGATTGTTTCCAAGGTATACGTGGGCATGGAAGCTTGCAGTAAAAGTAGAAAAACACTCCTTGATAGGAGTCACATGAAAAGAAGCACCAGAGTCAACAATCCATGTCTGGGTCAATGCATCATTAACGGTTAGCAAAGCATCAATAAGATCACTTTTGGTGATCGACATGTCCTGTGAATGAACATTTAGAGAGGAATCAAATGCATAAGTATCATCGGCTCATAAAGTAGTGCATAAAATATTCTCAACATCTGACAGCTCTTCTATGACTACATTAGAGGCCACATTGGCTTTCTCCTTGTCCTTTTGGCTTTCTTGTGCATCAGTCTTGTCTTCTTTCTTCTTCTCCTTCTTATCTCCAACATTCTTCTTTCTTTCAAGCTTGGCCTTGTAATAGCGGCAATCAGGTTTCTTATGGCCTTTCCTTCCACACTGATAGCATGTCACATCATTGCTTTTACCCTTGGTGCTATTATCCCTTTCTCTGCTCTTACTCTTGTTATTTGTTCATTATTACTCCTCTTATCTGTTCTGCCTCTAACCATGTTGGCTGAGCTTCCACCTTCACCTCCTGCTTTTCTCCTGATCTCTTCATTAATTATAGAACCCCTAACACCATCAAAGGTGAGGTTGGGGTTATTGGACAATGAGACTACCAATGCCTCCCAAGAGTCGGGCAATGTCATAAGCAAGAAAATGGCTTTAAACTTGTCATCAAAAGGAGCCATACTTGAGTCATGCAACTGTGACCAAGTACCTGTAAAGAGAGATAAGTGTTCAGCTTCACTCCTGGACTCATCTAGCTGCATGCCAGCAAGCTTCTGCATCAAATGCACTTGGTTAACAGGCGTAGTGTTTTCATAAGTTGCTTTCAGCTTTGCCCATATTTCTGAAGCATAGGTCAAACCTTTGAGATCTACCAAGATTTCATCAGAGACAGCCATCTTGATATATGTAACAGCCTTCTTCTTTAAGATCAGCCATCATCTTGTGACATGTCCTCTGGTTTTTCCGCCTCCAATGCCCCGTCACAATCCTTCAGAAAGAGAATACCTTGCATTCTCTCCTTCCACAAGTCGAAACCTGTTCCCTCAAATTGTCGAATCTCAAATAGATTCTTCACATCTGAGGAAGATGATGCCATAATTGCACAATGAAGAGGTTAGTGTGCTTAAATTTTGGGCAAAATGCACCAAAATCAAGGTACCACCTCGAAAAATAGTGCACAATAGGGTCAAACACCTCTAGGAGCGAAATGGAGTACAAAATCAAAATCTGAAATTTTTAGAAAAAAATTTGTAGAAAATTCCAGCAATCTAATTTGTGCTTGAAATCAACAAATTTGACTTCTTTTGACCTCAATGTGCGTACATAAGGCTATAACGAAGCCCTTAGAACCAAATAGGAGCAAAAGCTCCAAATTTTACTTCAGAAATCTTTGAAATCTTAGAAAAATGCCACAAATTGCTGGACATAAGCAATTTCTTTTGCCACAATCCAATACATAGGGTACTGGACCTGTGTATTGCTGCAATGACCTGTGAAACACCTGTGTAGACCTGCAAAACATCTGAAAACAGCTTATTATGGGCTGTTGAGGTGCGCGAAGTGATCCTCTTGGCTCCGGAGCAACTTTCTTCACGATGAAACTCTCTAAAAATCACAAAATTTGTTTCAGCTTTGCTCCAGGCTGAAGTAATCTTCCAAAAACAGCACTTTGATTGCGAAAAAAGAAGGTTTTTCGCGATGAAATTCTCCCAAATACAAGAAAACACCTTCAGCTTAACATAGGCTGAAGTAGAAAAACACTTGGAGCAACTTTGTCGCGATAGAACAGCTCAAGGCTCTGATACGAGTTGAAAGAGGCCGTGGAGAGCTACGTCGTGGTGTGCTCGGTTGCTCCAAACTCCAAGGGAGTGGGCTGTTGCATGAGGAGAGAGAAAGTAGAGAGAGAAACTTGCACAGAAATTTGGAGAAGAAGATGGAGAAGCTGAAGTTGAAGAAGTCCCAATTAAGTTATGAGAGATTTGGGACCAAGTCTTATTGATAAGTGATTTTTAGGTCATTTGGGCATGTTCACACATGGCCAATGACCAAAAGTCATGAAAATAATGTATGCCTATAACTCCCCAATTTGGGGTCCAAAAAATATAACAAAAATATGTCTGGAAAGCTCTCGAAGAGAGCTTTCACATGGAAGGGTCAAAATATACAAAAGGAGAGTCCTTGGGGCCTTTATCCCCAACACATGCTTCAATGCCTAAGCCACTAAATTTGGCAAGGTGGGCTTTGATACGATCTGGCCCACTGGCCCCTTTGTAACCACATAGGTTACATGTCCATCTCTCACTCCCATTGGATCCAAACTTTCCTTGGCTAGGCACATACTTCTAACAGTTTTGCTTTGGTTTAGGCATGGTCACTAGTGAGTACTTAGTACTTACCTCTCTCTCTTTCTCTATGGGAAGCACTCTGGAACTGTACGAAGCTGCAAGCGTCACGATAAAAAATCAAAACAAGTGCATAGAAAATGCCGTCCTCCGGGAGCCCGATTCAGGGTTGTGGGAGAGGGCAAAAAATTGTCTTCAATGCAATGTGTTGTGCATGTTGCAAACGCTATGCAACGCGTTGCGTTGCAACTATGAGATGCACCAATGTCAAACAATCAACATTGATATAGGGATTGAATTAATCTCCTCTTCATTTGTACTAGTGATTGTGGCAAAGATAAATCTTGTTACATTCTCTTATAATATTAGCATCTCCAAACTTATTCTCTTCATCATTGTGATCATCTTTTTCATCTAATGCATTGCTTGAATCGTTCTTTGTTTTTGTTGTTCCAAATCTACATTTCTCACTAAAGTGACCAGACTTCTTATAACAGAAGCAATCACCTTTTATAGGTGCTTAAAAAAAAAAAATTTCAGTAGTGCTCTTAGATTCCTTTGAATCTCTAGATGTGGTAGACTTACTCTTCTGGAAGCTTGAGCTAGAATTTGGGGCTAAACTCTGTTCTTTTCTTTTGCCTTTACCTTTGGTACTTTTTCCCTTTGCTTTGGTACCTCTTCCTTTTGCTTCTTAGCCAACGTAATGTCTCGCATTAGTAATAGAAAAAGTTATGATGAACATATATATGATTTAGGCAAGGAATTTGGAATTATTTTGAGTAGTTCCTCATCATCAATGTAAACCTCAATGTTAATCAATTGATCTACAAGGTCTTGAATTTTAGTTAGGTGTTCTTGCATGAAACTACCTTCTTCCATTCTAAGGTTATGTAGTTGTCTCTTCAAATATTGCTTCCTAACAATTTTAAAAGAGTATAAGAGGTCTTCAAGCCTTTCCCATGCTGAACCATACAAGGATGTATATGTGGAAGCATTGAACTCTTCACGAAAAGAGTAATGAGGGCTATGGCTTGGATATCTCTAGAATCCCATCCACGTTTAGTTTGAGAAGCTTGACCACCAGTAATGGGAGCTTGAGTTTGTCTAGGTGGGATTTGTATGCTAGAAGTAGAAGTAGAAGCTTCATTTTCATGCAATTCTTTTTCTTTCTCATGTAGATTTAGGTCTCTCAAGGTGAGGTAAGTCACCTGTCACATAATCACACAAATCTTTTGCTTTGAAGCATGAGATTTCAATATGGATAATTGGAGCTTTCTCAAACTTTTCTTTGCTAGATAAGACTCCTAGGACAATGGATTGGTCACAATCAGCTATTAGATTACTCGACAAGATAGAGTTTATGTGCATAAAGCACCTCAACAAGAAACTTTGTATGGGCAATCCAACTTTGCACAAAGCAATTATGTGTGTATCGAGGGCTAAAAAGAGAGAGAAATTGGGATGACTAGCTCTAAAATTTGTAATTTTTAGTCTATGTGTAGAAACTTGAAAAATTATACGTTTCTCTTGAGCAGAAGTGCCTCTTTTAACTAATTTTGACCACATATCTACATGCTTGACTTTGTTGGATAGGGTTGACTAGGTTGATCAGAATTGAGAGAGGTTGACTAGAGTTTGACTGATTTGTTGATTGTCCAAAAGGAGTGGAAGAAGAAATAGAGGAGAAAAAGAGAGCTAGATGCATCCAAAAGTCAATGCTCTTTGAGCAAATATGTTTGCTCAATGTGTGCTGGCTGATCTTGTATCTACACAAGGATCTACTTTGATGCCAAATTGTTAGCCCAACCTCGTAGTTTGTGGCGTGCTACTTCACAACCATGGATCATCCCTTTTTTGACCACGTGATGAAGCTAAGGTGAAAGCCTAAACCCTAAACTACATATTATAAAATGCTTGTAACTACATAAATCATAATACATTAATGATCATTGATTATACACAATGAACATTAACTAAAACTTACAAAAGTCATGAAAAATGAATGAGCTCCAACCAGTGTTGCACTCGTTCATCGAATGGGTCATTTCGTACGAAAAGTCCCGTCTAGTCCTATACGGTCCGAACTCGTACGATCCGTACGGTTAAAAAATTGCCGGAGCTGTTCGAATTTTATTTAGGGTATTCTCTTCAACTTATACACAATCAAGGCTTGTACTATGTGTTCGCGAGCCTCGTTCGAGCTTGTTCTTGGAGGCCTCTGCCTTGGACCTCTTCACCATTGACTCTTGAGGTTATTGAGCAGCCATTGAGGGTTATAGAGCAAGTATAGTTCACCCATTGAGTGTTAGAAAGCAAGCTCTTGCCTATTTACTTTCCCTTCTTCTCATTTACTCTTTCTTAGCTTCGAACAGCCCCCCCTCTCATCTTTATCGCCCTCATGGCTCCTCCTCTTCGTGAAGCCTTTCACAAGCATTGTGTAGCTTTTGAAAGGGTGAAAGATAAGTCCTATGTTTGTAGGTGGCATTGCAAGTATTGTGGAAGGATACAAACATCTAGTGTGACTCGACTTCTCATCCATCTATGCAAACTGGGTGGAGAATGCTCTCCGTGCAATGGTATTCCCGATGATGTTTACGAAGAATGTCGCAAGAAATATCTTCCATTGAAGAGGAGAAAA
>CM035407.1:187837361-188162361 GCA_020310875.1 Ceratopteris richardii
TTTCACTATGACGCAGGGAACCGAAGGTAGATTGTTAAGAGGTTATACCTCTCTCTCACTGCTAGAGAGGCAGTGCCATCAGGCTTTGTTTAAAGAGAAACATATAATTTACTTTGCCACTTCTGTATGCAGCTGCAGAGTTAGAGAGACCACTAGTGATGATGTTGTCTCACATAATGTTACACTTAGGGAGTGGATGTGTGAACCCACCCTTAAGTAAGAGCATATATGGGCTCTCACATGAGTGCCATGTGGCACCTATGTGAGAGGTCACATTGTAGTTTAGCTTATGGGGAGAGAGAGAGAGGATATGCTAGGTGGGTATGTGGATGGGTGGAAGAATCAATGAGTAGTTCTCTGTGTAGGAGCTCTGAAAGTATAGCCTGCGGCGACCGTCGTCTTCATCGGGTTTTGAGGCTGTGTGAACTCCAAAATTGGAGGAGATCATCGGGAGATTTGGCATTGGTACCAGAGCTGGAGAACGGCCACGCAATTACACATGCAAGGACTGAATTCGTGCGCGAAGAAGGATGACAGACGAAGGACTCACGTATTTCTCTTCATATAGAGCCTTATGGCTGCGCGAGCGCCGAGCGCCCATCATGGGAGCTCTTTCCCTCACTCCTCCCTCAAGAGTGAAAGCACACTACATCTCAAGCTCCTCTTATACTCCCAAATGTCCGTTACGTGCTCGTCTATGGGATAAATTCCCTTGACTGTGACTAATCGGCGCTGTGCAAGGTTTAAGACTACTTCCCTTCTTCAACAAGGAGGTAAAGCAATTTTATTTGAGTTTTCTTTTCCCAATTTTAGGGAGGCAAAAAGAAGTATTTGAGGAATTTGGGCAAGATAACCATGCAGATATGTATTACGGGCTGTGGTTGATGGGATGGGGTAAGAAGATCGAGTGAAGAAGCTCAAATGGATGCTTAATTGAGCTTGCAAACCCAACCTTTCTTCATTTTCTCTTGTTTCACTTACCTACACCCGCATCTACAACTTCTGGGAGCCATAGCTTTGCGCTCGGAGATCCGATTGGAGTGGTCTTGGTCTTGATTCGAAGCTTATCTTCCTATGAAGATAGAGAACACATCATGTGGATGAGATTTGACATGTCAAAAAAGCTCTGCAACATTTCAGCAGGAACTAGTTGACTGTTCCGGCCCTCGTTTTGAAGTGTTGGTGTCCGATTTCACTTTCGTGACTTGGGTTAGCATTGGGGACATGATGTACAAGTGCTGGAGTACACTTTGAAGACTGGCGAGAAAACAAAATTTTATACATTATAGTATGGATATGGGGAGGAGACACATGGAGAGGCCTCTCCTATCCGTAGTATTTTATATGATTAGAGTGAAAGCTTCTGTATGTGACTGCATGATGCTCCAGAGCAATCTATCTTAAATTTTTCCATGGACTGCTCTATCCAAAAAAATGCATTCATTTAGTATTTTGATCCATTAGGGAACTAAAATCTTTAAAATGTATTTCATGCACATGAAACATTTCTTCCTTGAGGTGATCCTTGAAAACATAGTGCAAATATGCATGGAAAATGCATCTGATTGTTTTTGAAAGAAAAATTGATTGAGTGGCCTGATGTTATTTTGGTGCTTGTGCTAAGCCTTTTGAAATATTTGAGTACCAAAACAGCCTAATTTTTTAATTATCATCATTAAGATTTCTTTTACTCAATACGTCTTTAATGTTCATGGATAGACACACAAATCTCAAGGCAAAAACAGGCTTTGATTGGTAGTGGAGGTGAACACTTATGGGCTTTGTGGTTCACGAATCACAATTGAACATTCCCTTTTAACTTAGGGGTACAAATTCTCACTGAGTACAGCAATTTCCAAGCCGCACAAATTTGTAGAAAAAGTGTTGTTGTTTGAAGCTTGCTTTTCGAAATTGAGAACAAAGTTAACATCTTCCACCATTTTGCATTAACTTCTTGGCTTAGGACTGTGAGGTGTTAAGTTCAAAGATTTGTAGATTGCTGTTCAAATTTAATCATATACGTTAAATCTTGAATCTCACTTTCGGCATGCATTTTTGACTCATGAATCATGATCATGTCACAGAATATGGATGATGTTTTATTTATATGTTTATCCCTTCAACTCACCTTTAAGTGTATGTATAGACTATACCTATTCAATGTTTATTTTTATCATCATCATCATCCTCATCATCAATATTTAATACTAGTGTTTATTGTTTTATCAAACAAGGTATGACATATTTCATCCTCAAGGATCGAGGACATGCACTATTTGCACATTGCTTACAAGATGTGTTTGTCATTCTTTGGGTTCGTTTTATGAGGATATTAGAAAATTTTATTGGATTGATTATTGCTTCCATCTTCAATCAAGAGACATTTACTATGACATTTATTACCAGAAAGTCCTCAAAGCTTGGGGTTACTTAAAACATTTGGTGTAAGGTCTTGATGTGAAACTTGCCCATACTAGGTCCACATACTATTCTATGATGTCACACAACTTTCTGGATGATGAATGTGTATAAGCTCTTGAAGAATGGATAGCTGTTGAGGATTATGTAAAAAATGAGGATATCAAAGTAATCTGAAGCTACTGAATTGAGCAATATTGTTCCCAAATACTCTTCGGCAAGAACCTAGAAGCATGGTGAAGATACACTCTCCTATTTCAAAACTTTTGTGTTTGGTAGGAAGTTATGACTATGGGTATGTCATTGAGTGTTTGAGGACTTAGAAAGCTTGCTTTGGCTGCTTAGATTGTCAGCTAGGAGACATCTGTTCTGACATTTATGATATGTGGTACATTTTCTCCCTTTATTTTAAGAGATGAGAACAAAATTTAAGAAGGGCTTATGGTTTTTGTACATCCAAATTTCAAGCTGTTGCTAACGGGATGCTCTATCAAAAACTGCATGTGCGTCTTTTGTGAGAGATTCTGGAGTACGTTTTCCAGTGTGGAAAGAATACATAGGAGAGTGAAGGCTGTCTTAGAGATGCTTTTGAGAAACTGTGTTATTCATGAGGAAGTTGAGTTTGCACAGCGAGCCAATCATCCTATTATTGATGATTGGAACTGATGAGCCCATTATGATGTCCATGGATACTGAACCGTACGATGAATTTAACTCTTTCTTTTTGACTGTTAAGAAATGAAATAACTTTTGGCTTTTGTTCTACATTATTTGAAAGATAAAATGAAATAGGTCAAGTCTGTATAAGCTTTCAGCTTCTGGTGTTTTTTTCGCCTTTTTTATTTTTGTGTTCTATTTTATAGATGTTGCAACATGCATGTGCAATATTTTAAGGGCAAAGAACTTTACTTCTGTACTTATCCATACGCATTGGGTGTATGGGAAATATGTACACACATGTCACTTTTATGTAGGCATGAGCCAGGATCTCCAGCAGCTAAACGGTTTTTTTTTTTGGCCTTTTAGTTTTCTATCATCTTGCTTTTAGGCAATAACCAGTTCTATGCAGTTCTGCTCAATTTATAAGATGCTCATGCTATGAAATTTTAGTGGGTTATTGATAGTCAATCTTGTAGGTGTGTGTTTCTGTGTGCATCTGTGCTTGTGTGATGTAAGCAGTGTCACATAATGACCTAAAAATTCATGAGCTTCTTGCAACTTTAAGTAATTATAAATTCCTTATTCTGATATTTTATTGTGTATGCAGTTGAGGATTTGTACTTGAAGGGTATGAATGCCTTACGAGATCACCATTATATTGCCTTCAGCAAGCATCTTTGTGGACATGCCACAGGTAAGGAAATTTATATCATTGTTAACAAAAAGAGGAGAGGATTCAATGAGTATTGTCCATCACATTTAATTGTTAGCTGCATCTTTGCATCCTCATATGATTGCCTTTCATGTAGGAAAATGATAGTTATCATTCAAAATAAGGTCCATAAAAGCTCATAATAGTACGACACAGATTACAAAAGCATCTGCCACACATTATGCTGGTCAGCGCATAGAACAAGGTCACAAGTAAGGCTGGAGCTTATGGGAAGGTGTCCTGATAGAGGCAGAAACGATCTTTGCATCATTGGAGCTGTTGCAATGGCACAATCGTTTATTTTACCAATCCTATGTCACTGGCACAGCTCAATTTTAAAGTGTGTCATTTAATTTCATATTTTTTATCAGCTTTTAAGCCAGTGTTAGCTATTTATAGAAGCAATATTTGTCTCTTTTACTAATCACTTTCCTATCGCAAACATGTTACTCTCATATTCTGTTCTCTCTCTCTCTCTCTCTCTCTCTCTCTCTATCTATCTCGCTCCCCCTTTCCCCCAAAAACATATACCCTACCACCCACCCACACACACACACACACACACACACACACACACACACCATCCCCCACACACCCCACCCCACCCCCCCCCCCCCCCCCCCCCCCCCCCCCCCCCCCCCCCAAAAAAAAAAGGGGAAGAAAAAAGAGGAGTCTTTCCCCTCTCCCAGGGACAGACATATTCCTTTATATTGCTGTATGCTACTTTCTGCCCAGTACATCAGCCTATGCGTCAGCCAGAGGAAAGTCTCCTTTTTCTGCTGTAGATTATGTGGTGGTTTTCTAGAGATGGAAACATTATTCTCCTTGTGAACTTCATGATGCAGATACTTCAAATCCTTGAGGTGTTGAAAGGGCTTGACAACAACAACGAGAGCATGATAAGATGCTCTCAATATGATGATTATATGGAGCCATCAGAAGGTGTTTTATGATACTTCAAATCCTTGAGGTGTTGAAAGGGCTTGACAACAACAACAAGAGCATGATAAGATGCTCTCGATATGAGGATTATATGGAGCATAGGAGATATTTGATAGGAATGGGTACTCCATGTGGGTTAACCATACGTTATGACCTAGCTCCATGGGAAGCTACCTTTACTTCCATTCTACATAGACATGGTGCTAGGGTTGTGGATTATGTCATGGATCAATTAAACTTCATTTTTTTTATCGATGAATTCATGATGGGACCAAGACCCATGGCATATGGTAGCGGATCTAATCTTTTTGATCTTGATCTTCTCCTTTAGATTTTCCATAGTCGAGAAGAGATACATTTTGTCTATACAAGTGAGAACTAAAGATGTCAATGCATTGAGGAGATCTTCGTATGAGCTCACTTTTACATTGACACAAACTTCACATGCTAGAGCAAAAGAGGCACATCCACACACTAAGCCCAAGAGAGGAGGCATTTTGGAAGGATGCCTTAGAACAACAGTATCATGAGGAGTGCATAGAGATGAGAGCTTTGTTGCAGAGGGAGTTTGCTCTAGTAGTTATTACACATATAGAAGCTTGTATTTCCTCTTGATGCTTAACATGCAAGAAGAAGAGGGTCTTCCTTACTTGGATGGAGCATGAGCTTACCAATTTTCCTTGAGACAAGACTTGAATAAGGCATGAAGGTTTTCTCATAAATTCACACCCACCCTAGCTATCATTTTTACATTTGTTTAAGATATATATGCAACATGATGAGCAATCAATTTTTGAGTTCACTTCAGGGCATATGAAGAAAGCCAAAAAGGATGAAAAGTGATAAAAGAATCATGATTTATCTTGGCAGGACAAGGGCCATTTGCCATTGATACTAGAAAGTGGTCCAAGGGGGGATAGGATCACTAGGGGACGACCATTGCGTGACTAGTCTTATCAAACTAGTCAAGGTGGCTCAAAGATCGACCAAGGAATGTGGTTGTGAGGAATACAATATCTTGGATATTATGCCAAGGGCTTCAACCACCACAAGAAGGAATATCATGGATCTCCTATAAAGGGGGAATAGATCTTGAATAGGGGGATATCATATATTCTACACAAGAAATAGAAGGCTTGTGTGAATCCAAGGGTTACCTTATTGTACGTTGAGCGAAGCACTCTAAGTCATCGGAGTGATTCAAGGTCTAGTTGATATTGGAGTTAGTGTTCATCCTCTCTCCCATGCATGTGCACTGCCTAGCTCCTATTCTCCTCTTGTTGTGGATCATAGTATTCTTAGTATTAGAATTAGTAGTAAAGCCTTGTTGCTTCACATGTATCATTGTGTATCATTATTAGAAGAAGAGAGTACGGACATTGTTGGAAATTAGGTAGAGGCCCATTAACTAATTCCACACGTCCCATAGGTCGAGGATCTACAACACAGATTCGAGTATCTTCCAATATTGACAAACATGAACATACCACACTTAATCATACAATGATGAGACAGAGATAGAGAGAGATTAGACAACATGTTCAAAGTGCAATGTAAGCCACTGCTAACTCACACCATCATATATACAAATGTCAAATTACAATGTGGGAGTCAAAATCTTAACCACTCTATGTGAACAAAAATAGATGGAAGAGTGAATGTACAAAATTTACAAGAATATTCAGATGAAGGGACAGAAATCTGAATATGTATGAGATGTATGACCTGATAGGTTGTAAAAGAGTGTATATGAGTGACAAAAAGAGGAAGGATCAGTTTGAAAGTGATATTCAGCAAACCCTAATCTGATTTTAGGCTATGGAAGATCCTAAATCAGATGTGTGTGTGATAGATCACATACTTACAGAATTAGCATAGAATGCTAACATGTTGCTGACAGAAATCCTCATACTGACACCTTCTCTAACACCTCATCTGAATGCATGTACTGATTCTCCTTTGTGTGCGCCGAATAGGACTCCTCCAGATATGGATGCCACTGCCTCCATAAGCTCCAAGTAGTACCTATGTGCATAAAGAGAATATGCACATAATGTAGATGGCTGATCCAAACCCCCAAGCTGCTGATGAGTAAGTCTTCTCTACAAACAAGAGTGTGAGCACACTCTTCTCCAAGAAGAACTCCATGGCTGCTCCTCAACATAGCTTCACAAAGTGCACCATGGCTGTCCCATGAGTGCTAGAGCACCACCTCCTCAAGCTCCACCACAAGCTAGCGTTCCTTTGAGTTGGGATGTCCAAATAAGTGACCAAGTGCCTTCTTATACAGGCCACAAGTTCCTAGCGACTGTAAAGCAGCTTTTTCGTAAAAACTTGGCGATAGAAGTTAAATAAAGCTGATCGCTTTTTTTTTAAAACTCAATGCAAGTTTTTAATAGCTTTTGCTTTATTTTTAAACTAATCTCTGAAAGTTCTTTTTGACCTGGTTTTTCACACTTATGACCACTTGATGAATAATCTGAAAACATTTTTATGACCTCCAAGCTGAGAGCTATCAAATGAGATAAAAACCCTAAATCAGCAGAAAATTAGGGTTAGGGTTTTCTCCCAAATCTGATCTCTGATGACTGCATGTCATATACCATTAGAAAGCTCTCTTCAAGCTCTACAAGATAGGCTCATAAAAATTTTACCCAATTTTTGTGCCAAAAAGGAAGTACCAAGATTAGGGTTTTTGCCCTAAAAGGATTTTGGACTGATGTGACATTGATTTCCAACAGACATTTCATCTCTAATTCTTGTTATCTGATATACTTTATTCTACTATCATGTGCCTTGTCATGTATGTGTCAATATGTGTATATGGAAACAAGGCAGAATTATGAAGTTGGCTTGACCCTCTAGCTCCACCTAGAAGAATAGTGCATACTAGGAGCCTAAAGAATAGAAAAGGAGATCAGAAGTAGTGAAGGACAATTGTTTTAGGATTTTTCCAATATTACAAATGGTTTGAAGCAAGCAACTCTAAGGAGAAAAGAGATTTAGAAGACTCCTTGGATTGCATTGATTCTATGAGGTTAAAAGAGGTGAAGTCTTTATGTAGTGAGAGATGGGAGATGTTACATACTCCGCGACAGTGAAGCATGTTATGTTCTTCATCCCATTAGAGGGCAAAGTCACCACATATGGATACAAAGTGTATAATGGATGGATGGACGTTATAGAGAGAGACACAAAAGCAAGATCTTTTATATGATGAACTAGATGTATTTAAGTCTTGAAGGTGCATTTCACGATGTACTGTAGCCTGTAGGACATGAGAGTAGAATGCATTATGCTCTTCATACTCTTTCATAAAATTGTTGTGCTTCCCCTTGCAAAAGAAATTGAAGCACTTTCTCACTGATATTGTCAGGGGAGCACTAGATTGTGCTCTCTGACTACAGTAGACAAGACTTTGGAAATACACTTCTGATTACAAGAACACCCATGAAGGGAAAATGATACAAGAATACATGATTGATACAAAACATCCCACAACCCGGGATTGATAGGTATGAATAATTCGACTATAGATGATACTGGAGATCCACAACCTGGGATCGTAAGTATGAAACAAGATATCTGGACTACAAGAACTCCCTTCTGGGAGATGAACAAGATACAAGAAAGAACTCGACAAGATCTCGTACTACGAGATTACAAGAGGACAAGACAGGATGTCCAAGAACTAGACTAGACAAGACTGGAACAAGGAACAAGACAAGAACTGGAACTGGAACTTGGAGAGTACTTACTTTGCGGTCACGACTCCTTGAGCTCCCAAGACTGGTATTGGCAAGACTGATTATGAATGTGGCCAACCCCTCCTTATATAGGTTTTCCAAGGGCGGTTCTAGGGCGGTTACGAATTGATGATGTCATCAATTCGAAGCATGGTCTCTGGATGTCAGAATCAAGCAAGAAGAGAGTCGATCTTAGGGTTTTGGCACGTTCCGGACGCAATGGAAGCATTAGTTTCCTAAAATTCTGAACCAATAATGAGATATAGCATTCACATGGAATCTGAGATTCAGGATGGTTTCCTTTGTCCATGACATTACCTCCCTCTCAAGCGACGAGTTCCACGAGGAGAGGTCACGTTCTCTGGTCTCGGCTTCATTGGATTTCTCTTATGGAATTCTCGAATCTTGATTGGTGCTCTTTGAAGGTTTTCTGCAGGTTCCCAAGTACGATCACTGATGTCATACCCTTTCCAATGAATAAGGTACTCTAATCTTTCTCGGGATATTCTCGAATCTAGGACATGCTCGACTTCAAATTCTTCATGATTATCAATCTCGATAGGTGGTGAAGGACTAGGTCTCTCCCCCCTCAATGGTGAAATATGATATGGTTCCAACATGGATATATGGAAAACTGGACGTATTCTCATGGTACTTGGTAGCTGGAGCTTGAAGATGACTGGATTAATCTTGGCGAAGATGATAAATGGACCAAATCTTTGATGATCTAACTCTGCACAAGGCCTTGAAGTTTGCAAATTGTTTTTGAGTAACCATACTTTATCCCCAATTCGATACGATGGATTCTGGACACGATGTTGATCTGCATAGCACTTATATTGTTGTTGAGCTTTATGGATCTCTTCCTTGAGTTCTTTGTGAATGTCCATCAGGTACTGGGCCTTTTCTTTGGAAGCTTGGTTCTTGACATGATTGGAGAGTTGTATATCCATCCTTGGATGTTGTCCATAGTTTGCATGAAGGGAGTTTGCTTAGTAGATGCATGAACACTATTGTTATAGGCAAACTTTGCAAAGGGTAACTACTCAAACCAATCATTTTGGTGATAGTTGCTAGTGCAACGTAGATATTGCTCTAGGACTTGATTCACCCGTTCTGTTTGTCCATCAGTCTATGGATGGTTTGCTGTAGATAGTTTAACTTGAACACCATGGAGCTTGCAAAGACTGTTCCAAAAGCTGGATATGAACTGTGGACCTTGATCACTGACAATATCATGAGGCAATCCATGAAGCCTAAAGATGTATCTGAGAAAAAGTCTAGCATTGGCTGCACCTGTGATTGCCTTTGTCGTTGGAATGAAGTGTGCCATCTTTGTGAATCTATCCACAATAACAAGAATGGCATCATACTTATCTGACTTTGGTAGATCTGTGATGAAATCCATAGACAATGAAGCTCATGGCCTTTCTGGAATAGGTAAAGGATGCAAGAGGCCACGAGGCTTATGTCGTGGTACCTTAGATCTATTGCAAGTGTCACAGGTTCGAATATATTCTTTGACTTCCTTCCACATTTGAGGCCACCAAAAATCCCTGGATATGAGTTCGATTATTTTATTTACTCCAAAATGTCATGCTGCAAGGTTGTCATGACGTTGTTGAAGTACTTGGATCCTAGGCTTTCTTGGAGGGACATACAATAGGTTCTTATAGAATAGTAACCCGTCCTTTTCCTGGAATTCATTTACTTCTTGGACTTTTCTTTCTTGAGTTTTCTGCTTAACATTACAAAATAATTCGTGCTGTGGTAGATTCTCACGGATCAAATGATTCAAGGCTGAATCTTCATGATGGCTTGAAGAGATAGCTGCGAACTGGAGATGCTCAGGCTTGAGTAATACACTCTCTTGTTGATCAAAGGCCTCTTCACCTTTCTTTGGTGCAAGGTAAGATCTTCTGGATAGGGCATCTGACTGACATTGTTGACGTCCTGGACGGTATGTGATGACAAAGTCAAATATGGACAGAAAGTTACTCCATCGAGATTGCCTTCTATTGAGGATGTGAGTGGTCATAAAATACTCTAAGTTCTTGTGATCTGTATACACAGTAACTTTGTGTGCTTCTCCTTCTAGATGGTGACGCCAGGTATCAAACGCGTCTACTATGGCAAGAAGTTCTTTATCATGGATTTCATAATTAATTTCTGGAGGGGAAAATTTCCTTGAATGATATGCAATTGGATGTAGGTGTCCATCATCTCCATATTGGGATAGAATGGCCCTTAGGGCAAAGTCTGATGCATCTGTTTCTAGGAAGAAGGGTTTGCTCGAATCAGGATGAACTAGAATTGGGGCAGTAGTGAATGCTGATTTCAAGGTCTGAAAGGCTTTTTCTGCTTCTTCTGTCCATGAAAACTTTGAGTTTCCTCTAAGCTTGGTAAGAGGTGTCACAATCTTGGAGTAATTTCTAATGAATATCCTATAAAAATTGGCAAACCCTAGGAAACATTGTACATCTCGAACACACGAAGGTGGTTGCCAATCAAGGATTATCTTGATCTTCTTAGGGTCCATAAAGATTCCTTTCTCTGATACAATGTATCCCAAAAACTCCACTTCTATCTGATGGAAGTAGCACTTCTCCAATTTTGCATATAACCCTTTTTCTCTTAGTTTCTCTAGGACTATCTTTATATGACATTCATGATCTTCTAGGTTTTTGGAGAATATCAAGATATCATCAAGATATATTACCACAAACTCATCTGGATACTCTCGAAAGATATCATTCATCATGTGTTGAAAGACTGCTGGAGCATTTGTGAGACCAAATGGCATAACTACATATTCAAAGTGTCTATACCTTGTTCGGAATGCTGTCTTCTATTCATCTCCTTCTCTGATTCTGACAAGATTGTATGCTCCTCGAAGGTCAATCTTAGTGAAGAACTTTGCTTTTCCGAGGCGTTCCAAGAGCTCTGATATAAGTGGTAGAGGATATCTGTTCTTTATTGTGACCTTATTCAAACCACGATAGTCCACACACATTCGAAGAGTTCCGTCCTTCTTCTTTACAAATAGAATAGGGGCTCCTGTAGGAGACTTCGAGTGTTTGATAAACCCCTTGGCTAGATTCTCATCAATATTCTTACGTAATTCTATAAGTTCCTCTGGGGATAGTCTATAGATTGGCCCGAAGGGTGGTTGTGCTCCCTCTTGAAGTTCTATGGCACAATCATAAGGTCTATGCTCTGGGAGCATATCTGCATTCTTTTTTTCAAAGACATCTTCAAACCCTTGGTATTGGTCAGGTAGCTTCATTGAATCATCTTTCTTGGGCTCTTGAGTTGGTATGGCATAGATCATATATGTCGATTCCTTCCTTACGGCATGTATGAAGGCTTTGGCTCCAACATATTTCGGGTTCTTCTGGATATCTCGACGGGTGACTTTATTATTTTCCCAATTAATTTTTGGATTATGTTTCTTCAACCACGACATTCCGATGATAACCATGTTTACTGGACTCGATATTACATTGAAACATATGTGTGAATCATGGTCATCAAGGTGTACTCTTAGTAGTATGGTTTTCATGGTTATATTCCCCGATGCTAGAGGCCGTCCATCTACTACTTCAGCTACTACTGGTTTGTTCTTTTGAAGTACTAGAATTCCATGTTTCTTTACGAGTCCCTCATCAACGAAACATGAGGAGGCTCCTGAATCTACTAGAGTTATAAGGGAAAGGGTCTTCTTAGACATGATTAACTTGACAGGGGCAAGACATGTTTCTACAAGTGTGGCTTGAATTATGAGACCCTTTCTTATATCATGGTCTGGCTGAATGGTCTCTTTTACAATTGGACTTCCTCGTTTCCCTGCTCTACAAGGGTGGCTGCGACTTTGGAGTTAGTTCTCTTGTTGGGACAATTAACTGCAATATGGCCAGGGTTTCCACAATACAAGCATAACTTGTTATCCCTCCTTCTTTGTTTCTCTTGTGGTGTTAGAGGTTGGAACCTAGTTACATCTATTTGCATAGGTTCGGGCATAGACTCATCTCTAGGGGTTGGGCTAGAAGGGTTTCCATTGGCGAGGTCTTCCTTTTACTTGTTTTTCTTGTTTCCTTTCAAAAAGGCGGTTATCACATTGAATAGCTTGGTTGATATATTCATTCAATGTCTTAACCTCTGGCATCGTGAGTAGAAGGTCCTTCACATCATCTCTTAAGCCCCATCTAAATTGGCTTATGAAATAATCTTCGTGCCAAAGTGAGGTCCCATATCAATTGCCAAAATTCTGATGCATAGGTAGAGGCAGGGCGGTTACCTTGATGTAGCTTCCGAAGTTTTGTTTCTGCCACTCGACTTGTGTCTGCATCTCCAAATGTGGCGATGAGCTCTCCAAGAAACCCCTCATAGTCATGAAGCAAGGCCATATCCTTCTCTAAGATTGGGGCGAACCATGATAATGCTTGACCATAGAGCAAGGTTCCAATAAAACTGACCTTGGATGCATCATCGGGGTATCTATCAGGCTGCATACGGATGTACAATTTGACTTGTTGCAAAAATCCTCGGAACTTTGTGCGATCACCATCTCAAACTTTTCTGGCATGCAGATCTTGGGTTCCCTCATGAAGGATGTACTAGGTCGTTGATTTACTTGCATACTCCCTTACTTTGTCTGAAGACTCCCGATTCGTTCTTGTAATTCTTGGAGGAGTGCACCTACATGCACCGGATGTCCCATCTCGACTTATGTTTGTCGAGGAGTTAGGTCTTCGACTTGTTGTTGGAGATTCTGAAGTGATGCTACAATCTGTTCATAAGCATTCTCCATGATGACTGGTCTTGGATAGAAGCTAGTCTTGCCAAAATGTCAGGGGAGCACTAGATTGTGCTCTCTGACTACAGTAGACAAGATTTCAGAAATACACTTTTGATTACAAGAACACCCACGAAGGGAAAACGATACAAGAATACGTGATTGATACAAGACGTTCCACAACCCGGGACTGATAGGTATGAATAACTCGACTATAGATGATAGAGGAGATCCCACAACCCGGGATCGTAAGTATGAAACAAGGTATCTGGACTACAAGAACTCCCTTATGGGAGATGAACAAGATACAAGAAAGAACTCGATAAGATCTCATACTACGAGATTACAAGAGGACAAGACAGGATGTCCAAGAACTAGACTAGACAAGACTGGAACAAGGAACAAGACAAGAAATGGAACTGGAACTTGGAGAGTACTTACTTGGCGGTCATGACTCCTTGAGCTCCCAAGACTGTTATTGGCAAGTTTGATTATGAATGTGACCAATCCCTCCTTATATAGGTTTTCCAAGGGCGATTCTAGGACGGTTACGAATTGATGATGTCGTTTGAAGCATGGTCTCTGGATGTCAGAATCAAGCAAGAAGACAGTCGATCTTAGGGTTTTGGCATGTTCCGGACGCAATGGAAGCATTAGTTTCCCCAAATTTTGAACCAATCATGAGATATAGCATTCACATGGAATCTGAGATTCAGGATGATTTCCTTTGTCCATGACAGATATAGCATACATACAAAGAAGTGAAGCATGTTTCTTCCTAAGAATGTTGAGAAATTAGTGTATGCTCGTATAAATTACGCCTTGTATCTAAAATTCAAGAAAGAGACATGATTGTGAGATAGATGCTTCATGAGCTCATGCTATTTTGGAAAGTCATGAGGATAGAATTGACGACGATAAAGAGGAGGATAAGGAGGCTTGTGCTTATGATGATGATGTAGCATACGAGGATGTGTGATATTCTCTCATTTTATCATGATTTATGATACATCCATGTGATCATTTACGTGTATGATGTGCCACAGGCTAGGGCCTTTTTTGACTACTTGTGTTTTGTCTTTGTTTTGCTTAGAAGTTATCATCTTTAGTCTTGATCCGCCACTTTTTTGATGTATTATCATTCAAGAATCATGTTGCTCTATTATGTGATTATAATCGGTAATGTGTGTGGATCATTCTACTATGGTCAGAGCATTAGTGTATGTTTGTGATTCGTGAATAATGATTAATATAATGTATTTCCATTAATGAATCTAATGCTATTGCTACTATGATGTCTCTAATTTTTCTTTTCGTACTTTTTTCTGAAAAATTTAGGTGGCATCATTAACGTCATAAACGTTTTACCTTGCCCGTCAGACATCGAGTAAATGCTAGAATTGAAAAAAACGTGTCAAAAACACATACACACACACACATACATATATATATATATATATATATATATATATATATATATGTATGTATGTATGTATGTATGTATGTATGTACGTATATATATGTATGTATATATATGTATATATACACTCATACTTGTTTAGTTGAAGTTTTTGACTTCTGACATTTAGCTGACGTATGACGGGTACGGTAAAACATTTCTGACATTGCCTAATTTTTTTATTAAAAATTAAGAGAATTATATATATATATATATATATATATATATATATATATATATATATATATATATATATATATATATATATATATATATATATATATATAATTATATATATTATATCATACATGATAATATGATACACATGTAAACAATAAAAATATGTTACATCTACATAAAGCAATGTAATGTCAAGTGATTCATTGATGCATAAATAGTAAACTTGTAATGAATACCAAAACATCATGAAAAGAAAGCCCGATCTTGAAACTACCAAAACATGATAAATTATAATATATATATATATATATTATATCATACATGATGTAATATGATATATATATTATATCATACATGATAATATGATACACATGTAAACAATAAAAATATGTTACATCTACATAAAGCAATGTAATGTCAAGTGATTCATTGATGCATAAATAGTAAACTTGTAATGAATACCAAAACATCATGAAAAGAAAGCCTGATCTTGAAACTACCAAAACATGAAACCCTAAGTCTCAAATCATATGACATGAAGTGATAAATCAGTCTTCAAGATCATCATCAACCTCCTCCTTCTCATCATCATCATCATCATCAACCTCAATATCAGCATTAGCATCCTCATTTGCATGATTGGCTGCAATATCATAAGTGGGTAATCACCATCATTTTCCTCTTGCAATGTAAGAAGTCTTTTATCATCCTCTTCTTTTTCTATCATATAAAGAGAGAGCGACCATTTTTTCTAACCCCCTTTCTTTGATCTTGTTTATACACCAATTTTTCAAGGTTTTTTGGTTTCAATTTGCCTCTTCTTTTTGTTTGAATCATTGAGTAGTGCTCCAATTTCTCTCACAAGGAGAAGCACCAATTTATGAGGCGCAAATTTGTATGAATATACACCAATTTTTCAAGGTTTTTTGGTTTCAATTTGCCTCTTCTTTTTGTTTGAATCATTGAGTAGTGCTCCAATTTCTCTCACAAGGAGAAGCACAAGATCCTTGTCAAAGAATAGGAAGTGCGAATTTTTGCAAATTAGGAACACATGGTCCAAATTGCTCCCACCGTCTACCAGCATAGTGCATTCTACTTTCATCACATACAAGTGGCTCTGAAAATGGACCTGACATAGATTTAAAAGAATCTAGCTCATCACATAATTTGCCTTGTTTGGTAACATCTGCACTAAAACATCCATCCATCCATTGTGAACTTCTGCATCCATTTGCGGAGCCTTTTCCCTCCAAATGGGATGAAGAACAAATCCGGCAGGTAAGTTATGATTTGAAAAGTGAATGGTGATCATTTTGATGTCAAATGATGAAGTGCTATATATCATTAGAAAGCTCTTTGGGAGTACTTTCCAATGAACCAATAATTTTTTTGGGGATTTTTTACCAAGTACCAAAAACCAAAATCAGGGGGGTTAGATTTTCGGACAAATTTGAGCATTCTGACATTGGTTTCCAACAATCATTCGCATTACTCCTCAAGTATCTTAGGATATCCCTTGAGATTGTCTCCATAGATCAATGTCTAACACTTGATCTATTGATTTGAAGTAAACCAGAAGCCAAAGGAGTGGTGATAGGTGGTTGTGGCAAAAGATTGATCGTGCATCATGCATTGATTATGCCATGAGGAGATGGAGCCGACACTAGTACCATGACATATATACATAAGGAAAAGGAGAACTCCTCATTCTACTGTTGGAAGGGAGCCCTAAATTTGATGATGAGGGCAATCTTATCGCTGAGGATGAGAGTGCAACGTCATCTACATATAAGATGATGATCTATGATTCTCTTGATGATGATTTTGATGATGTTCAAAGTGAGAGCTCCCATTATGATGAATCATCATGATTCATTGATAACATTGTATTTTAGACTTTGACATTATGGTTCTACTTTTAATATGGTTTATGGTTTTAGTTTTTATTATCATGTTCATGAGTTACTGCAATTGTAATTTGTATGTTTTGGATGCTGATGGACATGTATGAATAATGGATCTATTATGTAAATTTGTAATTATATATGAATCATGATGCATCATGATATATTTATTCATGCTACGTGGATGTTGACAATTTTGGATCATGAAAGGAGTCACTCTACGTTCTTGACATTGTAATGCTTTTTAATGTGTACATTGTCCATCTATAACATTAGTAACTTAGAAGTTAGCAGTTACAATGTTTATGTAATCTTGCAAATGGTAATGTTAAATGAATCATGGTTCATGATGTATGTATTGTGCATTGCAATGCTTGTCAATTTTTATATGTGAAATGATAAATCATATACACATCATTGTTCAAATTTATATATACATGTAACATCACGCTCAATCATTAAGGGGTTGTTGTATATGATTTTCAACTCTTTTTCAGCATGATTTGGTGGTTACTCATGCCATTCAGGAGCCTCATTTTGTCTAGAACCCTTTGGCTCAAGTACCATGGGCTCGTAATCATTTCCAGCCATTTGTTCAGCATTTCAAGCGTTATTTTTAGGCCTAGTTAGTGGTTATTGACTTTTTTATGGTCATCTTTACAATTATTTTTAGGAGATAGGCCTCATTAAATCATAATATAATATAATATAATGTAGTGTAGTATAATATAATATAATATAAATATTTTGATAATGCACCTAATATGCCTTACCTTGGAGGTTAGGTTCAGTACTCAAACCTTAAATGCACCGAACACACCGAACAGAACACACTTGACTACCTTCACACACACCACACTTTTTCCCTTTTCTTTTGGTATTTGCTCAAGCAATATATATTTTGCAGTCTCTAATTGAAATTATACTTTGCTTTTTATCTTGAAAGTTCTGTTTTTCGTTTGAAAACCCATCAATGAGTTGTACATACATTTTTCTTCTTAGAAAAAAAATAAAGAAAACCTTGCTCTTCCTTGATTAACGGTAAAAGAAGAAATGAAGAGAATTTTGTGTGTGCTCATGCATCCACATGCCTGTGCATGACCATGATACGTTTTTACATTAAAAAAATTTGATTTTTAATAATAATAATAATAATAATAATAATAATAATAATAATAATAATAATAATAATAATAATAATAATAAGAATAATAATAATAGTAGTAGACACCACTTTTCCTAAAATATTTATTTGCTGTTCTCTATTTTGCATTTCAAAAGGTCCAATAACTGGTTGTATATATGTCTTTCGATATTCTTTGATAAACATGTTTTTTCCCTTTTAAAATCTGTAAAAACTAATTTTCTTTTTGTCTCTTGTATTGTTCAAGACTCAAGTGTACCCTAATCAATAGATCTCTAAAAGAAATCCGGATAATGCCACTACTTTTGCAGCAAGCACAAAAGCTAGCAAATAATCCCTGTCTGGATGCAGTTTTTTCCCCCCTTTTTTGGGGAGAAGATTTGTGATACCGATGGTTATTTCTCCCTTCTAAGGAAGGCAAAATAAAGTATGGTTGATATACTGGAAGTGAGCGCTTTTGGAGTGTCAGTAGTTGACGTTTTCTATTAGGTTGATTGAGAGACAGTCTTTAGAAGTTTTTCTTGTAAATTTATTCTATATCACTGACTTCCATAATAATAATAAGATTACAGAATACTTTTTTCTTATAAACTTGATGATTTGGTTCTCTACAGATTTGACTTTGAGATGTTGTCGGCCTGATCTCGCCTCACAAAGTATATGCCACTTGGACGGTATTGCAATTGCAACCTGCTGTCATCATATTTGTCAGTGGAGGCCCTATGTGAGTAAGTGATAATCTAATTGCTTATATGCTTGTAACTATTACCTTTTCAGAGAGAGAAGATCTTGTTTGCCAGTTCATTTTGGCCTAGGTACTGAGTAATTAACCAGATGATGACAAAATAATATCTCTTGGTAGCATTCTCGTTTTTCTCAACATAAAATCTTCTTCGGTTCAAAGGATCAATATGGCCATGCTCAGTGGCTATTATAGCTATTCCTGTCATGATTATAGGAGCTCTTGTTTCTCACTTTTTCGTTCCTTGAGTATGTCATCGGTAAGACAACTAACCATCTTCCGATGACTGCCTGTTTTCCCTGATTATTTTTTCTCTTCATTGGGTGGTCATTTTCCAGATAAACAATTTTTCAAGAAGCTGGGTTTTTCAAAGAAGGAATTTCACATTCTTACATGGCTGACTAGTGGGGCTGTAGCTGGTATAAAAAGTAACTCAGACAATTCAGCAAATCAATCAAATTTGGATCTGTTTCAGACTGAAGTAAACGATGAGCATGATACACAGAGCTTTGCTAAAACTGAGTAAGTTCACACTCTCTCCTTAATAATCTGCTGATTGACAGCATCAAAATAAAGTTTTTTGTATCAGAATTAGATTCCTCGGAAATTCATATTATCCCCAGGATTCATGAGCTTGGCACATCCTCTTCAAGACGTTTATATATGACCACCTGAATGTATATTTGGGAAATGGATGTGTATCAATCTACTTGTTTGAGCATGTACCAATACTCGTTAAGACTCCCTGTTTTTTTTTAATGTTCATACCCACCATCTGGTTTATTTCAAAAGCTGATTGTAATTCTATTACATCAGGAATTCCACAACAGATCCAGAGGAACAGTTTCATGGTGTGAGCTTGTGGTTGACATCTTTAGTTGACCGGGCTGAGTTGGGCCGTAAATGTAAACAATTACTTGATGTTGGGAGGCTATATTGGCTTCAGGAGTCTGGTATGAGTGCAGAGCTAATTACTTATGTCTCAGCTGACATAACACCAGAAAATACTTTATTGCTTGCCAAACCTGTCAAGTAAAGGAGAATGTGCATTAATTTTTCATTTTTGCATCTTTACATTAAACACCTTTGCATATACATGCTAAACAGCTGTGCAATATCTCCAGGGGTGTTAGAAGGATCCGTCGAATTTGGATGAAAAGTCTAAGTTCCAAGGTATTCATTCACACACCACATCCAACTGCTGTTCAGTATTGCATGGCATGTTTCGAATACTCCTTTTTTGACTCTGGTACATTCATGAAAATGTCATTTTTTTGAAAGGCAGAGCATTTTCCATTGTTTAGCTCTCTTGAATTGTGAGGCATTTTCATTCTTGCGAGACAGACATTGAGTGACTTTGTGTGCTTCAGAAGCCAGCTTGAACTTATCTTTTGTGAGCTGTCTTTTAGGCCTTGGTTAGAGACAAAAACGAATGAAAGGAAGATGTATGAACATCTATGTGAGGTCAAAATCAGCCAGTGAAACATTATGTTCAGGCATGCAGTTAGTCATCCAAGCATTGCAAGGTAATTGAGAGAATTTGAATTTGAATGAACTGAAGACTAAGGTGAAACATAATTATGAGCAAGAATGACGTGTGTTACTTAATACAACGCCCCAAAAAAGGGTATGTCAGGATGGAAGGTTGAGAACTACATGCTAGATATGGAGTGTAATCATGAAGGTGGAGCCTATCTCAATTGGTACATGTACACATAGACGTACATGTGCACGTCATGCACATCTACATGCATGCGCACATGCACGAGTATGTGCACACACACAATACATCACACTTACACGTACACACACACACACACACACACACACACACACACACACACACACACACACACACACACACACACCCCCACCCACCCACCCACCCACCCACCCACCCACCCGTTGTGCCAATTCTGTACGACAACGTACACCTACACACCCACACATTCAGGTACACATACATCTACTCGTACATGCACACACATGCACACACCCACCCACCCACCCGTTGTGCCAATTCTGTACGACAACGTACACCTACACACCCACACATTCAGGTACACATACATCTACTCGTACATGCACACACATGCACACATACTCATATACACACAGTGCACATGCACACACAATACACATGCCCACACCCATGCATGCACATTCACACACACACACACACACACACACACACACACATGCACACATACACATACACATGAACATCAACTCAGCGAACTCTAAAGAGATTTTACACTAGTAACATAAATAATGAACACTTTCCTCAAAGCTATTAGATTATTTAAAATTAAGAATAGAGTACAGAGAAATGGCTCTCCCAAAATATGCTTCCTATGCTAGCCTTTGTCTACATGACACAAAGATAGACTTGTAAATGAAACAAGCAAGTAGGGGTGCAACTAGCTTAAGAAAGCAAGGGGGTTGTTACTTGGAGTTGATAAATTCCTCATCAGCACATGATTTTTTTTTTCAAAACTGGTGCCATGAATTGAAGATCATGAAGAGCAAGATAAATATTGTCTTTATATTCTATTTCATTTTTGTATATGACTAGAGTAATTCGTACAACACATACAATACATATTCATAAGGATGAATGGTGGGGAAACACAGTTTTATAGAGAGAAGAGCTCAATGGCCAGATACAATGTCAAGCTTCAAGACATGTTGCTGCTGGTTGACAACCCATCAAATAGTCATATTTGAGAGGGCACGTAAGCATAATTTTTTCTAAGAAATTATGGGCTTGATAACATTGAAATAGATATTGGATGTTTGTGATGCAATGTGTATAACTCTATATAGGGGATTGCGTGTGTTCTAGTAGTGTTACCATCAAAGGGATTCATGTATCCCCTACTTCCAACACCATTCAGTGAGCATGTGGCTTTGAAGGAGTCCAATGTTGATGTTGCAATTTGTTTGGTGGATGTAAATATGTTCATAGTTCATTGTAGTTGCCTATTCCAAATCCATTTCATTATGATAAACACAACAATGTTTATGGTGACATTGAAAGAGTACAAACAACAATGGTTTAATACTATGGAGTTACAGAAGAAGAGTGCAATGGTAAGGTAGTCTTTGTCTTGAAGTTGTTTGAATGTCAAGTTGTGAAGGGATAATGGTTAGAAATAATCAGCTTAACAATGATGAAGAGAGCATTGAAGGGTATGTAAATGAAAGAGGATAATGGAGACTATACATGCACTCATAACAACTACTTTGGGATACAATCATGAAGTACACATGGTGGTTTGCTTCCTTTGTATTGCACCAAGATAATCATGAGAGTTTATCATGATAGTTACATCAAACAAGCATCCCAAATAGCATAGAAAACAAAAAGGTGATATATTTGAAGTTGAAGGGGATGGGAAGTTTGAAGTGGAATGGCATATGGTAGATATCAAAACACATAAATGCATATTTGGTTGCAAGCTAGATTCAATTACAAGACATCCATGTCTTTATTGTATGCATTGTAGATTCGAAGATGGTGCCATGCAAAAATTTAAAAAACAAGCAGGGTGCTAAAGTCGAAAGTTGAAAACAACACCAAGGGAGCACGCACAATGCAAAATTGTGCTTATAATGGGAAGAAACCAATACAATGCTTTCATGATCTAACTTGTGATTAGAGTATACCACAAAGAAGACATGATGATAATGACAATTGGAATTCTATCATTAATATTCCTTTGAGAAGCGTACATGCATGCATGTTACATGCTACACTTTGAATACTGAATAAACTTTTGAAGCTACATATAAATTGTGCTTAGAACATGGAACTTCAGAGAGGCATCAAGAATGCATTTAGAAGCTAGAGGAGTTATTGTCAAATATGGAATTACATCATTATGTAGTGATGCTTGTTAAAGATTCCAAATACCCTAGCTGAATACAAAATAATATGACAAAACTCTAGATGGGAGGAGAAATTCGAGGCATCTATTTTCTAACTATTTCATGCCAAAAACAGTTAGTCGCACATTTTATGGAAAGACATTTGCGATGTAACAACATTCATTGGGAGTGATCCAATTATAGGACTGAAACATATAGAAGTTTGGGAGTCTTAGGAGTAAAGGCAAGATATCTAATTTCTAACTATTTCATGTCAAATAGCAATTAAACATTCAATTTATGGAATATACTTGTGATGTGACAAAATTTGTTGGAAGTGAATTAAGTATAGAAACGAAATATGTAAAAGTTTTGGGAGTCTTTGGATCGAATGATGTGAATCATGGAAAAAACAAGTCCTCTTAATTACAACTTGTTCTATTCTTGACTTAGAAATTCAACTCAACTTGTGTTTCTAAACTCCAATTAATGTGGAGTCCCAACTCATATCAATTGGTCCAAGTGGAGGCTATATGAAAGTTCTTTTTCACTTCACCATGTGCATATATAGAGTAAAATTCTAATCTTTTGTACTTTTGCCTTGATATAAAATTATTTTCCATATATTTATAACAAAAAAATCTTATGATTTCCTTCTCTTTTCTTTTGAAGCCTTATAATAAATTAGATTTTGGGATTACTCTTATATCTTGGCTAAAATTTTGCCTTTGGCACTTTATAAATTCATTTCATACTTGATGTTACCATTTGCCCCCCTTGAAAATCAATTTCATCTTAGAAATTGACTTCATCCTAGAAAACAATTGCTTAAATTATTTTTTTTCCACCATTATCTTTCCACTTTATCAAGCGCTCCTTGTACAAATGGGTTCTTGTACGATTATCCTTTTAGGCTCAAGTGGAATAATTGTTTAGGTTCACATGGAATAATTTGAAGTGGAATAAGTAGTATAAATTCTTTTGAAGACACTAAATTAATCACAATCAACCAATTGCCATTTTGATCTATAGATATGAAATATGGAAATTCATCTTCTTTAAAATTGTAAAAGTTTCGAATATGGGGAAGTTTTGTACATGGTCATGTTTGACTATTTTGATCATTGTATAACTTTAAGATAAATTACTTCATGAACTCTAAGAGTTTATCATGCCTTTTCGGATATATATACGCTCCATGTCGAGCCTAGGCTTTCTTCTTAGTTTTGCCAATTTTGAGTTCAATGTTTATTTCTTCCAAAAATTACTTTGTTCCTTAGATATTTGTAGTATGAACTAAAAGTGAGACAAAATTATCGATTGAAATTTATATATTGATATGAGTGGGCTTAGCTTGTTGAATAATGTTTTATACTACTATGAGTGAATTAGAAACATGCAAGTAATCTTCTTGATTAGTATGGTTTGCCAAAACATGTGTATATCATGCCTTCTAGAACTAGGCTAATCTTGTCTTTTTGGACATCCATCTAGGAATATATAGTGGTACTTATGCTCAAGTTAGTTTTCAAATACTTAAACATAAGTCTCAAGAACTAACTTGAAAATAGTTACTCTTAATATCAAAATTATGCCTTCATCTACTCAATAAATTAGATAAAAAACTTCAAAAAAACTTCTACCTATAATTTGGAAATTTTGAGTTTAATTTTCTTTCAATTTTTTTTCTTGTTGATATAGTTTTAATATGGAGTCCAAGTGACAAGAAGGTTTAGATTGGAATGCTTTGCACTACTGTAATCAAATTTGACATGTAAGTAGTCTTGTTGATTAGTTTGGTTTGACATGCTTGTAACATCTCTCTCTCTCTTTCTTTGAACTTGGTTAATCCTCTCTTTTTGAACATTCATCTAGGAATGTATAGTTGTGCTCATCCTCAATTACATATCTAATCAGTTATACATAACTCACAAAAACTAACTTGAATCTCATCGCTCTTTATATTAAAATTAGACCTTGATCTAGTCCATAGACTTGCTAGAGGTTCTCAACAATTAATGTCATCAACTATAGAGTTTAGCCAACTACGTAGTTTGAATTATACTACAAGTAGGAATGTATAGTGTGCTTGCTCAATTTAGTATCCAATCAAACATATCTCTCGAAAACTAGCTTGAAAATAATCACTCTTTATACGTTTGATAGAGCTACTCAACAAATAACCTAGCCAACCATGGAGTTTTGATTCTACTATAGGTATGAATAAGTTGAGCCACATTACTTAGCTTATCTACTATATACCAAATTGAAGCATGTTGTTCTTGGGTGCTTGGTATATTTATGTGGTTCATATATGGAAATTTTTTTGTCAAAGTTTTGTTGAAAAGATATATCAGGGCAAAAAAGGTGTTAAACATCAATTTATGAATTCATTTATATCCAGTAAAAAAATTTGTGACTCCTAGTATCTCTTGTTTATGCATACTTTTTGTGTATTGAGCCAATGATGCTTGTATTATTTCAATTTTATCTTGTTTGGTAGATTTCAAGCATATCATGTATTGAATTCTATGAAAGGATAAGCCTAGGCATAAAACTATGAAGAAAAAACACCAAATAGATCATTTTGTATAGAAAAAGTAATATATATTGGTTCAAAAAATAGGCCAATTGATATGTTTGCTCGTGCAAAAGTGAAAGAACTTGGAGAAGCTTGTAGGAGGTAGTAAAGTGAGTTGCGAAGCGACTAAGTTTGGTCCAACCAACCGGCACAAGACCACCCTTGAGCTTATGGAGACTCAAATAGACCTTATAGCCATGTGATAAGTATAATAAAATGCACTATTTACTTTGGAGTATCAAGGAGAAAGAGTCGATACAAAATAGATTGGTTTGCATATCGACTAGCTCAAAAAACTTATTATCTTTGGAAGAGACAATGAACTTCAAATGAACATAGCGACCAACCTGATTACAGTTAGAAAAACTCCTTTTATGGGAGTGATACACATAGGGTTGAGTGTATATAATGCACAAGAGTATAAGTAATAAGCAAAATATGCTATTGGAATGAAACGTACACTCAACGGTGGTACCTCCTATTTTTCAAGAATATGCAGAGATTGGTCCCAAGACAGGAAAATTGAGATTGACCCCGAGACAGAAAAATTGAGATTTATCCCAATCTACTGAACCAAATGCTATGAAATTTTACAAGCATAAACTAGACACTATACCTTTCCAATAAGCCATCTCTCATCCAATTTGGAGCTTTGTAGAGAGAGCAGCAGCCTCAGCAAGCTTACTGTTGGCGAAGAAGATGATGCAAAAAAATAAAGGAGCAAGATAATGATGGTCACAAGTGTATGTATGTTGCTTCCATGTTATGTACAAGTGATTTGAAGTCTTTATATAGACTCTAGAAGTGATGCACTACTTCTACAAGTGGATTTTGAATTCAAATGAAGGCGGTAAGAGTTGTTGGAGGGAATCAATTCACTTCCTACAATCTAGGAAAAATGAAGGTCTATTTTGATCTACTTTTAGGTGATTGATTGAATGCAACTCAACCACCACAATTTCATGGCATTTGGGCTCTCTTTTTATCCTTGTACATGTGTAAAGCTCTAGGCTTTTACGATGGTGAAAGATCCATGAGAAATCTTAAAAAAAACATACAATAAGTGAGCATAATTACAAGAACTCTCCAACGAATATTCCCTCGACGTTCCAAGCGATTGTTTTTGATGTAGATCAAATCCACCTCAAGCATAGTGTAAGCTTGAGTCTTCATTCTACTCCCCCACAAGCTAAAGTATGCTTGAGTCTTCATTCTCTAATAGATTGAATACCTGCCATAACTTTGAATCTACAAAGCTTTATTCCATCAAGTGCCTTTTTCATCATATTTGCTACTTGCTGTTCACTTAGAACAAAAGAAATATCAATCTCCTTTGCCATGAGCTTCTCCTTGATAAAGCGGTAATGAACCTCTATGTGTTTGGTTCTTGCATAGAAAATAAGTCCAAATATGTGAGATTTGGAACTTACAAGTTCCAAATTTGTATACAATGCTTTTAACCATATTGCCTCTTGAGTTGCTATGGTCAAACCTTTGTATTCTGCTTCAATTGAGGATAAAGTAACTATAGGTTGCTTCTTGGAACTCCATGATACTATCTTTGAACTTGCAGATGCTAAGTAACTAGAAGTACTTCTTCTATCATCCTTAGCTCTTGCCCAATCCGTATCTGAATAGATTTTGATATCCAAATCTGAAGAGTAAGGATAAAATATACCTTCATGGATTGTACCCTTGAGATACTTAAGTACTCTCTTAGTTGCATCCATGTGTGGTCTCCTTGGCGAGTGCATGAATTGGATTAGCACTCTCACACTATATGAGATGTCTGCCCTTGTATGAGTAGCACATATCAAGCTACCTACCAAGCTTTGATACTCTTTAATGTCTTCAATTTTCTTACCTTCATAAATACTAAGTTTATGATTCATCTCCAAAGGTGTACCTTCAGGTTTAGTGTTCTCCATTTTGAACCTGAGAAGAAGATCCTGAATGTATCTTCTCTGAGTCAAACACATTCCTTCATCTTTGTATATCACCTACATACCTAGGAAATATGTGAGCTCACTTAAGTCACTGATTTTGAACTCCTCTTGCGTGTGTCGCTTGATCCTTTGAATGCCATTCAAATCATCACCTGTCACAATAATGTCATCTACATATACACATAGATAGATAACCTCATTGTGATCCCTTTTGATGAATAGAGAAGGATATGAGTTGCTAGCTTTGAACCCTTGATCTTGCAGATATGTAACCAACCTGTAATTCCAAGCTCAAGGAGCTTGTTTCAATCCATACAATGCTTTCTTAAGTCTGCAAACATACGCTGCATTATTAGGGGTTTCAAAACCTAGTGGTTGTGACATATATACCTCTTCACTTATCCAACCATTTAGAAATACATTTTTCACATTAATTTGGAGGAGTCTCCAATTCCTTGCAGTAGCTACACTTATCAATGTTCTAATTGTAGTCATCTTTGCAACTAGTGAGAATGTTTCCTCATAGTCTATACCATGAGTTTGTGAGCATCCTTTGGCAATTAATCTTGCCTTGTACCTGTAAATTGATCCATATGAATTTCCTTTAACTTTATATACCTATCTGCAGCCAATTATCTTTTACTTCGGTGACATTGGAGCCAAATCCTAAGTGTCCATCTCCTTCAATGTATCTATTTCTTCTTTCATGGTCTTTTCCCAATTAGGGTTTCCCTTTGCCACTTCATAGGTTGAGGGTTCCTTTGAAATTGAGTCTTTTGCCAAGTAGATGAATGCTTTGTAATAAATGTGAAATCATATCCATACTTTTTTGGTTGTTTCTTCTCTCTCGTTGATCTTCTAGGTATTGGCTTGGAGCATTCTCCACACTCATGCATCTTTGCTTTGCCTCTTGACTTCCATAGCTTGTAATCCTTTTCCTTTTCAGCTTGGTCATCATCTGTATCACTCTTTGGATCCTCAACCTGTGTATCATGCTTGCCTCCTAATTGATGAGAATCAGAATCAAGATCATATGGTAGAGTTACCTTTTGTTTGTCTTTATCATACCAAGACTTGTGTTATTCAAACACAACATCTCTACTTGTAGTGAATTGCTTGGTTGAAGGATTATAAAACCTGTAACCCATCTAAGTTGAGTCATAGCCAATAAACACTGCCTTTGTTGCCCTTTCATCTAGCTTATCTCTTATTTGTGATGGTACATAAACATAAGCTAAACAACCAAACACCTTGCAATGTCCAAGGCTAGGTTTTCTTCCATGCCATGCTTCATAAGGAGTCATACCTTGAAGTGATTTCGATGGTATTCTATTGAGAAGGTACACAACAGTTGAAATAGCTTCTGCCCATAGATAATGTGGCAACTTCTTCTCTTCAAGCATTGGTTTGGATGCTCCAACCAATGTCTTGTTTCTCCTCTCTGCAATTCCATTCAATTGAGGAGAGTACCTGGTAGTTACTTCCCTTTTGATACCTTTTTCCTACAAGAACTCATCAAGCTCTTTGGAGAAGTATTCTCCTCCATCAGATATGAGTTTCTTGAGTGATCTATCTGTATGATTCTCCACATGTGCTATATACGTTTTGAAGCAATCAAACACTTCATTTTTACTCTTAATAAAGTATAGAACAGTCCATCTACTACAGTAATCAATAAATGAGACATAATACCTTGATTCTCCCAATGAAGGTTCTTGACTTGGTCCCCATACATCTCTATGTACTAAGTCCAATAAGCTGTTGTGGATGTAGCCTTTGTGGTTGAATGGTTGTCTTTGTGTCTTCTCAATCTGACATACATCACACCTGTTGATCATGTGTTGGTTTGATATGTTCGGGAGTCCTAGAACACTTTGATTCTTGCATATATCCTTCAAGGTTCTTTCATTCACATGAGCAAGTCTCTTATGCCACACTTCAAGCTCACTTAGGGTTTGACACCCAAAAGTGAATACAGCTATGTTCCTGGTTTTCCCTACTTCAAAAGTAAAGAACCTACCATGCTTCTCAAGGCTATCTTCTTGAAGCCTTGATATGTTTCTTCCACAAAAGCTCCATGTTGGGTGAACCTAACTTGCAAGCCTTTTTTAACTTTTTGACCTACACTTATTAGGTTTTTAGTGATAGTGGGTACATAGAGAACCTTACTTAGAATGTTTGTCCTTCCATTGGAAGCTTTGAGAGTACCAATCTTCTCCACATTGTGCTTTGTATCATCCCCTGTTTGAACTTCATGTCTATGATTTGGACTTTCCAAATAAGATAGAAGAGCAATGTTGCATGCAACATGATTTGAACATCTTGAATCTATGTAGAACAAATGATCATCTTCTTTACCTTCTTTGTGGCTTAGATTCATAAGAAGCAATGATTCTTTATGTGGTTGATCTTTTGAATAATTGTTGAAGTCCTTTCTATTATAGCCTCTATTGTCATTGTTGAAGTTGTGTCCACCTCTGCCTTTATTGCTACCATATCCACCTTTTCCACTTCCTTTCTGGGTCTTACCATTGAACCAATAATTCTGAGTGGTGTGGTTGGTCTTATCGCAAATGGCACAAGGTTGAACATTCTGACCTTTGGCTTTGGTCCTTTCTTCTTCCCTTTCCACTTACTCTTGCTTGCGAAGTTGGAGTAGGAAGTCTCCTCTTAATCTTCTTCCTTCTTCTTGCCTTTCAGCTTCTTATCCTTCTTCTTTGCATATAGAGCACTAGTTGAATTACCATGATAGGAGTTACCTTCCTTTATGGTATTGTTGGCCTCTTGGTTGAAGAGTTGTCCAAGAAAGATATTGAAGTCTAGAATTTGAAGTCTAGAATTTGCACATCCATGATGAGATCATAAGCCGTGGTGAAGGATTGCCATTGCTTATCACTTTGAATCCCATTGAGAATTCGCCTCATGATAGACTCTTCTTCAATTAGCTCTCCAATGGATGCTAATTGATCCGCAACTTCCTTGACCTTGTTAACAAACTCTCTAATGATTTGTTTAGGTGTCTTCTTCATTTGGTTGAACTCGTTCCAAAGATGATTCTTTCTTGCTTTGGTACTAGCATAAAAGAAAGTCTTGAGGACATCCCAAGTCTCTTGAGATGTCTTGCATCCTCTAATATGTGGTAATAGAAAGTCAGAGATAGATTTTAGTATGTACAACCTTGCTTGAGCATCCCTTGCGCACCAAAGTGTAAGCTTATCTGTCTCCTCTTGTGTAGGTCCTCCTTTGGATCTTGGAATAGGCATAGCTTCATCACCTGCTATAATTTCATAAAGATTTCTACCTTGCAAATAGGCCTTCATTCTCATTTGCCAAGCTTCGTAGTTGTGTCGATCAAGCTTCTCGATCATTGAGGGAAAGCTGTCACCCATCTTGATCTAGCTCTGTACCACTAAAAGAACTTGGAGAAGCTTGTAGGAGGTAGAAAAGTGAGTTGCAAAGCGATGAAGTTTGGTCCAGCCAATCGGCACAAGACCAACCCTTGAGCTTATGGAGACTCAAATAGACCTTATGGGCATGGGACAAGTGCAATAAAATGCACTATGTAATTTGGAGCATCAAGCAGAAAGAGTCGATACAAAACAGATAGGTTCACACATCGATTAGCTAAAAAAACTTACTATCTTTGGAAGAGACAATGAACTTCAAATGCTCATAGGGACCAATGTGATTACACTTAGAAAACATCCTTTTATGGGAGTGATACAAATAGGGTTGAGTGTATATAATGCACAAGAGTATAAAATGATAAGCAAAATATGCTATTGGAATGAACCAGATACTCAACGGTGGTACCTCCTATTTTTCAGGAATATATTGAGATTGATCCCGAGACAAAAAAACTGAGATTTCTCCCAATCTATTAAACCAAATGCTATGAAAATTTATAGGCATAAACTAGACACTAATATCTTTCCAATGAGATATCTCTCATCCAATTGGGAGCTCTCTAGAGAGAGCAACAGCCTCTGCAAGCTTACTGTTGGCATAGAAGATGATGTAGAAAAATGAAGGAGCAAGACAATGATGGTTAGAAGTGTATGTATATTGCTTCCATGTTATGTACAAGTGATTTGAAGTATTTATATAAACTGTAGAAGTGATCCATGACTTCTACAAGTGGATTTTGAATTCAAATGAAGGCCGTAAGAGTTGTTGGAGGGAATCAATTCACTTTCCTACAATCTAGGAAAAGTGAAGATCTAATTTAATCTAGTTTTAGGTGATTGATTAATTGATTGAATGCAACTCAACCACCACAATTTCGTGGCATTTGGGCTCTCTTTTTTCCTTGTACATGTGTAAAGCTCTAGGCTTTTACAATGGTAAAAGATCCATGAAAAATCTAAAAAAAAAAACAATAAGTGAGCAAGAGTAAAAGAACTCTCCAAATGATATTCCTTTGACGTAATCCAAGCGATAGTTTTTGATGTAGACCAAATCCACCTCAAGCATAGTGCAAGCTTGATGTTCCAACAAAAAGAATATTGCTTAAAGTGTTAAACGAAGTGTTACACCATATTCAAAAGTGGAAGTTAATCTCATACTAGTGTTAAGTAAAATACAATAATTTTTTATTATGTAGAAATTATATTTTGATTTTTAGGTTAAGGATATAATTAATAATTATTTGTGTGCAATAAAAACCTTAATGTTGGAGGGGCTTGAGATATCCCAAAGTGCTATCCATTGTCCACATTGGTAACCCTTATAGGTCGAGTATCAATTGAATTTCACTACAAAAGAAAACTTTTAGCACTAACAACCATGATTTTGGGTTTGGTTGTGTGTTTTTTTTTTTAGATTACATGATTTCTCTTCTATGTTTTTATCATGCTCACATAGCACCCTCCATAAAAGATATGTTTTATTTGGGATGAGGAAAATGTTCATTTACCTTTTTTTGGCATCTTCAATATGCCTAAATCTCATAATTTCAAATCAAGCTGTTTTGTCAATCCTCCTTTTTCTCCTTTGAATGGAATATTTCCCCATATATATGGTACTATGGCTTCTAGTTTAAATACTCTAATTAGGTATAATATCACCTTCTTGCCCCAAAATAGGATATCAAAAAGTATGCAAAGTTTTATGGAAAACCCATCATTGAACCATATTCTCACATCTATCTTTTTTATCTCCAATATCAATGTAAGGACAACCATCTTGATGTGGCCCATAAATACCTAAACGATTTATGGATTTTTTTTGGAAGAGAAAACTTTGAACCAACTTATGCTGTGCCTTTAGCAAATCCAACTAAGAATTCTCTTAGTGATTCTCTTTTCCCCCCTCCCCCCCCACTTGTATATACCCCTATAACCCTAATGGGATATTTATCTTTGTATAATCACTAAGTGAGACACTTAGTGATGTATTTTGGTCCAAGATTCTTGTTCTTTCTTGTGTTGTTTGTGTGATTTTGTAGTTTGAGTTGTATAATCACTTAGTAATACACTACATAATGTGTTGTGGTCTAATCCTCTTGTTCTTTGTTTTGTTGTTTGTGTGCTTTTATAGTCTTCAAACTCCAATAATTGCTATTAGAGTATCAAAATTTTGATTTGAGCTCATTTTGGCTCCGAATGCACTATCACAATGATTGTGCAAGAATTTCTATCCTTTTTGCCAAAGATATGTATAATTTTTGGTTCACTCATACAATGAATCAAAGTCTGCTAAATATCTAGCAAAGCTTGAGTGGGTATTTTTGCTCAATTTTTTAAAGAAACAACCATTTTTTTGCATCAGTGTATAGTCATGGCTAAAAGCAATGATGTATTTTGTATGTTGATTGTTGAGGATAAGTTGGATCTTTCTAGCCATCCACTGTGGGCATACATGATGTACTATGTATTCGTAACAAAAAGCTTGTGAAATATTGTCAAGGGTGTTGAAATATGTTCTCCTATGAAATCAAGTGATGCACGTGGTGTCAAAGATGACGATCTTCAATTTCTTGGTCCTACTCTAGTTCCTATTACACCTAGTATCGAGAAAGTTCATTGGCATGGGAGAGATGCATATGCACATACATTGATAGCTTTATCTATCAAACCTACTACTATCCTTCATATTCGCTCATGAAAAACAACAAAAGATGCTTGAGATACTCTTATCACACTATACCAGGCAAGAAATGAGGCTCATGTTTCTTAGATTCAAAAATAGTTGGAGAATGAACATATGAATGAAGAAGATTGAATGGACACTTTTTTTAAGCAAAGGTCAAAGATTTGAAAGAGTAGTTAATTTTGTAATGATGAAATCTTGCTAGAGAGTTCACTTATGTAGATTGTTCTTAATGGTCTAACAATTTCTTATCAAAGTTTGCTTCTGATCTTCGTTTGATGATGAAATGTAATCCAAAACCCTTAACTTTTGTGGTGTTACTCTCTGTTTTGTTGCACAAAGATCAACCTAGATAGAAGAGGTCAATTATGCATGTTGCGGATGATTTTTTCTTAGCTAGTGAGAAGGGAAAAGTTAAATGGGGCTTATCTACTATTAAGCAGAAAACTTCTTATGTTACACAATCAAAGAAAAAAGATAAAGATGATAAAAAAAAGGGTAGAAATAGCTTTTCAAGTATTATAAAGAAATCGAAAATCTCACTAAGAGTTTTCCTAACTTGGATGCAAAAGAGTCAAAGAAGAAAAAGATGGAAATGGTTGCTATATAGGCCTCTACACCTAAATTTGACCTTGTTCAGAATGAAGAATATTCATTTACTACTCATTGCAAGTATGATTTATATCCTCATGAACAATGTAGTTTTGTAATGGACTTGGATGTTTGGTATTTTGATAGTGGTTCAACCAAACATATCACATCATAGTATAGTTTCTTGACTTTATTTGAGCTTGCTCCTATAGGGAATACTGTCACATGTGTGGAAAACTCCTCTTATCATGTCATGGGAGTTAGAAAGATCATTCTTACTACTATTGATGATAGTACTTTCACACTATCAAATTCCATATATGTGCTAGGGATCAAGAAGAATCTTTGATTGATTTTGGTACTAGCCAAAATTGGCTTGGTTGTTAAATTTATTGATGAAGAATGTATAATCCACGATCCCTCAAATGGTGATAATATCATTTCTTTTGGCATCACATGTCATGGGTTATATAAGCTCATAGATTATGCAAAATTTGAGAATGACTCAACATGTGTAGTTCATGATTCTCAGCTATTTTAGATGCAAAACTTTGATACACATGCTTCAATCATCTAAATTTTGTTAGTTTGTTTTGCCTACATAAATATGAAATGGTGTCCTCTTTGCCCAAACTTGAGGCACATTCTAAGCATGTCTATGAGGGACCTACTTTGGGTAAAATGCAACGTTCTCCCTTCTCCAAAGATGGTTCATTTAGAGCTGTACATAAATTATAGCTTGTTCACAATGATGCCTATTGTATGATATAGACACCTTGATTTGGGGATCACCTATACTTCATGACTTTCAATGGTAATTTTTTTCTAGGCATGCATGGGTTTATCCAATGAAAGTGAAGTCCAAAGTGTTTATGTGCTTTAAATATTGGTTGGCTGAAAATGTGTCAGCATGTAAAATGGGCACCCCCCCATTTTGATCGAGGGGAGGAGCATATGTATTATAAGTTCAATGCATTTTTGGTTCAATCTGGAATACAACTTTTCAATGCGCTCTTCTATATATATATACCTTAACAAAATGGACTCACTAAGAGGAAGAGAAAGTTTCTCATGGAAATGGTAATGTGTATGGTCAAAAGTCAAGCTTTATGTACAACGTCGATGGTCAACTAGGGTCAACTCTATATGAGGAGACCAAGGAGGTACTACGTCAACGGTAACTTTGGACTGTCTAGGAGTTTCTCCCATTTTTTACTTGCACATTACCTAACTTCATAGAACTTTGACAACACAATGGACTTACATGGAACCCCTGAGAAAGGAATCTAAATAGTAGAACCAAAAGTAACAATAAGTGACCAAAATGAGATTTATATTATTAAATGAGAGAGGTTTACAATTGTGTAAATCCACCAAGTCTTTACATGAATTCCAATTAAGGAAGACCTTTCAATCAGAAGCATACACTAACAAAAAATTCACCTTTGTAAAAAAAGAGCAAGATAGTAAAGTAATATAGATTCCTTAATAGTCTCTAATAAAGTAATATGAGTGCCTATGTCTAAAATGGATGGGATGCCATAGTTCTCATTGCCTGCTGAGCCCCAATGCCCTATCCATCACCAAAAGAACCACTACAGGGCCGAAAGGAAGGATGAAGCTTTCTCTATCTTTGAGTGTGTGGAGCAGAAGTGTATGCCAACTCAACCTTTCCCTCATTGCACTCCCTAGTTTCCTCTAACCCATCGTACTACAAATTCACCACCTCGCGAGTCCTCAACCTTGTGCTGTTTCGTGGTGATGCACTAGTATCCTCCACATAGACCTTCAAGATTTCCCAACCACAAGAGCCTTCAAGCTTGAGGATCCAAACCCGGTGGCTACCTTCTTTTGTCTGATGTCGATCTTAAATTCTCTTGCCATTATTCTAGTAACATAGGCATTGTAGCCAGCCATCGTCTTCCTCAGTTAGCATTCATTACCCACTACTGATACGGTCGTCTTCCTCTCCAACACTGTTGGAAACTTCTCCAATCCTACTAGAACCATCAACTATCCTAGCACCTAATCTTCACATTCTCTCCTGCGTCGCTATCCATCACCTTCCCGAGCTTAGCCAAGTCTTCTACCTTCCCAAAGCTTTTATCTCTCATGTTACATATGTCTTTCTACGTATCATGCAAAGAGTAATCCTACTGATGGCGCACTGCATTCTCGACACCAAATGATGTATATATGCCTTCGCTTTGCCTCACCCTTCCCTATACTCACAACAACGCTTCCTTCTTCCCCTCTGTGGTGTGTTTCTACAGTTGACTAATTGCCTCTCTTCCACATGCATCTCTCTATCTGTGTTTGCATATATCCGTGTCTCTATGCTTTTGCCGCTATGTGTATGTATGTGTGTAGTGCCTCTTCTTAAGGCTCCTTTTATACTGGTACCACCTAGTTTTCCGATACTATTTCATAAGGCTTTGATTCCTTGATTTGTCCATTTGCACGAGCAAGTCATATTGAGATATCAGATTTGCACCCCCAAGAAAGGTGTTACAGATGGTAACCTTAAGTTGGTGGTATGGATGCCACTTGCAGTTAATGTCTCACTCATCAATGCTTCTGCATCGTTGGAATACTCACGGGCATGTAACAATTATTTGGGTGATACTCGACGGACTTTTCCTGAAATGGCTGAATGGAAATCCTTCAAATTTTGGTAGCTTATAGAAGACTTTGAGCTGGTTCCATCAAGCTATAGATCTTTGAATTTGGTGGAGAAATGAGTGAAATATGAGCTGCACAAGTTGACTGACTAACAGAGACTATGATAGAGAACTCAGAAATGCACAATGTAGATATATGTATTAATGAACAATGTTGTACAATGCCATAGGCATGAAGATCATTGCCTAATGGTGTAGACAAGTGTGGGCTAGAGTGTAGGCCTCACACACACTTAGAAAGTACAATGAAAGCTTGGAATGATGAGTCTACATACCGCGACTTTTTTCTTAGAGGTTTATATAGATGTTTGCTTTCAATTTGAATTTAAATTCAAATTGTTGGCTCTCTCTAAAAAGTGATCCTCCATTATAGGAGATATTCCATAAATCAACTCCTAACTTTTCCACAAGTTCTTCTTGGTAGGTGATTACAAAGATTCCAAGTCAAATATGACTTTTACAAAAGGATAAAATGGTAATTAACCACTAGCATTGATTCCTATGCATCTTCATATGTGTATGGACTACAAACCAAATGTGTAGGCTTGTAGATTGCACCAAGAGCTCCCCCTCAAGCCAAACATTTTGGCTTGGTCTTCATTCTTCAGTCTTCATGTATATCCTGCAATCCAATCATTGTTTTGAACTTGCAAAGCTTGGTTCCATCCAATGCTTTAGTTAACAAATCTTAAAGTTGAATGTCCTTGCTTAATAGCTTTTCTCTCACATAATGGTAATGGACCTCTATATGCTTGGTCCTAGCATGATAAATAGGATTAGCTGCAAGGTGAAGTGAGCTTGTATTATCTCCAAAAATTAATGGTGAGGTAGTATACAAACCCAATTCTGTATACAATAACTTGATCCATATGGCTTCTTGAGTGGCATTGGCCAATCCTCTATATTCTGCCTCAGTAGAAGATAAAGCAACTGTAGGTTGCTTCTTTGAAGACCATGATATTGGTTTATCACCTGCAAATGAAATGTATCCAAAAGTGCTCCTCCTATCATCCTTGCATCTTGCCCAATCTGCATCTGAATGGATCTTAATGTCCAAGTCTGAAGTGTAAGGAAAATACAAACCATGATGTTGAGTACCCTTGAGGTATTTTAATATTCTTTTGGCAGCCTCCAAGTGAGGTGCCCTAGGCTTGTGCATAGACTGACTTAGCACACTAACTCCATAAGCAATGTCTATCCTTGTCAAGGTAGCATAATTCAAGCTACCCACAATGCTTTCATAACCTGTAATGTCATCAATTTCATCACCTTCATGGGCACTTAGTTTTAGGTTTACCTCAATTGGAGTACTTGCAATTTTGGCATCCTACAATTTAAGCTTCTTCAACATATCCTGTATGTATTTTTCCTGAGTAATATAGATTCCAGAGTTAGTATAGACTAACTCAAGTCCAAGAAAATACGTTAGTAATCCAAGATCACTGATCTTGAACTCCATCATCTGGTTCTTGATTTGTATGATTCCATTGACATCATTACCTGTAAGTATGATATCATCAACATATACACATAGGTATATTACCTTTGAATTACTTCTCTTGATGAATAGAGAAGTGTCTGCCTTGCTCATGATAAAACCTTGGTCTTGAAGATATGTGGTCAACCTGTGGTTCCATGCCCTAGGTGCCTGCTTCAATCCATAAAGAGCCTTTTTTAAACTTGCATACATGTGTTACCTTGTTAGGGTCTTCATAACCAGGAGGTTGTGACATGTATACCTCCTTTGAAATCCATCCATTCAAAAAAGCATTTTTTATATCCAATTGGTACATGTTCCAATTTTTAGATGCAGCCACACTCACCAACACCCTGATGGTTGGCATCTTGGCTATAGGTGTGAATGTTTCTTCATAGTCAATGCCTTGGGTTTGTGCAAAACCCTTGGCCACCAATCTAGCTTTGTACCTGCTAATTGACCCATCAGAATTTCTTTTGATTTTATAGATCCATCTGGATCCAATTACCTTCATAGTCTCTTTCTTTGGTACTAGTTCCCATGTGTCACTTTCCTTGAGTGCTTCAATCTCCTCATCCATAGCTTCCTTCCATTTTGTCTTGGTCTTTGCTTCTTCATATGATCCTAGTTCTTCAATTGACAAATCTTTGGCAAGATAAATAGAATGTTTAGTGACAAGAGAGGTATCATACCCATATCTGATAGGTTTTTTGCTCTCCCTTTGTGATCTTCTGATTGATTGGTTTGAAGATTCAGGTATGTCTTCAAGTTTCTTCATCTTGAGTTTGCCTTTGTACTTCCATGCCTTGAATTCTTCAAGATTGATAATGTCTTCATCATCTGAACTGGTGTCTTCATTCTGAGTAGGTTCCTCCTTAGTAAGACTTGGAAACTCCTCCTCCAAGTCATAGGGTAGTTTAAACTTCCTACATTCATTCTCATACCAAGAATCATTTCATCAAAGACAACATCTCTACTAACCATGAATCCCTTATTTAAAGGGTTATAAAACATGTACCCTTTCTGATTTAGATCATATCCAATAAAGATACACTTCTCAGCCTTAGGGTCTAGCTTACCTCTTATCTGAGAAGGAATGTGTACATATGCTACACATCCAAATATCTTGCAATGATCAAGTGAGGGTCTCTTACCATGCCATGCTTCATAAGGGGTCATCCCATGCTTCATAAGGGGTACTTGATGCTTACCTCTTGGTTCTTCAAGGTCAGAGAGTAGAGCTGCATTGCCAGCCACATGATTTGAGCAACTTGAGTCAATGTAGAAGAGATGGTCATCATTTGTATCTGGTTTGATGTTCATGATCAAAAGTGAATCATCTTGTTCTTCTGTGTAGTTGTTGTAATACTTTCTGGATTTGAATCCTCCTTGATAGTTGCCATTGTAGTTGTTGTTGTAGTTGTTGTTATATCCTTGATGATGGTTGAATTTGCCTCTTGATTGTGAGTATCCACCTCTTTGATATCCTCTTCCTCTCTGATTCTTGTAGTTCCTGAAGCACTCATCTATAGTATGATTTGATAAACCACAAATGTTGCATGGTGAGGAGTTATAAGATCTCCCCCTACCTTGCTTACCTCCTCTGCCCCTTCCTCTTGATGATCTACATCTCCCTACATAGTTGGCTTGGGAGCTAGTGCCTTCATCTTCTATCTTCTTGTTCTTGCCTTTATCTTTAGGCTTACTTTTATCACTGTATAGGGCAGAAGAGCTATTACCTTTGGATGAATCTCCATTGTTGTTGAGCTTGGCTTCATGAGTGAACAATTGCGCCATGAGAGTGGTAAGATCTGGAATTTGCATGTCCATGTATAGGTCCATTGCAGTGGTGTAGCTTTCCCATTTGTCATCAGTTTTAATTCCATTGATCACTTGCCTTAATATGTGCTCTTCTTCAATCTCTTCTCCTATGCTTGCTAACTGATCTGCTACATCTTTAATCTTAGTCACATACTCTGAAATAGCCTGCTTAGGTTGCTTCCTTAGTGTGGTGAATTCAATCCACAATTGGTTTTTTCTGGCCCTTCTGTTGGAAGAGAAATAGGATGACAAGGTTTCCCAAGTCTCTTGGATGTCTTACAGTTTCTAATATGTGGAAAAAGAAAATCAGAGATGGGGTTGAGTAAGTAAGACCTTGCTAATGCATCCTTGGCACACCATGTGTTGAGCTTCTCATGTTCTTCCTTTGTTGGTAGTCCTATGGTTTTGAATGAGGGCAATTCCTCATCTCCTTAGATGTATCCATAAAGACTCCTTCCTTGTAGATATGTCTTCATCCTTAGAGACCCTGCCTGATATTTGTTCCTGTCCAATTCAATTTATCAATAATGAAGGAAAACCATCTCCCATTTTACCTTGACTTTGTTCTGATACCACTGTTGGGAATGATGGATGGACACTTCAAGAGAATGAGTAGGTACTGCCAAATCCTGCTTTGTACCAGCCCTTTGATGCTTCAGAGTTGATAAGTGGACCTTCTTAGCTTTTAAATGACACCATAAAATGGACTATGTACTTTGGAAATGATGTATGAAAAGATAGAATCAAAACAGACAACTTTGAACTTCAAGTCTTCAAGAAAACTTTTTATTTTTGGCTAGACACTTGCTGTAACTTTTGCTCAATATGACCACCACAGTAGGAATTGGAAAAATTCCTTTTAGGGGTACCTAACTAGCTTAGCAAGCTAACTATTCCAAGTGGAATCACTTAAAAAGGTTAAATATGCTCAGAGAAATTAATTTAGCAAGTAAACCTTTACCCCTGATATTTTAGGACAAGTTGCAGACTTCAACCAGTGATCACCTCGACGGACTTTTCTCTGAAATGGCTGAATAGAAATCCTTCAAATTTTGATAGCTTATAGAAGACTTTGAGCTGGTTCTATCAAGCTATAGATCTTTGATTTTGGTGGAGAAATGAGTGAAATATGAGCTGCACAAGTTGAGTGACTGATAGAGACTATGACAGAGAACTCAGAAATGCACAATGTAGATATATGTATTAATGAACAATGTTGTACAATGCCATAGGCATGAAGATCATTGCCTAATGGTGTAGACAGGTGTGGGCTAGAGTGTAGGCCTCACACACACTTAGAAAGTACAATGAAAGCTCAGAATGATGAGTCTACATACCGCGACTTTTTTCTTAGAGGTTTATATAGATGTTTGCTTTCAAATGAATTTGAATTCAAATTATTGGCTCTCTCTAAAAAGTGATCCTCCATTATAGGAGATATTCCATCAATCGAATCCTAACTTTTCCACGAGTTCTTCTTGGTAGGTAATTACAAAGATTCCAAGTCAAATATGACTTTTACAAAAGGATAAAATGGTAATTAACCACTAGCATTGATTCCTATGCATCTTCATATGTGTATGGACCACAAGCCAAATGTGTAGGCTTGTAAATTGCACCAACAACAATTACTTCATGGTTAGTTGCTTTGGGAATCAGTAGGTGCATTCTTCGTAGTTGGTGCCACATTTGCTTTAGACTAGTTGGCTCCTAATTTTTGAAAGGGACTTAACTTTGGAAATAGCCCGAATTGGTTGAAAAAAAGGTCTTCTTTCTGCGAACCAATATCATGAACATCCACCAAATGTACAGTGGTAAGTTCCAAAGTTTGCTTTGCCCTAGAGAAAACAAGAGGATGGAATGAAAAAAGAGGTATGAAGAGAGATTCTACTCTAGACCCGAGGATCAGAAAAGGGAGATCAACAAGTGTTTTGAATTTCTACATTTATCAAAAGTTGAGATATGTACAATGGTATTATTCCTTTGATCTAGGTGTGGTATATCTTGAGCCTAGATACATTTACAAGAGGAAAAGGCTCATCCTTTAGTGTATTTAAGTGAGCTGTTCCTTGAGTCAAAAGCACTAGTACCTTGTATGGTCCTTCCTAGACTAGTGTGAATTTTCCTCTTTGCTATGCATGCTTGGCTAGGTTGTATAATAGTATCAACAAACCTACTTGAACCTTAGAGGACCATAAATTCTTATCATGTCTCACTTTCCTTTTTGCTTGCACGTATTCTATCATGGATCGATCTTCTTCACGGATTTCCTCTAGCCATGTTAAGGAAATGAGCTTGGTGGTGGTATTGCCTTTAGGGATAGGGGGTTGGTACCCATATCCCTGCATGAATCTTTCGCACGCAAGTAAGAGGTCGATAGGCAAAAGATGAGTGGCCCTATAACTAACTGAAATGGGGAATACTGGGTGTTGTCTTTGTCATAGTGAGATAGGCCCATATTGTACCTAAATAGGTGGTTCACCATGTCTTGGGACTTAAATAAAATTCTTCTTCAAATAGACCGATCAACATTTTGTTTGTGCTCCCTACTTGGCCATTTGTGTATGGGTAGTATGCAAAGGACCTCCTATGCAGAATCTTGTATCTTGTGAAAAGATCATCGAGTTGACAAAATATGTGCCTTGATTTGACATGACCTCTCTAGGACAATGGAACCAGGTTAGTATGAATTCAAAGAGGAACTCAACAAGGATAGATGTAGAAAAATCTTGCATAGCTTGCACCTCAGCCCATTTTCTTGCATAATCTATGGCTATTAGTAGGTAATTTTCTTACCCTTGCCATGATTGTGGATAAATAGGCCGTAAAAAATTGATGTCCCAACATTCGAATGGTTGCTAGTCCATGGACGTGGTCACTGGGTTGTGGTGCCTCGTGGTAAGTCGAGGACTACAATTTTGACATGCATCATACTTTGCTACCCACTCACATGTATCCTTGAAAAGGATGGCTTAGAATTTTACCAATCGTAATGTATGCCGACGGATGTCTAGCCCCACACGTCGTGTGCTTCTTGGATGATGTCCGCTATTTTCTCTTGGTATAAGAAACTCAGAAGCATCTCATCCTGCCCTTTTTTGTACAAGATGCCACTGATGTTGTTGTAATATCTACATTTAAGTAGTAGTTGTCTTTTCTCTATGGGGTAGATCCTTGGGGAAAACACATTCTTTCAATAGCTCTTCCATCTCTTGATACCATTGAGATGAGCCTTGTATCTTGAATAGCAAGACGATAGGGAAATCATCAAGAATCCCCACTTGTGGGGCTGTTTGCGAAGTGATTCTAGAAATGTGATTTGTATGACAAAGAATCTATTGCCTCAATCCAAAATATACGGAGGTAGTATGGGAAGAGTTGGATAAGATGGAGGCCGCAAGAATCATTGTTCCACTAGAACATTATGAATGGCTCTCATCCATAGTAATCGCTCCCAAGAAACAATCAAACAAGATCAAAGTATATGTGGATTGTTGGGCTCTTAATTAAGGTCACGATTCCTGACAGATTTCGCACTCGATTTTGGAACATGTTGTAGAAGATGTAGGAGATCACTTGTACTACAACTTTATGGATTGATATATGACTTGTAAAGGATTGGCCTATAATAGCATTCATCACATGCTAGGGAACATGTCTACACCAAGATGGCCTTTGGAATCCGAAATACCCCAACCACTTTCAACAAGACCATTTCGATCATTTTTGGCAATGTACTACTAGGATCCCTATGGATATTTGTGGATGATTTTTCCACATTCTTGGGAATCAAGAAAATCACTTCAGTCGAGAGTTTTGAGGAGCACATGACTCACCTCACTCTCCTCTTCCAAAGGTGCTGGGAGACTAATGTGAGGCTGAATCCTAGCAAATTTCACTTTCTTGTCACTAAATGTACCCTCCTAGGGCATGTGGTCTCTACAAAAGGCATGGCTCCTAATCCTAAAAAAATAATGGCCATTCTATAAATGCCAAGACCTAGATGTAGGAAAGAAACTAAGGCTTTCTTGGGACACAATAGCTACCATAGAAGATTCACCTGAACGTATGTGGATATTGCTAAAACCATATTTAAATTAACAAGAATAGCTACTACATTCCAGTGGGAAAAAATAGAGGATTAGGCCTTTGAGAATCTCAAATCATGCCTCATACAAGTCCCTATATTGAACTCTCCTCATTGCGGCAAACCTTTCCATGTCCATGTGGATATGAGCCTCAAGGCGGTAGGTGGAATCTTGGCGCAACTTGATGAAGACATATCTCCCCGTATATTATGCAAGCCGATAGCTGTGTAAGACAGAGAAAAATTACAACACCACAAAAAGAGAAGCCGTAAAGATAGTATTTTCTTTGCAAAAATTTCAAGTACCTACTAGGCGTAAAGTTCATGATAATCTATGATCACTAGGCCTTGAAATACCTGCTCAACAAACCTCAAATCGTAGAGCAAATATGGAGGTGGGTTCTGCTATTCCAAGAATTTAATTTTGAAATACAAATTTGCGGACGTTTCCACATCTTGGAGGCTTTGCATTTAGCGTTTGTGGGATAGTATGTATCCCCATTATTGTCGAGATACGTGCTAGATCCTTGTAATTCCATGCAAAAATTCCTCTAAAGATATGTAAGAAGGTGATAACTTGGTGTAGCAAGATAGGTTCTTCCCATAACCATGAGGCCACTAGAACCGACTTCCCTTCCTCTTCATCCGCTAAGTCTATTTCTCATATGGCTAGACATTCTTTTGCTTCTCGTGTTGATTCATCTCGTTTCCCCCGTCTTTCCACTTCGAGCTCCTTGAAGGTGCAGGTTTCTCAGACTAGGGCTTCCCAAGTTTCCCTCTCTAGCCATCCGTGGGGTACGTTATTTAGGGGTAATCGCTCATCCCTTTCTTCATCTGCTGGGCTTGTTCTAGTCTCGTATTTCTTGATAAGTTTTTTGTCGCTTTGTTGGTTGTCCCTATTTTCCCTTGATATTTGTTGTTCATCCCTGGCCCCTCCATCTTGGCAAGTGATCATGTAGCATGAAGGGGGTCCGCTTGCATCCATTTTAGGATATCTTCCTCTTCAAAAATATTTCTCAAGCTAGGAGAGTCGGGCCCGTCCTCTTCCTCTAGTTCAACCCACAAGCTGGTTGCACCAATCTGGGCGAGGGCTAGGTCCATTTCCAATTGTAGTTGCGTTACTTCTCCAGATCATTTATCCACATGTAGTCATCCCCCAATCATGGATGAATTTCATATGTTTGAGCCAAGGTCACCCCATAAGTAGTGGAAAACTCCTTGTTTCCAGCGGAAGTCTAAGTATGACAAAGTCCATGATAAATTTGGATCCTTGTGTTGTTAATGCAACTCTTTCCACTACCCCTACTAGCTTCACCTGACTTTGGTCTACCATTGTTATCATAAATTGTGCCCCGTTCATCGGGAAGAGTCCTAACCTTTTCATTGTTCATTCATGCATCATGTGGATTCTAGATCTGCCATCTATAATAACTCTTGAGATCTCTTTTCCATCTATGATGATGGTGACTTGTTAACTATGATAAACACTCAATGGGGCCTGTGCTATGAAGCAATTGTTTAATCTGTTCTCCTGGGAGATTGGTGCTCCAAGCGAGGCAACAATGCTTATCATTTCACTTCTGAATCTGGCATCCATGTGCAACACTTCACACATGCTTACTTATTGATTGGTATTTTTTAAGATAAGAGTTACAGAGAGGGTCATAATCAAGGTACTTTTAATGAGTTTTGACATGTTATCTCTAAGCTCCTACTAGGTTGTTTGATATGCCTCTTTGATTTTTCTTTCTCTCAGCTCTTTCTCATTATTGGAAGGTGCTCTATAGGCTGTCTTAATGTCAAATTGTCTAGTCGTTGCAATTCCCTTTCTGTCTCCCTTGGCATCCCTTCTTCTTCGAGCACTAAGATCGTTTCTTTCTTGGTTTCCACATCCTCTGTTCTTGGAGTTTCCTAGCTCGCTTTTTCTTTTTTTTCCTCCTCCTTCTTCAACCACTATGTGAAGGTTGTGCTCTCCGGACTAGGCATCTAGTTTATATTGTTTCTCTGATGCCATCTGATTTCTTCACTCCTTACCTCTTCACTCCTTGTGTCTTTCGTCTAGGACCTAGTCCAAAATTTTGAGGGAGAAATTTCTCGGAGTTGCACTACCTGAGCAGTTGGCAATTGTTGTAGTGGTCCATTGTGGGTGGTAGTTCTACTGAAATTTGGAAGACATTGTTTGCCATGTTCTGAGTCGCTGTTGCCTTCTTTGGGAAATCTTTGGTGTAGTGGTCCTTGGATTCTGGATGATTGGAGTATGGTGATGCATTCTCTGGTAAAAGACAGTGGTTTTGCATGTGGCCATACTCTCCACATCTAAAGCATACAATATGCCATCGAGGCCTATTCCTGAACATTGAGGTGTGATCATCCATGTTGTCCTGCATTCCTATGTTAGTGGGAGTAGCACAAAATGTAGGAGCTACTGGAATGTTACCGTGAATAGGTCTTGGAGTTGTCATCGATTGGGTCATTTGCTCCATGGGTGGAGTCTGCGTAGTCGATTGTCCCTAGTACGCGAGTGATTGGGATTCTACGGCCCCCTTTAAGTAGTAGAAATTCCGAGCATCATGTTCCCATTTCCCATAGAATTGGTAGACTATCTTATTTGGACACTCGATTTGTGGGTACCCTTGTTGGTGGCATACAGTGCACCAGAGACTTGCCTTTGTCTACTCCTCCTTTAGTTCCTCTATTTCTCTTTGCAAATTTGCCACCGTGTCTTCACTTTGCCACCGTGTCTTCATCTATAGTGGCAAAATGTCATTGCCCATAGATATCAGTCCACCCGCTCTGGGCATGATGAAGTGTTGTTATCCCTAAGTACAAAGTACCACCACATATGAGAGTATCAAGTATGTGGTAACATGGGGAAAAAACCTCTAGCCAGCACTAGAGTTAAAAGTGCCCATGTATAGGTTCACATCAAAGCTACACGAGGAACACATAATTGTAACACATAGAGTGCATGTATTTATAGGATTTTTCATTATGTCAAAAATAGTGGTTATAGTGAGGCGGCTTCAAAAAGCATGCATGAAAGTAAAAGTTGCTCTCATTTGCGGAGAGCCTTTGCTTTCATTAAAAGAGATTCCAGTCTACAGTGATTCTTATCCTAACCACTAGTTTTACTAACTATTTCTAAAAATAGAACCCTCTATGTGGGTTTATTTACAAAGTATATAAAATATAAATCCGATTATTGGTATCTTCCCTTTCACGCCCTCACAAACCTTCAGTTGCTATATCAAAAACACCAAAACACATTAATAAATTAATAAATTAACACTCCAACAACTCCTTGTTCAACACATTCCTTAATTCATGACATGCCCCTCAGTTGAAAAAAAAAAAGCAACTGACCTTAGTTGATAAAATGAAAATGAACATGGATGGCCAGTCACATGTTCCATCACTGAACGAAAAATATGAATGTTCTATGTAAAAACACATGCATGGAAATGTTCATGGAGGACTTACGTTAATGTGTATGTGTATGATGTGTATGTATGATATGTATGTATGGACTTACATTAATATGTATGTGTATGATATAACATAAAACATCATAATGGGGTGTTAACACTAGTTCTGTACTAGGACACTTGAGTGTCCTGAGACACTTAAGTGTCTTGCTTTTACACCAAATTGATTGATTTTTCTTGATGACACCCTTGAGGCTTTGGTGGCATACTCACTTGGATTTGATAGCCCACATCATGTACTTTTAGAGAAAAATATAATCTTTGACATTTTACAACTTCACATGTGTTATTAAATGAAGAAGAAAATGGGTATTTTTGAGAACTCAACTTTTTGCATAACTGAAAAAATAACACAATTCAAATATTTTGACAATCTGGATATGTTTTAGGAAATGGAAAGCTATTCATGGACTTTGGTAGTGTAAAGAAAGTGTCTAGGGATCTTTGGAAAAGGTTGAACACTTACATAAGTGGTAAACATGGACTCAAACCTTGTCTTCTCTAGAGCACTGCCACTTATCACACCTTTTAAAGAATGGCTCACTATAACTTGTGTGTAAGTGAGGTTGTTGAGAATTGGCAAGTTATCAATGGATAACCTTCATACTAATTGAATGCATATTTTTATTCAACGTTAGAAGACCTCCACTTTGAACTAGTAGCCATTCCATTTGGTGCTAACTTTCATGCTGAATTGGCAAAGCATATATTTCTACGTTCACAAAAAGAACATAGCTCCAAAGGTGGAATAAAAAATTATGATGAAAAATAATAATTATTTAAATGATATTCTAAGTATTAAACCTTCCAAAATATGTATCATGCCATATTTCATTCTTAATCTCGTCAAATAATATATGATCCGCAATGGTGATTGTGATAAGAATGAAAATATTGGCATACATATTTCATTTTTTGAAGTGAGTGGTAAACTTCCTTTAAATGGTTTAAGTAAACTAATATGAAAAGTTTTATGTATATTTCAATGAGATGGTATATTTAATCTGAATGACTTATCATTAATTTTTTGAATAATGCAAAACGGTCCATAATAGTGTGGTGCAAGTTTAATTTTAGGATGCTGCAAAATATTTTTCAGACATCTTTTAATAATATGTAACCATACAAGATCATTCTCCTTTAATTCCTTGGCTAATGATTTTGTATTGACATTATGTGTATAACATTCTTGACTTTTTCAAATGTGCTCGTGAACATCACAAAGTATAGAAATGTGACCTTGAGCAATAGAATCAGCCATCGAAATATCAATTTGAGTGAGTGACATGGGAGTGGGAAGCTTTTTACCATAAACAATTTCAAAAGATGCATGTCTAGTGGTAGTGTGTATGGTAAACTGAAGCAAAGGCAACTTGTCATCCTAGTTAGTGGGACTATCTAATTTATAACAATGCAATAAATCACGAATAGTACTGTTTGTAGCCTCACTTTGTCCATTACTTTTGGGATGAAATGTAGAGCTATTTTAGTACTCTAATTTATTGTAAGCAAACTGAAGCAAAGGCAACTTGTCATCCTAGTTAGTGGGACTATCTAATTTATAACAATGCAATAAATCACGAATAGTACTGTTTGTAGCCTCACTTCGTCCATTACTTTTGGGATGAAATGTAGAGCTATTTTAGAACCAAAATGTTGAAATAAGGCAACCCAAAAATGATTACAGAAACAAACATCACAATCAGATAACATTACTTTAGGAAATCCATGATGTGGGAAAATGCATTTAATGAATAATTTTTCAGCCTGAGGTGCAGACAAACTTTTTCTACAAGGAATGAAATATGCATTTTTACTAAACCTATGATGAAGTGACCACTGATAAAATTCATACAGATTTGTTCAAACATGGTTCTTTCGGAATGGCAAGGGGCATTAATAATCCAAATGCTTTACCGTGATGACATTTTACACGTTGACATACAATGCATTGAGAAACATACTGTGCAATATCTTTTTCCATATGGAGCCAAAAGAAGAAGTATTTGCAAGTAGAAATGGTGCTCTATATGCCTCTATGACCCATATAAGATGGTTCATGCATTTCTTTGATGATAAAATCTTTGAAATCTTGTGTTATGCATAATCTGTATTAGCATACATGGTGTGTATGTGCTCAATATATGCAGTAAAATGAAACTAAAAGGCTGAATGCACATCCCAAAAACTAGCCAACAACACCTGCAAGTGTCTATCAACTCTAATGTTTTATGCTCAAAAACCGACATAAATTTGCAGTGGTTGCTCCTACCAAAATTGAAAATCTTTCGAGAAACTTGTAGTTTTATGAGTGTGGCTGAAAACACAGCCCCAAAGGTTGATACTTATTGTCAAAGAAGTACAAAGAATACTCTTCTTGATTTTCTTGGACCTATGTGAAGAGAACTATGTGCGAAATTACTCCAAAATGGCTCCAAAAGACACCCCAAAAATCCTTCAAAAACAGGCTTTTAAAGCAAAGTGAAGCTTTGAGGGACCAAAACATGTTCAAGGTGGTAGTGATATAACACATACATCCATAACAAATTTAGGGAATCCGTGTACCAATAAAGAAAGGAAAGGTCTTTTTTTCATTAGATACCACCAATGATAGAACAACAAGTGGAGATGGTTTAGTAAAAATCAAGGCTAAAGAGGAAACAAAGGGTTTTTAATAGAATAAAAGGATGATGCTTCATAAAAGTTTAGAGAAGGTCACTAGGGGGATACATGAGTGATAGTCAAAACATTGTACAAGTCAACAATAGGGAAATGGAACATAGGGAAGGAAAGCCACGATTGACAAGTAGATTGAAATAACCATATTGATGGATATACCAAAACTTCATTGGAAAATATACATGTGTGAGAATATATAATAGGTACTACCACAATTATCAAATTTCAGACCAATTCCAAGGATCCAACCAATTTGACTACCAACATAACTCACTCCACTAGATTAGGATCCATCTTGAGAAACAAATTCTTCTATCTGTACCACAAAAAATCACCAATTATAGTATAAATGAATATATTCTAAGTATTTCTATAGGTTTTGAAGCTTTTTACATCGAAATTTCTATATCTAGTAATTAATCATGATTTTACTATGGGGCGTCTTTCATCTAGATATTAATCAAAAGAAACCTTGTAGGGAAGGTAATAAGAAAATTATTGAGTCTACATGGAGTTGAAAAATCAACCTATCACCCATGTGGTTACTAATGGATTTTTTTGCGTTAACATTTCTATGTTGAATATTTTTAAGTGGATTGGATGGAAGTGTTTCCGTAATATTTATTTTTTCATTTGTATGACCAATCATTCTTGCGTATAACTGGTCACATTGAGTAAGAACATTCATATCTCTCCCTAATCCAACCAATCATATGGGCGAACTTAAGTATTGAGTTCCATCGGATGACATTTTAACTTATGATAGGAACCAGTTACCACAAGTAGTTGGGACTCTCAATGTGGTACCTGGATTTTTTGAAGAAGAATAAAAATGATTGTCTAATAGCTAATACTTTCGCTGGGTATTATTAATATTCAAGGCATTATTTTAGCATTATTAAGATAATTTATTTATTGCCTCTACTTGTTAGGTTGAGGCCACTCAACTACTCTTTTTGAGTTTAAAAAAAGTGAATGATGAATTTTAGGTGAGCAAAGATCACTTTTAATGAACCAATGTAGGTATGAAGCATGCATTAAAACTAGTAAAGATTTGTCCCTTGGTTTAACTATAAAGCAAATGTATTAATGTATTTCCTTGGGATTATGTTGATATGCGTGGTCTTGATCCTCATTTTTATCAACATCATATCGATCTAAAACATGATGGTATTTCAAACTTGCAACAAGAATCAGCTTAATTATGCTAATTTAATTAAAGAAGAATTAGATCAAAATCTTAAGGTCGGCTCCATTATTTTTATTCAAAATCCTACTTGGGTACCATCGATTGTTATTTTTTCCAAACAGAACTAGTAAATATGTATCTATGTTCACTATCATAAGCTAAATGTAGCCACTATTACATAACATTTTCCTCTTTCCTTTTCAAATATAGTGCTTAAAGAGGTATAAAGTGTTGGAGTTAAAGGATTGTAGAAGCATGCAAAGAGCACAACGAAGAAGAAGAAGAAGCCTAGAGACAACACAAAACTTAGTGTATTACTAAGTGAAGATCCAAAGATAACTATTCAATGAGGTTTATAAGAATATACAAGTTAGGGGATAATATCTTCCTAAAGAGGGAAAAAAGTACAATGGTCCTAAGTGTGTTCACACATATCACTATCAAAATATATCAACAAATCCCCTTGGGACTGACATGTATAAAGAAGTAGCAAGTTATGTGGAATGAAATCAATTCACAAAAGAAAGTAAGCCCAAATCTTTTCAAAAAGCCTCAAAATTTTCCTTAGGCAGAGCCTTTGTTAAAAGTTTTGCAACATTATCTTGTGTCGTCACATAAGCCAAACTGAGCTCTCCAACACAAAGTCTCTCCCTTGCATAATGATAGTACACGTCAATATGCTTTCTGCAAGCATGACACACAGGGTTCCTTGCAACTATCAATGCACTCTAACTCTCAATAAAGATGGTTATGGTAGAATAGTGGCCAACACCCAAATCATCCAAAAGGCATATGAGCCACAGACACTCAATAATAGCTATGAAAGCTACCCCCTACTCATCCTCACAACTAGAAGTGCCCACAATAGGCTCCTTCTTACTCAAGCAAGGTATGTATCCACCATTGGTTTTTGCTTCATGCTACCAAGCATGAAGCAAAAATCATTGATGGATACACATCTATCATAGCAACCAACTCAATCCAAGTCATAGAAAGTATCTAAATCTCGTGGTAAGGATCACATTGGACAAAAGAACTTAAGCAGTTGGGTACCAATCAAGCAGCAAAAGATGTGCTTAGCTGTCTACTAATGCTTGACACTTGGGCTATGCATCAACCTAATTGGAGGCAAGTTGTGTTATGCATAAGTAAATCAACCATCCGATAACCTATTGATAGAGAACAATATCAAATGCATCACTAGCATCATGAAGATTCAATTCTAAACCTATCTCCATGGGAATGGCAATAGGTTTGCAACTTCAAGGAAAAAATGTTGTAATAATGATTCAATATATTTATTTTAAGACCTGCCATTTCCCCATCGACTTGCTGAATGGAATTCCTAAATAGTGATCCAAAAGCCCTAAATCTAAATTCTCAGAAGAGGCATGCATATCAACCTCAAATTTAGAAATATGCTTCTCGTTTGAACTAGTGAGTAGCATATCCTCAACTCATATAACAATGATCAATCATTAGAAGTACATCACATGCATGCTTAACATATAGGAATGTTCACAAATACATATGTTAGCAAGTAGGCATGTATTTTTTTATACTATGCATGTGGTGATTGGTTCAATCAATATAATGCCTTTTTCAGTCTACATACTTTTTTTTCATGTCCTTTCTACACAAAACCATGAGGTCAAAATACATACACTTATTTATGTAAATTGCTACTAAAATATATAGTTTTAATATCCAACTGATGCACATTTAAACAATAATGAGTTGCAAGTGCAAAATTACTACAAATAGTTGTCGTTTGGCACATCGGAGAAAATTTCTCATCAAAATCAACTTCCTTCTCTTGAGAATAACCTTTGGCAATAAGTCTAGCTTACACCTATCAAGTGCTCCATGAGGTTTACATTTTAGCTTGCATATTCATTTAGTTCCAATGGCCTTTTTCTCGGAGGAAAATCACATAAATATTGAATACCATTCTTCATAATAGCATCATATTTTGGTCCCATAACACTCATACAATTTTCTAAATTCAATGATGTATAAAAAAGAAAGTTGATTCTCATCACAAAGACCAGAGGTATCCATTGCATAACAATTGACTGCAAAAGAAGCATAATGAGATCTTGAACGAGTGAAATATGGCAAAGGTGCATCTTACTTGCTAAAATTCAAAGTATGCATCATCCATTCAGGCATAGTTTTTGCCTCCCTAATATCAGCTCTCTCATCAATAAGTGCACCATGTAAATCTACAGCAAAAATAGAATGATCTGCATCATTATTTGAAACATGTAAAGGTTGAGAAATTACCTCATTAAGAGGAATATTTGACTCTCCACCTATAAAAGATGTAGCAAGGTGTCATACATATCCTTTGAGCTTACTGGTGTCTCCTTGATACATGAAAGTAAGGGTTAAATTTTATCTTCAACAAAACCAACATCACGACTAACCAAAATGTGTTTAATTTGTGGATGATAGAGAAGACAATCTTTTCTTTCAAACAACAAAACACATTTCACAAACTTATCATCCAATTTCTTGCATTATTGTTCAGCCAATAATGCATATGTCAAACAACCAAAAACACATTGTTAAACTGATTATGGTTTAGTCGTTACTTTACTTCCTATTCAAATGCTTCAAGTTCAACCGGTTCCAAATCTTCTAACCGCAATCGTTCTCTTAGCCACGTGGGTCCTTGGGAGTGGTAGGGGTCTGTTAAACAGAGGCCCTGTACTATTTTCCCAACTCCTCATTCGACCGTCAGTCTGTTCGTGCGTCTTGGCTCAGTAGTTGTTCTAATCAACCAAGGCCTATCAATGTATTGGAATCCAACACTCCAGACTATTCCTGCTATAGTAGTTCGAATCAACAGTCAATACACAAGACGCACTCTAGGTAACTTCACACGCATACACCACGCAGTTCTTCTTGTCACTCTACAGATTATCGTGTGCCGACTTCAAGCCGAAATGCCTACTGACAGTAACTTGTCGCAAACCTTCTTATTACTCTACTCGTATTCAGAACATTACCGGTACTAATCTTAACACAAATTATGATACCGACTCAGTCAATTATAGAGACTCGTAACACACAATTATAGAGTCAATTGTCCTTATGAGGATTTGCATGGTCGCAAACCTTCTTATTACTCGCAAGTGTTGATTAAGGAGGATGAAGGTTGGTTACAATAGCTATGCTAGAGGACCAATGACAAGAGAAGCTTGGTATCAGTGTCAAACAGAAGAAGGCAGTCATCTGATCCTCAAGCTTGAAGGATGTTGTGGTTGGGAACTCTGGAAGGTCTACATGTAAGATAGTAGTGCATCATCAAATAACTTCAAGAGGTCGAGGACTTGCATGGTGGTGATTCCATAGTAGGATAGGCTAGAGGCAACCGACGGATGACAGTGGGGGAACTTTTCAGCATGCGTCCACTTTTGTTCCACGGACTCAGAGATAGAGAAAGCTTCTTCCTTCCTTCCAGCCATGTAGTGGCTCTTCCAATGGTGGATAGGGCATTGAAGCTCGAAAGGCAATGGGAACTGTGATATCCAATCCCTCTTAGACATATGCACCCATATTACTTTACTAGAGACTGTTAAGGCCTGTATTACTTTACTATCCTATTCTTGTTTGGCGAAGGTGAAATTTCTATAAGTGTATGCTTTCGAGTGAAAGGCCTCCCTTACCTGAATTTGTGTAAAGATTTAGTGGATTTGCACAGTTGTAATTCTCTCTCATAGAATAATATAAATCATTTCAGTCATTTATTGTTGCTTGTCAGTCCTACTGTTCAGATTCCTTTCTCTAGAGTTTCGGGTGAGTCCATTGTGCTGTCAAAGTTCGGTAAAGTTAGGTAACATCCAGGATAAAAAATGAGAGAAAATACTAGACAATTCAGAGTCGCGATTGATGCACTACCTCCCTGGTCTCCTCATACATAGTTGGCCCTAGTTGAATGTAGACACTGTACAATTTGTCATGCATGAGTGGACTAGGACTTGGTAGCATCATCAATTGAGGCTTGCTATCTATGACCCAAACTCGGTCACGGCCTACATCACTCAATCGGGAATGAAGCATTACCATGTAGGGAAGGTTCAAGCCATGAGGTAGAGATGAGCTTGAAATGGCTCAAGGCGATCTAGCAACACTTCTCTTTAGGATTAACATCAACTTCCCTATTTTTAAAGGAGCTTCAATAGAAGACCCTGACGATCACATTAGGCTATTTCTGGCATTACGACAAAGAAGAGGGTTAGAAGGGATAATCGATGCCTTCATGGCTTTGTTCCTAGCAACTCTACAAGGAATGGCGGATAAGTGGTTCAACTAGTTTTACGATAAACATTTTTCAACTTGGCAAGAATTAAAGATGGAATTTTCCTCCACATTCAGACCAGGGAATTCCATAGAACAAGTTTTGGATAAGCTAGAGACGCATGACTACCATTCATACCGTGGTTGCATTGGCTGCCCATCGAGGTTGGAAAGTGCATGAATTGGACATAAAAACAGCCTTATTGAATGGTGATTTGCAAGAGGAGGTTTATGTGAAGCAACCCCCCAGATTTGCTATGAAAGGGAAAGAGCATATGGTTTGTCACTTGCATAAAGCCTTGTATGGTCTCAAGCAAGCTCCACGTGCATGGTATGAAAAAATACATAAGCACTTGATTGCTCTTGGTTTCACATGTAGTCCGATTGAAAGCACACTCTATGTATGCAAAAATGGGGCTGATCTTATAGTGCTTGTTCTTTATGTCGATGACATACTCTTGATTGGGTCATGTGATGCAAAACTTGACATTCTTATGGCTGATTTGCAGCATACTTTTGATGTCACTTATCTTGGTCTTTTGAGCTACTATCTTGGCATCCAATTTGTATTCATTGAGGGGGGAATTGTTATGCATCAAGCAAAATATGGTGAAAAACTACTTCAGCGTTTTGATTTTGAGGATTGTAAGCCAGATTCCACACCAGTTGAGACAAGATTCAGGTTCTCAGTTGAGGATTCCAGTGATGCATTTGACACTTCTCTTTATCAGCAAGCTGTGGGATGTCTTATATATGCATGCAACACAAGGTCGGATATACAGTATGCAGTTTCCTAGTTGAGTCGATTCATGCATAGCCCCGACACTAAGCATTGGCAAGCGGTGAAACATGTGTTTAGATATCTCCGAGGCACTTTGAGCTTAGGTCTCCTTTATGGCAGAGATGTTCAGCCATGCTTGCATGCTTTTATAGGTAGTGATTGGGCTGGTTGTTATGATACTCGGGTGTCCACTAGTGGTAATTGCTTTTTCCTTGGAGACTCATGCATATCTTGGTTGAGTAAGAAGCAACCTATAGTGGCGACATCGAGTTGTGAAGCTCAGTACAGGGCAGTTTTCACAGTGACAGTGGAGTGTATATGGCTGAGACGCCTATTGATGGATCTTTGCATGGAGATTGATACTGCTATGCATATTCTCACAGATATTCAAAGTGCTTTGGCTATTGCATTAAACCCAGTGTTTCATGCATGGACCAAACATATTGAGGTGCATTATTGAAGTGTTTCACCGGTGATGCACCACAGTGCGCTCTCCTTCTTGAGAGCTCCGCGACGATATGCTCGGAGTAGAAAACCGAGCTCCTGGGCCTGCACACAGTACTCCGCACAGAGGCTATAGAATACACAGAAAACACAGTACACAGGAAGCACGAAGACAAACTTCTTAGGTCTTCCAAATGCGGTCGAACTTGCAGTCCGTGACTAACCAGGCCACTATATGTTTTATTAAAGAACATATACAAAGAAGTGTCCGGTGGCCATTTGGCCTTTCACATGGACACTAACGGTAACAATCTCCCACTAAAGGCCAATATGGCCAGAGTAACTGTAAGACAATAGTTATGCAATATAACACAGGAGCAATAGCAGAGAAGATAACAAATATAGGAGAATCTCAACAATTTTCTACTAGCAGCAAGTACAAAGATGATGGCGTTGTCCACCCGTGCGCTCTCAAGGTAGAGCTTAAATGGTGATCTAGACAACTCTAGATAGGGAGATACAAGGTAGAGGTATGCTAGCTCAACTCCGTGTCTTAGGTAGTGCAGAAGTCATGTATATATAGGATCATGGGTGGCCTGCCATGGACGGCTATACATGGGCGGTAGAGCGTGGGCGGCCACCGCCCGCGTAATTGCCATACACGGCTTAGACTGGTTGAACCAACCTAACAAATATAAATGATTTCTGACTCTCATAGGGAATATTCCATGGAATATTCCCTTTACCGTCGCGCCGGGGGCGCTGCCCCCGGACCCCCACCAGGGGGCCCGCTGGCCCCCTTGGACCCCCCAGCGGGGGCTGCTCACGGCTGCCCCGGACCCCACAATTGGGGACCCTGGTAACTCCCTTTCCTTATAATACCTTACATGGTCCAATATGACCTTCATCCAACATGCAAGTTGGGATTCCCATCAATTGGGTAATGCACGCTTGGCTTCTCCTCATAAAGGGGGCCTTACAAAATGTGCATACAATCATGAGGGGTAGACATTGATCATATACTAACAGTAACTATGGGAGAAAAATAAAGAATGATAAAGAATACCTGAGTGTAAGTATACAAACTATACCTCCCACCTGATGGGCATGTTACACAGTATACAAGTGACTGCGTAAGATCAAGAATCAAGTAACCCCCATCAAGTGACAACAATGTCGAAAGCTATCATGTGGTAGAGCTTTAGTCAAAGCATCTGCAACATTATCTCGAGTGTGAACCTTCTCAAGAATAATGCTCTCAGTGGCTAAGCAATCTCTAATGAAGTGATACCTCACCTCAATGTGCTTGGTCTTTGCATGATAGACCGGATTCTTAGCCAAAGCAATGGCACTCTGACTATCACTGAGCAAGTGAGATACATGCTGAGGTAAACCCATATCACAAGCAAGACAAGAAAGCCACAATGCTTCCTTACATGCCTCACTTGCTGCAACATACTCTGCTTCTGTGGTGGAAACAGCTGTACATTCTTGAAGACGAGATCTCCAAGAGATAGCACCTCCAACAAAATGAAAAATGTACCCTGATGTAGACTTACGATTGTCTACACAACCAGCATAGTCAGAATCTGTGTGACCAATAATGGATGCTTTCCCTCTACCTAAGCATAGACACTTGTCCTTAGTGCCACTCATATATCTCAAAATCATTTTGACCGCTTCCAAATGTTTCTTGCCAGGATTAGACATATATCTGCTCACAACTCCCACTGCAAATGCAATGTCTGGTCTCGTAGCTACCATAGCATACATGAGACTACCAACAACAGACTGATAGGGAATTTTGGTCATGAATTCCTTTTCCTCATCTGATTTGGGGCAGTCATCCTTGCTCAATTTCACATATGTGGGTAAAGGTGTACTCAATGCCTTTCCACCCTGCATATTGAATCGGTGAAGTACTTTGGATATGTACTCACTTTGAGACAAGTATATGCATCATTTACTCCTATCACGAGTAATGCGCATGCCAAGAATATGTTTGGCATCCCCCAAATCCTTCATATCAAATGTCTGACTCAACTTCTTTTTGAGAAGTGACAAATCATAAGAGGACTTCCCAGCAATCAACATATCATCGACGTAAAGTATCAAGCATATCAAGCTGCCATCAGAACATCTCTTTGTGTAGAGACAATGATCCTCATTGCTCTGAGAATAGCCTTGGGACTTCATAAAAGCATCAAACTTTTGGTACCATTGTCTAGGAGACTGTTTAAGTCCATACAAGCTCTTCTTGAGCTTACAAACTAGACTTTCCTTGCCAGGAACTACATAACCCTCTGGTTGTTCCATATAGATCTCATCTATAAGATCTCCATGCAAGAAAGCTGTTTTCACATCCATTTGGACTAGCTCTAAGTCCTCCATTGCAACGAATCCAAGCAACATGCGCAAAGTAGTCATCTTGATCACTGGAGAGAAGATTTCCTCAAAATCAACACCATGTTGTTGCTTAAAACCCTTCGCAACAAGTCATGCTTTATATTTTGGAGAAGCACTATCTGATGTGAATTTCAGCTTATATACCCATTTACATGGTAAAGCTTTTCTGCCCTTTGGCAAAGGTACTAAGTCCCAAGTACCATTCTTGTGAATAGAATCCAACTCACTCTTCATGGCACGCTCCCACTTGACATGATCCTCTGTCTGCATAGCCTCTTTGTAGCAAGAAGGCTCACCGGCATCTGTTAGCATAACAAAATCTAAACTTGGAACATATCTATCAGGTGGATATGAGACACGTGCAGAACGTCTCAATGGTTGCTGAACAGGAACATGTGCAGACTGATCTGAATGGACATTCTCTTGAACATCCCTATGTGCAGCATTTTTATGCATGCTAACCGGAGGACTAGTATCCTCAAACACCACTCTTCTCACTTCAACCTCCTTAATGGGCTGTTTATGCATCTTAGACTCATTAAAAATGACATCACTACTTCTAATCACTGACTGTGTTTCAAGATCCCATAAGCGATATCCAAATTGTCCTTCTCGACCATATCCAAGAAAAATGCATTTCTTTGACTTATGGTCCAACTTTTGTCTAAGATTCTTGGGTATATGAACATATGCTTCACACCCAAAAACTCGAAGGTGATCATAATATGGTGGTTTCCCTGTCCATACTCTTGTGCCACTTTCAGACCTTTTGCAGTACTAGGTGAAAGGTTAATCACATGAACTGCAGTCAATACTGCTTCTACCCAAAAACCTTGTGAGAGGTTTGCATGATGCAACATAGAGACTAATCTATCTTGAATAGTTCTATTCATCCTCTCAGCTACACCATTGTGTACTGGGGTATAAGGAGCTATAAACTCTCTACAAATCCCTCTAGACTGACAGAAAAGGCTGAATTCATGTGAGGTATACTCACCCCCATTATCTGAACGTAAAGCCTTAAGCTTAGTTCCTTTTTCAGTCTCAACTGAAGCAAGCCATTTTCTGAAAGTAGGGAATACATCATCCTTTGATTTGATAGGATATACCTAGACTTTTCTAGTAGCATCATCTATGAAAGTGACAAAGTAAAGAGAACCACCTAAGGACCTAGTGGGCATAGGACCACACACATCTGTATGAACAAGATCTAAAGGCTGAATTGAAGAGTCAATGTGCGTTCTATGCACATTTCTGGTTTGCTTTCCATAGTGACAATGCTCACAAAATGAAAAATCAGATAAAGATAACACAGGTAAGTAGCCAGAACGAGAAAGATTTTCCATTCCACTCCGAGATATATGGCCCAAACGACCATGCCAAATACAAGCCATAGGCTGTTCAGTAACAACTAACAAGTGTTCTTTCTGTGATACAAATAAAGGATAAAGTGAGCCAACTTTGCTTCCTTTTGCAATAACCATATTGCCCTTTGATATACGAAAGGACTGAGCATAGAAGACCACCTTGTAACCAAGGTCATCAAGTTGACCAACTGACATCAAACTGCGTGATAACTGAGGTACATGGCGTACATTATGCATAGTAAATTTTGAACCATCAATGAACTACACAACCACATCTCCAATCCCTACAACATCACACTGGTAAGAGTCACCAAGTCTCACGGTACCAAGAGACTTTGCTACATAATTAGAGAACCATTCTCTATGTGGTGTCACATGGAAAGAAGCACCATAATCTAGCAGCCAGGTGTGGGAAAGAGAATTGGCCATAAGTGCCTCAGATGGCACAGTACTATCAAGTGTCAACACATCAGCATCATCAGAAATAACATTAATTTCTTCAATCTTCATAGTCGAAGTAGATGGTGCAGGTAACTGTTTAACATGCCCATCAACATTTATCCTTTACCTTTAGCATTCTTTAATGCATAACAGTCTTTCTTCATGTGTCCTTTCTTATGACAATAATGGCATTCGATATCCCTCTTCCTTGATTTACTTCTACTCTTCTTCCGTTGACCATTCTTTTCCTTGTTCTTGCTCCTGCCACGTTGTTGATTCTTTCCTTGGTAAGAATCACGAACATTATATGCATCTCCACTCTGAGTGCCAACCATAGATTTTCTACAAATCTCCTCACTCAAGAGTGCTCCACATATGTCATCATAGATGAGTTTACCACCAGGTGCACTGTTGCTAATAGCCATGCAAAACGTATCCCATGATGATGGCAGGGTGCATAACAGCAATACTGCTTTCATTTCATTATCCATATCCATTTTTTGAGCCTGTAAATGGGAGAATATAGCATCAAACTCATTTAGATGAGCAGCAACACTATCTATCTATGTCCTTCATACGAAGGTCATATAATTTTCTCATCAGATACACTTTATTTGATGCCGTCTCTTTTTCATATGTATTGCATAACTTCTTCCAAAGCTCCTCTGCACTTTCACAGTCTAATACTGTAAAGTAAACATTATCTGCCAAGTACAAGCGAATGGTAGACCTGGCCATTTCATCTAACTCATCCCAATCATCTTCATCCATGTCAGCAGGCTTCTTTGAAATCCCATTTACTGGCTTCCATTGCCTCCTTTGAATCAGCACATCTTTAATCTGATTCTTCCATAGAGCAAAGTTTGTGCCATCAAATTTTCGGATCTCAAAATGGTCTTTGCCCTGCAAGTTATAGCTCCTCCTCGGAACACTAGCATTAGACCCTGATCCACTGGATGTGCCTGAGACCTCTGATGCCATGATTGTAGAGAACTGAATAGAATGATAATGAGCTAGAAGAGTCCAAACACCAACAAATAAGTGTATCAAGGAGTAAATCGACCACTATATAGTTGACTAAACCAGAAATCTGGAAAAATTTTGCGAGAGTATCCTCTGCAAAATTAGCATATGACCAGTGTCAAAGTATCATAAAACTGCAAGTATTGACATGTCTACCTGCATAGTGAATCACTGACTCCACTGCATATAATCAGTTACCCAATAGAAGCCAACTAGGCTTATCGAGCACCTATGAACAACTATCATACATCTCCTATGGCGAGGTTAGGTAAGTCTTCCACCTGCATCACCGAAGAGACCCTAACATTTGGGTGTCTCCCAGTTAAGAAAACCTCACCACGAACCTCTTTATCAAACGTAAAAGGCTTTATGCAAAGAACGTAACCGCTATATCAATGACCACATGGACGTACATAAGCGGTATCCACAAAAGCGTACATGGTGTGTATGTGCTCAATATATGTAGTAAAATGACACTAAAAAGGCTGAATACACAGCCCAAAAACTAGCCAATAACACCTGCAAGTGTCTGTCAACTCTGATGTTTTAGGCTTTAAAAACCTGCATAAATTTGCAGCGACTGCTCCCACCAAAACTGAAAACCCCTTGAGAAACCTGTAGTTTTACGAGTGTGGCTGAAAATACAGCCCCAAAGGTTGATATTTATTGTCTGAGAAGTACAAGGAACACTCTTCTTGATGTTCTTAGACCTGTGCGAAGAGAACTATGTGTAAAAGTACTCCGAAATGGCTCCAAAAACCACCCCAAAATTGCTTCAAAAATAGGCTTTGAAAGCAAAAAATGAAGCTTTGAGGGACCAAAACTTGTTCAAGGTAATGTCAACCTTGGTCTTTCCCCTTCTTCAAACACCACAAGAGTGTAGCTTAGTGGCAAGAGATTGCCACGGTTAAGCGAGCTCTGGGGGGAACAATACTGGGATGGGTGACCTCCCGGGAAGTACCGGGAACCTCTATATTCCTTGATCGTTGAGGTCCTCCCTCGCGCTGTCGGGATGAAATCCCGCAGGGAGTGTGCATTGAGTTTTTTCAAAAGATCATTGTTTTTGAGTTTTTGAGTGATGTTTTGATCGAGAGAGTGGTATATTTTGTACATATTTTGGCCGAATTAATTGATTGTGTGATGCGAAAACAAGTTTGAGATGTGTGTTAGACCCGTGTATATAAACAACAGACATTAAACCCATAAAAACCTAGGTTTGACCCTTCGAAAGTGACTGAAAATGAGGGTTTATCCCATGAAAAATATACTTGAACCCTTGGAAACCCTTGGAATTTAAGTCGAAATTGTAAATAAATCCTTGAATTGGCGAGCTTGAGATAATTGTGAGCAAAACCCTAATTTTCCCGACTAAAAACCCTAGGTCGGACCCTTGAAATTGACGGTTATCCTAGGTGAAACCCTTGAAAATAATGAATTTTGTATATACAGTGTGAAACCAAAACTAAAAATAAAAAAGGACAAAAATAAAAAATAGATTCAAGAGATGGGATTTTCCAAGAATAGTAAGTAAACATGAATGGTCGTCTGAAAATGGAAAGTTTGTAAGGAGGTTAGAAGTTTCTAGAAGAAAGTCCAAGGGGGGAGTGGCCTATAAATAGGGACCCAACCTTCATTTGTTCTCCCTGTGGGTTTCTTCTGTGGAACGTCTCTCCAGGTAATCTTCTTACCCTTCTCATATCTATTCTTTTATTGTTCATGTTCATGAGTTTGCACGATGCATGAGAGAGAGAGATTGTCAAGGGGTCAATGCACTCCCATGAAGAAAGGTTCCATAACATCAACAATTGGGCACGGGATAGCGGATCTTCCTGGGTAACCTCCTTTTCAATTGCATGTTTGATTTAGAGCACTTGATTGCTCTGCGATGTATGGGAGTCTCATGTCATGGACGAAGGAAACCATCCTGAACCTAAGATTCCATGTGAACCCTGTATCTCATGATTGGTTCAGAATTAGGAGAAACCAATGCTTCCATTGCGTCCGGAATGTGCCAAAACCCCAAGATCAACTGTCTATTCGCTGAATTCTGACATTGGGAGGTCTTGTTACAAATCGATGACATCATGATGACATCATCAGTTCGCAACCGCCTTGGGAACCGCCCTTGAAAACCTATATAAGGAGGGGTTGGCCACATTCATAATCAGTCTTGCCAATGCCAGTCTTGGGAGCTCAAGGAGTCGTGACCTCCAAGTAAGTACATTCAAGTTCCAGTTCAAGTTCTAGTCTTGTTTCTAGCTCTAGTCTTGTCTAGTCTTGTATTGTGGACATCCTTTCTTGTCCTATTGTAATCTCGTAGTACGAGATCCTTTCTAGTTATTTCTTGTATCCAGTTCATATCCCTGAGGGGATTTCTTGTAATCGAGATATCTTGTTTCCTACCTACGATCCCGGGTTGTGGGATCTCCTGTATCATCTCTAGTCGAGTTTTCCATACCTATTGGTCCCGGGTTGTGGGACATCTTGTATCGATCGTATATTCTTGTAGCATTTTCCCTTCGTGGGTATTCTTGTAATCAGAACTGTGTTTCCGAAATCTTGTCTTGTGTAGTCAGAGAGCACAATCTAGTGCTCCCCTGACATTTTGGCAAGACTATCTTCTATCCAAGACCAGACATCATGGAGAACGCTTATGAACAGATCGTAGCATCACTTCAGAGTCTCCAACAACAAGTCGAAGACCTAAGTCGTCGACAGACACAAGTCGAGATGGGACATCCAGTGCATGTAGGTACACTCCTTCAAGAATTACAAGAACGAATCGGGAGTCTTCAAGCGAATCAAGGGAGTATTCAAGTGAACCAACGGCCCAGTACATCATTTGTGAAGGAACCCAAGATTTGCATGCCAGAAAAGTTCAATGGTGATCGTACAAAGTTTCGAGGATTCTTGCAACAAGTCAAATTGTACATTCGCATGCAGCCTGATAGATACCCTGATGATGCATCCAAGGTCGGTTTTATTGGAACCTTGCTCTATGGTCAAGCTTTATCATGGTTCGCCCCAATCTTGGAGAAGGATATGGCCGTACTTCATAATTATGAGGCATTTCTTGGAGAGCTTGTCGCCACATTTGGAGATGCAGACACGAGTCGAGTGGCAGAAACAAAACTTCGAAAGCTACGTCAAGGTAACCGCCCTGCCTCTACCTATGCATCAGAATTTAGGCAATTGATATGTGACCTCACTTGGCATGAAGATTATTTCATTAGCCAATTTAGATGGGGCTTAAGGGATGACGTGAAGGACCTTCTACTCACGATGCCAGAGGTGAAGACATTGAATGAATACATCAACCAAGCCATTCAATGTGATAACCGTCTTTTTGAAAGGAAACAAGAAAAACAAGTAGAAGGAAGACCTCGCCAATGGAAACCTTTCCAGCCTACTCCTAGAGATGACACTATGCCCGAACCTATGCAGATAGATGTAACTAGGTTCCAGCCTCTAACACCACAAGAGAAACAAAGAAGGAGGGATAACAAATTATGTCTATATTGTGGAAACCCTGGCCACATTGCAGTTAATTGTCCCAACAAGAGAACAAACTCCAAAGTCGCAGCCACCCTTGTAGAGCAGGGAAACGAGGAAGTCCAGTTGTAAAAGAGACCATACAGCCGGACCATGATATACGAAAGGGTCTCATAATTCCATCCACACCCGTAGAAACATGTCTTGCCCCTGTCAAGTTAATCCTGTCTAAGAAGACCCTTTCCCTCATAGCTCTAGTAGATTCAGGAGCGTCCTCATGTTTCATTGATGAAGGACTCGTTAAGAAACATGGAATTCCAGTACTTCGAAAGAACAGACCAGTAGTAGCCGAAGTAGTAGATGGACGGCCTCTAGCATCGGGGAATATAACCATGGAAACCATACCACTAAGAGTACACCTTGGTGACCATGATTCACACATATGTTTCAATGTAATATCGAGTCCAGCAAATATGGTTATCATCGGAATGCCGTGGTTAAAGAAACATAATCCAGAAATTAATTGGGAAAAGAATAAAATCACCCGTCGAGATATCCAGAAGAACCCAACATATGTTGGAGCTAAAGCCTTCATACATGCAGTAAGGAAGGAACCTACATATATGATCTATGCCATACCAGCTCAAGAATCCAAGAAAGATGATCCAGTACAGCTACCCAATCAGTACAACGGCTTTGAAGATGTTTTTGAAAAGAAGAATGCAGATATCCTTCCAGAGCATAGACCTTATGATTGTCCCATAGATCTTCAAGAGGGAACACAACCACCCTTTGGACCAATCTACAGACTATCTCCAGAGGAACTTACAGAACTACGCAAGAACATTGATGAGAATCTAGCAAAGGGGTTTATCAAACACTCGAAGTCTCCAGCAGGAGCTCCTATTCTATTTGTAAAGAAGAAGGATGGGACTCTCCGGATGTGTGTAGATTATCGTGGATTGAACAAAGTCACTATAAAAAACAGATACCCTCTACCACTCATATCAGAGCTCTTGGAACGCCTTGGAAAAGCAAAATTCTTCACGAAAATTGATCTTCGAGGAGCTTACAACCTTGTCAGGATCAGAGAAGGAGACGAATGGAAGACAGCATTTCGAACAAGGTATGGGCATTTTGAATATGTAGTTATGCCCTTCGGTCTTACAAATGCTCCAGCTGTCTTCCAACATATGATGAATGATATTTTTCGAGAATATTTAGATGATTTTGTTGTAATATACCTTGATGATATCTTGATATTTTCAAAAAATCTAGAGGATCATGAAGATCATGTAAAGATAGTCCTAGAGAAACTAAGAGAAAAAGGATTGTATGCGAAATTGGAGAAGTGTTCTTTTCATAAGACAGAAGTGGAATTTTTAGGGTACATAGTATCAGATAAAGGAATTTTTATGGACCCTAAGAAGATTGAGACAATCCTTGATTGGCAACCACCTTCATGTGTTCGAGATGTACAATGTTTTTTGGGGTTTGCCAATTTCTATAGGATATTCATCAGAGATTACTCCAAGATAGTGACACCTCTTACCAAGCTTACAGGGAACTCCAAATTCTCATGGACCGAAGAAGCAGAGAAGGCCTTTCAGACCTTGAAATCAGCATTCACTACTGCTCCAATCCTAGTTCATCCTGATTCTAGTAAGCCCTTCTTCCTTGAGACAGATGCATCGGACTTTGCTCTAGGGGCCATTCTTTCCCAATATGGAGATGATGGACAACTACATCCAGTTGCATATCATTCAAGGAAGTTTTCCCCTCCAGAAATTAATTATGAAATTCATGATAAAGAACTCCTTGCCATAGTAGACGCGTTTGATACCTGGCGTCACCATCTAGAAGGAGCAGCTCATAAAGTCATTGTATATTCAGATCACAAGAACCTAGAGTATTTTATGACCACCCGGATCCTCAATAGAAGGCAATCTCGATGGAGTAACTTTTTATCCAGATTCGACTTTGTCATCACATACCGTCCAGGACGTCATCAATGTCAGTCAGATGCCCTATCCAGAAGATCTTACCTTGCACCAAAGAAGGGTGAAGAGGCCTTTGATCAACAAGAGAGTGTATTACTCAAGCCCGAGCATCTCCAGTTAGCAGCTATCTCTTCAAGCCATCATGAAGATTCAGCCTTGAATCAGTTGATCCGTGAGAATCTACCACAGGATGAATTGTTTTGTAACGTTAAGCAGAAAGCTCAAGAAGGAAAATTCCAAGAAGTAAACGAATTTCAGGAAAAGGATGGTTTACTACTCTATAAGAACCTATTGTATGTCCCTCCAGGAAAGCCCAGGATCCAAGTACTTCAACAACGCCATGACAACCTTGCAGCAGGACATTTTGGAGTAAATAAAACAATAGAACTCATATCAAGGGACTTTTGGTGGCCTCAGATGTGGAAGGAAGTCAAAGAATACATTCGAACCTGTGATACTTGCAATAGATCTAAGGTACCCCGACATAAACCTCATGGCCTCTTGCAACCTCTACCTATTCCAGAAAGGCCATGGGCTTCATTGTCGATGGATTTCATCACAGATCTACCAAAGTCAGATAAGTATGATGCCATTCTTGTTATTGTGGATAGATTTACAAAGATGGCACACTTCATTCCAACTACCAAGGCAATCACAGGTGCAGCCACTGCCAGACTTTTTCTTAGGTACATATTTAGGCTTCATGGATTGCCTGATGACATTGTCAGTGATCGAGGTCCACAGTTCATATCCAGCTTTTGGAACAGTCTTTGCAAGCTCCTTGGTGTTCAAGTTAAACTATCTACAGCAAATCATCCACAGACTGATGGACAAACAGAACGAGTGAATCAAGTCCTGGAGCAATATCTCCGTTGCACTAGCAACTATCACCAAAATGACTGGTTTGAGTTGTTACCCTTTGCAGAGTTTGCCTATAACAATAGTGTTCATGCATCTACTAAGCAAACTCCCTTCTTTGCAAACTATGGACAACATCCAAGGATGGATATACAACTCTCAAATCATGTCAAGAACCCAGCTGCCAGAGACAAGGCCCAGTACCTGATGGACATTCACAAAGAACTGAAGGAAGAGATCCATAAAGCTCAACAACAATATAAGTACTATGCAGATCAACATCGTGTCCAGAATCCATCGTATCAAATTGGGGATAAAGTATGGTTACTCCGAAACAATTTACAAACTTCAAGGCCTTGTGCAAAGTTAGATCATCAAAAGTTTGGACCATTTACCATCTTGGCCAAGATTAATCCAGTCACCTTCAAACTCCAGTTACCGAGTACCATGAGAATACATCCAGTTTTCCATGTATCCATGTTGGAACCATATCAGATTTCACCATTGAGGGGGGAGAGACCTAGTCCTTCACCACCTATTGAGATTGATGATCATGAAGAATTTGAAGTCGAGCATGTCCTAGATTCCAGAATATCCCGGGGAAGATTGGAATACCTTATTCATTGGAAAGGGTATGACATCAGTGATCGTACTTGGGAACCTGCAGAAAACCTTCAGAGAGCACCAATCAAGGTTCGAGAATTCCATAAGAAAAATCCAACGAAGCCGAGACCAGATAACATGACCGCTCCTCGTGGAACTCGTCGCTTGAGGGGGAGGTGATGTCATGGACGAAGGAAACCATCCTGAACCTAAGATTCCATGTGAACCCTGTATCTCATGATTGGTTCAGAATTAGGAGAAACCAATGCTTCCATTGCGTCCGGAATGTGCCAAAACCCCAAGATCAACTGTCTATTCGCTGAATTCTGACATTGGGAGGTCTTGTTACAAATCGATGACATCATGATGACATCATCAGTTCGCAACCGCCTTGGGAACCGCCCTTGAAAACCTATATAAGGAGGGGTTGGCCACATTCATAATCAGTCTTGCCAATGCCAGTCTTGGGAGCTCAAGGAGTCGTGACCTCCAAGTAAGTACATTCAAGTTCCAGTTCAAGTTCTAGTCTTGTTTCTAGCTCTAGTCTTGTCTAGTCTTGTATTGTGGACATCCTTTCTTGTCCTATTGTAATCTCGTAGTACGAGATCCTTTCTAGTTATTTCTTGTATCCAGTTCATATCCCTGAGGGGATTTCTTGTAATCGAGATATCTTGTTTCCTACCTACGATCCCGGGTTGTGGGATCTCCTGTATCATCTCTAGTCGAGTTTTCCATACCTATTGGTCCCGGGTTGTGGGACATCTTGTATCGATCGTATATTCTTGTAGCATTTTCCCTTCGTGGGTATTCTTGTAATCAGAACTGTGTTTCCGAAATCTTGTCTTGTGTAGTCAGAGAGCACAATCTAGTGCTCCCCTGACATCTCATGGGTTTCATTAGTTCCATTACAATCATCGATACAGAGAGAGGTAGACACTGCGTGGCTGTAGACGGTAGAGAGAGGAGAGATGGATAGAGAGATTCTACTGCTCACAACGATGGCCCGATGATTGGTTGGTGGAGAATCGGTAGGGAAGGGGTCGCTCACGCGCACATGATGAGAGAGAAAGATGGATGAGAGAGGATCAGAACTGCAGACTCGGTGCGCATGTGCAGAGACAAACATGCAGTACACATGGTGGATGTTAGTCGGCTGGACAGCGAGAGAGAAAGGCGGATAGAGTTGGACGCCCGGGCATGTCGCACGAGAAAGAGGCGGAGATGGGGAAGGTCGATGGAGAGATGCTCTTGGCGGCGGCAGCAAATCCGGGCGCTACAGGCAGGTGGACACGCGCAGATAACTGGTTGTAGTTGACGCTGAAGAGAGATAGAGGCTGTACAAACACACGATGATGTCGGAAGAGGAGTTGCGCAGAAAGTGAGAGAGAGAAGGAGAGAGAAAATGGCGGCGACCACTAGCTTTGCAATACTCGTGGAGAAACACGGAGAGAGAAAGTCAGAGATGTGGCTGCTGACGTTCTGAGAGAGATAGAAATCTATGGGATGGTGCTGTAGGTAGTTTGGTAGAGAGAGAACCAAGGTTTCGGCTGTTGTTGTGTTGCCACGCACAGAGAGAAATAGATACGGGAACTGGCGCCGCTGCAGAGAGAATCTGGCAATGATTGCGCTGAAGAACGAAGGTTTGACGGTAGAGAGAGATCATCAGTGGCGCAGATCCCATGAGAGAGAACCTGATGACGGCGTGCACGTAGATCGGAGGAGAGAGAAAGAAAGAGGAAGTCGGCAGGTGGACGCGCAGAAGGCGCTGGAGAGAGAGAGAGAGAGAGAGAGAGAGAGAGAGAGAGAGAGAGAGAGAGAGAGAGAGAGAGAGAGAGAGAGAGAGAGAGAGAGAGAGAGAGAGAGAGAGAGAGAGAGAGAGAGAGAGAGAGAGAGAGAGAGAGAGAGAGAGAGAGAGAGAGAGAGAGAGAGAGAGAGAGAGAGAGAGAGAGAGAGAGAGAGAGAGAGAGAGAGAGAGAGAGAGAGAGAGAGAGAGAGAGAGAGAGAGAGAGAGACGGCAGAGAGAGATTGCAGAGAGAAAAATGGAAAAAGAAAAAGAAAAGAAAATAAATAAAAGAAAAATAAAAGAAAAGAAATAAAAGAAAGAATCAAAGAAACGAAAAACGAAAAGAAAAATGAAAAACAAGAAGAAAGAAGAGAGAGGAAAAGAAGATGGAGGGATGAGTGATGATCGATGTAAGATGATAATGGCAAGGAGAATTAATAAGCGTCCAATAGAAAGCCTTGCATTCGATCACACATTACTTGAATCTCCTAAGTTTTCAAATCTGAAACAACAATTCGAATGCAGGAGGTTAAATCCGAACATTTTCTTTATACATCTTAAAAGTCACGTGATTTATGAATCCTATATGTTCACAATACTAAACTTCAAATTGAGAAATCAAGATTATGACTTCGATGATCATACATGATAAAATTGTTTAACAAAATAGTTTTCCAAAGAGAGTTCTTTTATTATTAATGATTTTTTCTGACTAATCCCTGTGGGTTTCTTCTGTGAAACGTCTCTCCAGGTTACTGCGTGATCAGAGATTATTGTGAATTTTGAAGTAAAGAGCTACAAAGTGAGGACTTGAAGAAAAGCTTGGATCGAAGAAAAGTGAAGAAAAGATTAAATCGCAAAGACCAGAAGACAAAGATCGAGGGTGACTTCCTGCACTGTAGCGGGAGGCCTACATCATATCCAGCCGATCCGCACTGTAGCGGCGGCATTTATTTGTATTTATCTGTTCCGCACTGTAGCGGATTTTTGTATCGCGGACCCGCACTATAGCGGGCATCACTGTATCATTCAGATTTTATTGTATCATCAAGTTTGTATACACACCGACCCAGTGATTTCGAGAATCAGTGCTGTATCTAATTTGTCTCTTTCCCGACGCCTACGGTCGTGTACGCACGCACGTCTCGACACTTCCGAGGGGCAAGGGTCCCACGCGTACGAGGATCGCGCACGCTCCAGAGAGCACAGGCGAGGAGCCCAGCGCGCAGATGCCGCTCGCAGGACAGCGAGAACGGTGCACCAGAGCGGGGCCTGATCCAACCCCATGCGCCGGCTTCCCGCAACGACCTCCTTCTTCCCGACACCTGAACCCGACGTGAAGCGAGGCGGTTGCCCGGTGATCCTTGATGCGTCACCCACTCCTTGAGAAGACAAGACAAGAACCTCGGCATCGGACAGAGATTTCAGGTACTAGCATTTCAAGTTATTTGAAATTTTGCATTGCTTCACATACACTGTTGAAACAGAAAGATTGTCTTGCTGCTTGAGTTTGAGCATCCACACTTTGCATTAGTTTAGTCCATACGTGTGTGAATTTTTTTCCCGCTTAGATTAGGGATTTGCTGATTTTCTAGCTTAGACAAAACGTTAGAAAACATTAGAAAATTCTCATTGAAAGAAGGGAAAATACATTGAAATATTGGGAATCGAAGAGAGGACAGTTCGACTAGACTTTGGCCTAGGCAAATCAAAGAGCTTAGACCGACCTTTACCTCCTGGCTCGTGACTCATCAAGCCTCTTCTCTGATCTCTACTCTAAGCTTAGAGAGATAGTTGAACCACTTACACTGGACCTTGTGCTACATTCTAGGACAGAGCAGAGAAGAGAGATGGAGGATATATTCAAGGAAATAGTAATAGAGAAACAAGGGGCCCGCGTAGTTCAAGCAGTATTGAGAGAAAAAGGGAAGTTTACAGGCTTGAACGTAACCGAGTACCTAGATGTTTTTGAGGAACAGGCACGGATTTATGGTCTACCCGAAGATGTGTTTATACATTACTTCACACGGTTAGTATCAAGATCCATTTTAGCCCCTATTACAGCACATATAGCAAAGCCTTGGGCCGAATTCAGAAAAGAATTGCATAAGTTGTTTTATTTAGAAGACTTTTCCCAACACAGTAGAGAAGGGTTCTTGCGGTGGATAAGCTCTCCGAAGCCCACTGCATCCCTCACTCAACTTTTGAATGAGTTCTTGAGAAGATATGAACAACTTCCACAGGCCGATTTAGATGCTTTGAAATCTGACCTAGTTATATCTTTCCTTAGGATCTTAAGTCTTGAAGACAGGACTGAGGTCGAAAGGAGGATTGAAGAACCTGGGAAGAGATTTGGATTGACTGAAGATTGGGGTGTAGTGAGGAGAGAGGTAGAAGCGGTTGCCCAAATGAGGCAACACCAGGCGGTGTTATATGATAGACCTGCAGTGATAACACCACAACCGCCTAGGGAAGCTCCGCTTCCAGTGATCCCGAACGTGCCTGCAGCATTGGCTTTTGCTAATGTTGCATCCACTTCGCGATCGCCAATGGAGCTACAAGTTGAGATTCTCAGTCGACAGATAGAGAATCTTATTACGATGCAAGCGTCTATGTCAAAAGAAATGGCGAGTATTCACAATAAAGTTAATTATATGGGATATCAGGACCCCACTCCTCCTCAGGCGAGTACGAGTTATGTAGATACATTACAGAGAGGCAGTATGCCCATTCCAAATATGCAAGGCTATGTGATGCCACAGCCTGCACCTCTAGTGCAGCCTGTTGCCCAACAGATACCTACACCACCAGTGCAAACCACATTTCAAAGAAACACTGGACCTTTTGAGAGACGAGCGACTGGTGGGTTTGGAGGGGCTAAGAGATGCATATGGTGTGATGCACAAGAGCATTTTTCATATGCCTGTGAAAAGCTTAAGCTAGCAAAAGAGCATCAACTGGTGATAGATATCGATAAGAAGTTATGTGACTTCAGGACCCGCCTTCCTCTACCTGTGAATTGGGGAAAGGGGAGAATGAAGAAGTTTTATGAAGATTTATCTGGCAATAATGCAAGTACATCAGCTGCACGATTAGAACCTGTTGAGGAGGAAGATGAAAAAGTGCCTAGACCTCGACCCCAAAGAAATTATTCCATAGAGGCTTTAGTGAGGGCTAGGGATGCCATTATGCAGAAGACTGCCTGGAAGTCTCCTGTTGATGAATCCTCGGTCTATTCCCATATAGCCAATGTGGAGGAAAAGAGGAAAAGGGATGAGAGTCAGGAAGAGACTGAGCCTGAAAGAAGAGTGATTAGAAAGCAAAGTCAAGAGGCCAAAGAAAAGGCTAAAGAGCCAGAAAGGAAAGTACAATTCAAAGAGCCTGTTGTTTCAAAGGAAGAGGCAAAGAAGAAAGAGATAAGAGAGGGAAAGAGGCCGGCTGGGCCAACTAAGATTCAAGAATTGACTAAAGAGAAAGAGAAAGAACCTGAACCGGTTCAAAAGAAAGATGAAATTCAAGAAAGTATTCAAGAGGCTGACAAAGAAAAGAAGAAGAAAAAGAAGAGAACTCCAAAGGCTGTATTAATTTTTGAGTTGGAAAGGAAAAATGATGCAAGAGAGATATTAAATGACATTTTACTGAAGAGCCAAGTGACCATGTCCTTGGAGCAGGTCTTCTCCATAGCAAAGCCTGAGTTCAAGGACAGCTTTATAAAGCTGGTCAAGAGAAAGAGGTTTCCACTACCTGAAGATGTAGAAATGGAAGAAGCACCTGAAGATATTCAAGTGACAAATGAAGCAGTTACATTGAGTGATACATCTGATGATGATGATGATGAGGTTGCCAGGTGTCATAAAAATTCTCTAGGTCCTATCATACCTGATGATGAAATGAGGAAGACAGAAAGTGAGTTTAGCAGGACCTTTTGGGCGAGAGGAACTCCAGAGATGAAGATAAAGTTAGGGAGCAATGAGGAGTCATGTTTTTCTCTGGCCTTGATTGACTCAGGGTCAGAGATAAATGTGATTTCTAAGAAGCTCTATGATAAGTTTAGGTGGCCGATTGACAAAGATCATGGATGGAGGATGAGGACAGCGAATAATGGTTCAGGAGCACTGCTTGGGGCATGCGCCTTTGTGCCTGTGACCGTAGGAGGGATTTCTGAGGAATTTCACTTCTTTGTCCAGGACCATTGTTCATATGAGGCTATCCTTGGGTAGCCCTTTATAGCTGAGGTAAGAATGGAGACTAAGGCCATGGATGATGGATCTGCCTATGCACGAATCCGTTCTAGATCTGGCCTTCATTCTTTGCAAGTGATGATTGTGTGTCCAAATCACTCTAAGAATAGAAAGAATATAAGAAAGAAACCTATTAATTCACATGACCATGATGAGTGTATGCCTGTTGGAGAGTATGGAGCTTTTGCTGATCAAAATTTCTGTTAGGATCCACTGTTGAGCGAGACAACAGTGGGAGTTGGTTTGATGTCTCGCATGACTTTATACATACTTTTGAAAGCTTTTCCGTTTATTCATCTGCATTCAAGTTGCTATGCTTAAAGAAAGAAAATGTTTCAAATAAATTCAGAAAAGTTCATGAGAGATACTATAAGGATTTAGGAATGATGTTACCTGATGAGAAGATTGAAGATGTGATCGAGTTGGAGAGAAGTTCGACTACTCTGGAAGAGCTTGAGAAGGCATTTGAGAGAAATGAGAAATCAGAAATCATTATGCTCAGCTCTATCCAAGAGTATGAGACGATTAAGGAGTTTATGAGAGAGCATGAAGTAAATGTAAATACGAAGTATAAGACTGTGGATAAGAAAGTGAAGCCTATAGCTCAGCCATTGCCAGAAGATAGTCATGAAAAGTATCTACGAGTGTCAGATGACCCTATGCTGAGACGACGAGAGCTCATAGGGCATCATTTCACTGATGAGACTATTAAAGAGATCAAGTTTGGAGAAAAACCATTCCTGAGAGAAGAAGAGAAAAAGAAATTTATTGAAGCCATCAAGAAACACGAAAAAGCGTTTGCACTTTTCCCACATGAGATAGGTTGTGCAGACCCGAAACAAGTACCTCCCATGATTATCTTTACAGTGCCACATATACCATGGAATATCTGGCCTATACCAGTCCCAAAGGCTCACTTACCTGAGCTGATGAGGTTGCTAAAGGAAAAGATTTCCATGCGGATATTGGAACCCTCCTCGGCTCCATATTCGAATAGGTGGTTTACTGTGCCTAAGAAAAATGGGAAGCTTCGTTTCATTCAGGATCTGCAACCTGTGAATAAAGTCACAATTAGAAATGTAGGGACAAGACCCATAGTGGATGAGTTTGCTGAAGCGTTTGCTGGGCATTCCATATACTCTATGGAAGACCTGTATTCAGGTTATGACCAGTTTCAGTTGGCTATGGAGAGTAGAGACATTACGACCATGAGGACTCCACTGGGCCTTGTACGCATGTGTACTTTGCCGCAGGGAGCGACGAATTCTGTGGCTCACATGATGAATGCCATGAATCTGGTTTTACGAGACTTTATACCATCTGTGACTATGCCATTCATTGATGATGTTCCGATAAAGGGATGTGAGGAAAGAGTGAAAGATGTGAGTTGAGATGCTTCAGGATGTAGAAAGTTTGTGAGAGATCATATTGCTGATTGTGAGAAGATTTTTGAGAGGTTTGAAGATGTGGGGCTAACACTTTCTTTAGAGAAATCGGTTTTTGGCATTGATGAGGTCCTCATTGTAGGACATCTGTGTGGACATTATGGCCGCAAGCCGTACCCGCAGAAAGTTGAGGCCATTAGCAGGATCTCTGAGGTGTGTCCTAATGTCAGTGAGGTGAGAAGGTTTCTAGGAGCCTGTGTATTCTATGTGATATGGATTCCTCACTTTGCTCACGTTGCGAACCCCTTATATGATCTGTTGAGAAAGAGAAAGAAGTTTCTATGGACAGAGAAACAGTCGAGAGCTATGCGTAAACTGAAGCAGGTGCTAATTGAAGCTCCGATTCTGAAGCGTGTTGACTATTCAGGTCAGAGACCTATCATTTTGACCGTTGATACCAGTCCTATTGGCATAGGCTGGGTCATAGGGCAAGATGATGATGAGGGGCAGAGATATGCAGTGTGATTTGGTGCTAAGATCCTACATGATACCCAAAGAAAATATCCACAGATTAAGAGAGAGTTATGGGGATTAGTGACTGCTTTAAAGAGCGATAAAGAGTATTTCATTGGGGCGAATGTGATAGTTGAGACTGACTGTCTTCCACTGATTGGCATGATTGCAAATTGTTCATCTTCGGATATTGCTATGCTTAGATGGATCTCTTATATAAAGTTTATAAATCCTGCATTTGTACACATAGCTGGGAAGTCGAACACAGTTGCTGATATGCTTTCAAGAGCGAAATTTGATGATGAGTCTGATGACGATGATGAGGTAGAGAGAGATACACATATGATGAGATATGATCCATTGGTGTATGTTTACGAGCAGTTCCGTGAGAGTGAGTATGATGGCGAGTGGAGAGATATAGGGAGATATCTGAGTACTCTGAAACCTTCCCCAGGCTGGTCCACAAATAAGTATAGATCCATCAGGAAAAAGTCTTATAACTTTTTCTTGAAGGACGGGCTTATTTGGCGACACGCTAAAGGCAAGGTGAAGAGTCCACAGAGAGTATTGAGTTCGATGAGTCTTCAGAGCAAAGTGATGAGAGAAATGCATGAGACCTTATGGGCAGGTCATAAAGGATTCTATGCTACATATGAGAAGATTAGGGAAGCTTACTGGTGGCCAGGGATTTATGTGAGTGTGAGAGGTTTTGTAGACACTTGTGCTAGATGCCAAGTGCATTCATCAGTTAAGCACAGAGACCCGTTACATCCGACTTACCCTCCTTGTATCCATTACAAGTGGGTGGTCGACCTTGTAACCATGCCCAAAGGGATAGATAAGATGAGATACATTGTACTTGCCAGAGAGGACTTGACCAACCATGTGGAAGGTCGAGCTCTTCGTACGAAGACTACTTATAATGTATGCAAATTCCTTTTAGAAGAAGTGATCTCAAGATTCGGATACGTTGAGAAAGTGGTTGCAGACAGGGGAGAGTTGGATGCGAGAGAGGCAAAAGAGTTCTTTGATCGTCATGGAATTCGATTGACTCTCACCACTGCCTATAATCCAGAGGCAAATGGGAAAATCGAGAGAGGTCACCCTTCCATCGTGAAGGCGATCTCTAAGGCTTGCAGCGATGACATCAAGCAGTGGCCTAGGTTTCTTCCATTCGCGCTATGGGCTGATAGGATGACTTACACTCGGTCCACAGGATTCATGCCTGCTGAATTGATGTACTGTCAAAAGCCAATCTTCCCCATCCAGACTCAGATAGTGACATGGTTGACGCTCCCATGGAATGATGGTATGACGAGAGAAGAGTTATTATCATTGAGAATAAAGCAGTTAGAACAAGGAAATGAGAAATTGAAAGAAGCAGTCCAAAAGTTAAAGGAGTCAAGGTTAAAGAACAAGATTTATTTTGACAAAACCCATCGACTGAGACCACATAGGATTGGGATAGATGATTGGGTGTTGGTGTACGACAGTACATTCGATACTCAATATGATGCTAGGAAGAAATTGACCAAACGATGGTTTGGGCCGTATGTGGTTACGTCTGTGTTTGAAAATGGTACGTATGCACTTCGTGAGTTAGACAGTACTCCTTTGAGATCTTTGATTGCAGGAAAGAGGATAAAATTATTCAAGAAAAGAAATGAAGCGGATTATGAGATTGAGCAAGAACTTCTAGAGGGAACTGATGATACTGATGCTGATACTGATGAAGAATGATAGATCATGAAGATGAAGAAAAGTTGGATCAATCAATGATGAAGATGAAGAAAAATGACCAGGTGAAACGTTTCTGATTTGAGATTTGTTTTCTTTCTGTTAGAGCATTTGCATTGCATTACTGTGTGTGATAAAGATATGTATGAATTTATGAAAATCATGTGAACGAAGATACCAAATATCTATTATGGGTTTGTACGAAGCATGAGCGACTAGGAATTATATGAATAAGATCAGTTAGTGGACTAGAGACTTTTGGGAGTGAAAACTTGGGAATGTGATGGCATGCTTAGACTGAGTGCATGTATATGCTGATTGATTTGAACACTTAGTGAGTGGGAAACTTTGGATCCTAATATTTATTTCTTGCGAGATCTTACCTCCATATGGATCATAATTTATAAAGAAACATTCATACTCATGTCAGCTGTATATGTGCGTGTATGTTGTTGGTGCGCTACGATGGGCTAGTAGGCGGGTGGAACCACCTTGGTCGGGTGATCGAGGCCACGAGCCGTAGCTAGTTTCGTCGTAGGCCTGACCTATCTATTATCATGTGCCTGTATGGATCGGTAGGCAGGTGGAGTCACTCTGATCGGGTGGTCAGAGCCACGAGCTGACATCGATTTCATGCAGGGCTGATGTTGTGTATATTGTGTGCTATGTCGGGTCGGCAGACAGGTGGGATAAACTTGGCCGGGCGGACAAGTCCATGAGTCGCACCCGATTTCGACATAGGCCGATTTGTGAAAAATAAAAGAGAAAAAGAAAAATGTTGAGCTGAGATGAAGAGGAAAAGAAAAAGAAAAAGAAAAATGAAAAAGAAAAAGAAAAAGAAAGAAAGATCTAATGGAGAGCTGGACAAGTAGGAGATAAATAGTAGGAATCGAGGTATATTCTACAAACTGAGTTAGTAGAAACATATGTATATGCTAGTACTTAGAATGAGAAGTTGGATCTGAACCAATTGAACAAACAAAAGAACTAGAAAGCTAGCGGTTTATTCATGTGATTACTTATCAGATTGCAGACGCAGAAACATAATATGATGTTTATAAAGCTTGAATCTACCTAATTTTCTAAAATTCATACCAATCTTTATAAAAATTGCATGACTGCATGAGATCATGATTTGAGTTTTGATACTCTGATACTCTTCTGTTGGATCTTGCAGGTTGGCCCATCGGGACGATGTGCAGGTTTAGCGGGGGTGAATGTTGGGATGAAATCCCGCAGGGAGTGTGCATTGAGTTTTTTCAAAAGATCATTGTTTTTGAGTTTTTGAGTGATGTTTTGATCGAGAGAGTGGTATATTTTGTACATATTTTGGCCGAATTAATTGATTGTGTGATGCGAAAACAAGTTTGAGATGTGTGTTAGACCCGTGTATATAAACAACAGACATTAAACCCATAAAAACCTAGGTTTGACCCTTCGAAAGTGACTGAAAATGAGGGTTTATCCCATGAAAAATATACTTGAACCCTTGGAAACCCTTGGAATTTAAGTCGAAATTGTAAATAAATCCTTGAATTGGCGAGCTTGAGATAATTGTGAGCAAAACCCCAATTTTCCCGACTAAAAACCCTAGGTCGGACCCTTGAAATTGACGGTTATCCTAGGTGAAACCCTTGAAAATAATTAATTTTGTATATACAGTGTGAAACCAAAACTAAAAATAAAAAAAGACAAAAATCAAAAATAGATTCAAGAGATGGGATTTTCCAAGAATAGTAAGTGAACATGCATGATCGTCTGAAAATGGAAAGTTTGTAAGGAGGTTAGAAGTTTCCAGAAGAAAGTCCAAGGGGGGAGTGGCCTATAAATAGGGACCCAACCTTCATTTGTTCTCCCTGTGGGTTTCTTCTGTGGAACGTCTCTCCAGGTAATCTTCTTACCCTTCTCATATCTATTCTTTTATTGTTCATGTTCATGAGTTTGCACGATGCATGAGAGAGAGAGATTGTCAAGGGGTCAATGCACTCCCATGAAGAAAGGTTCCATAACATCAACAATTGGGCACGGGATAGTGGATCTTCCTGGGTAACCTCCTTTTCAATTGCATGGAAAAGGGGCATGTCGGTAAGTAACTAAACCTTGAAAATAAAAAGCATATGTGAGTTACTTGCATCTATTGGCATGAATGTAGATGATGATGATGATAAGGTGGAAGTGTGTCTTTGTGGTTTAGGAGCTTCATATAAGTAGTTCAGAACTTCCATTTAGACCAAAGAAAATATTTTGAATTTTGCTGATTTGGTGTCCATGCGGATTATTTAAAAAAGGAATCTTGGTGAGGACTCAGACTCCCAAGAAAAACCTAGCTCAGAGTAGGTATTCTACATTGGCAGAGGAAGAGGTAGAGGTAGAGGCTTCGGAAGTGGAAGATGAAACAATAACCAAGGCCAAGGTCAACATGAGAATCATGCACGAGGTAGATGATATTTTCAAGGCAGGGGGAACAAAAGAGGCCACAAAAATTTCCAAAGAAATGATTCAGGTAATAAGAGTAAAGGATGCTAGAATTGTGGTAAATCTAGACAATTTGAATGTGATTTCAGGTTGAAGAGTCAAAATAATAGAAGACAACAAAATAGCTATGCATCCATAAGTGCAGATGATTCTTAGAAGCTATTCATGATCCAACATCACATGAGGAATATGATGTGTGTTGATTTTGCAAAACCAAATGGTAATGTTTGCTATGTTGATTTAGGTGCTTCAAATCACATGAATAGTCATGTAGAGTGGTTTAATAGTTTGAAAAAATTATCAGTTCTTGGATATGTTGAAACAGGCAATGACACATCACATCCTATTGAGCATACATGAAACATAGCACTGTCTATGGAGGATGGGAAGGTAAAACATTTTGTTGATGTGGTACATGTTCCAAATATAACAAAGAATCTAGTTTCTATTGGACAAATGGTTGACCAAGGATTACAAGCTAGGTTCAATGCTCATGGGTTATATGTAGAATAGTACAAACAGGATGGAAGATTGATTTTCAAAGGAAACAAAGTGGGTACGATTTTCATCTTAATAGTGGAAATTCCTGAAATGAATGAATCTATGTTTGCAAAAGATGCAGGAGTTATTGTTGATATAGAAATATGGCACAAACGAATTGAACATGCAAATTTGTAGAGGATGAAATTCATGTAATCAAAGGAGATTGTCAATGGACTACTAAATTTCAAGATTGTAGAGATGCAAAATGTATGTGTAGCATGTCAATTCAGTAAACAGACAAGAGCATCATTTTTGCATGACAAGCATGTTAGTGAGAATGTGCTAGAAATAGTACATACAAATGCTTGTTGATATATTTAGGTAGTGATGTGTGTGAACACACTAGGACCACCAGGGCACTTTTTTCCCTCTTTAGGAGGTTTTTTTCCCTAGCTTGTATATATGATTATTTCCCTAATGGGTTACTTATCTTTGTACATTTTAGTGGTAATACATTTAGTATTGTGTGTTGTGCTCCAAGCTTCTTCTTCTTCCTTGTGCCATTCGCGTGCTTCCATAGACCTCTAACTCCAACAATTGGTATCAAAGCAAGTCAGTGCTTCATCTAGGGTGTCATCATCACCCCTCCACTCAATCTCAGAATTGCATGAAATTTGGTGAGCATACTCAAGGTGATTAGAAGATCAAAACTACTTCGCTTTGTCATGTTGAAATTGTGATCTGAGCTCGTTTCGGCCTCCAAATGCATTGTCACAGTGCTTGTGCATGCCATTTCAGCTTTTTGTGCCAAAGATATATACAGGTTTTGGTTCTCTAGTATAAGCATCTCAAAGTTTGCTACAAGTTTAGCAAAACTCGTCATGGTAGTTCTGTTCAACATTTTCAGATACAATCATTTTTCTACATCAGGGTATTTTAATTAGTGTTCATGGCTAAAAGTAGTGATGTATTTTGTATGTTGGCTGTTGAGGATAAGTTGGATGGTACCAATTACCCATTGTGGGCTTATATGATGCATCATATATTGGTCACAAAAGGACTATGGAACATTGTGCAATGTGTTGAAAAACATCCTATTACACCTGCAAATACAGGTATTGAAGCTGATGCAGATGGCATCAAGATGATAATATTCTCTAGATTCCTGTTCATGCTGCGGTTTCTATTGCAGCTACTGTAGAGAAAATTCATTTAGAGCAAATTCATTGAGATGGCAAAGATGCTCAAGCACATGCATTGATAGCCTTTTCTGTGAAACATGCCATTATTCCTCACATTTTCTCTTGCAAAATAGCTAAGGATGCTTGGGATATACTTACCACATTGTACTAGGCTAGGAATGAGGCTTGTGTTGCTTAGCTCCGAAAATAGTTGGAGAGTGAGGATATGGATGAAGGCGATTCTATGGATAATTTTCTAACAAAGATCAAATATTTGAAGGAACAATTAATTTTTGCTGATGAATTCTTGCCTGACAGTTCACTTGTTCAGACTATTCTGAATGGTCTTCCTGAGTCATACCAGAGTTTTGCGTCTTATCTTTGTTTGATGATGAAAGGGAATCCAAATGCCTTAACATTTGAGGAGTTAGTCTCTGTTCTATTGCAGGAAGATCAGTCTAGATAGAAGAGGTCCATTATGCATGTTGTAGATCAAGCTTTCTTGGCTAGTCAGAAGGGCAAAGGTAAATTGAGCTCTTCTACTAGTAAGCAAAAATTTGCTAATTCTACACAATCAAAGAAGGATGACAGAGATGACAAGAAAACATAAAAGAAGAAATTGTTTTACAAGTACTGTAAAGCAAATGATAAAGTTATAAAGAATTCTCCAAAACTGGCTACAAAAGAGGCAAAGAAAAAAGAGGTTGGAATGGTTGTTGTAGAGGTCTCTACACCAAAAATAGAGTCTGCTAATCTAGTGCAATCTGAAGAATGGGAATTTACTACTGTGTGCAATTTTGACCCGTCTTCTCTTGAAAAGTGTATGTCTATAGTAAACTTAATTGTTTGGCACTTTGATAGTGGGGCAACCAAACATATTACCTCGCAGCGCAATTTCTTCACTTCACTTGAGCTAGCCCCTATAGGGAATACTATCACATGCACCAACAACTCCTCTTATTTTATCATTGGAGTTGGTAAGATCATTCTGACTACTACTGATGGTAGTTCTTTTACATTGTCAGATGCTTTATTTGTGCCAAGGATCAAGAAGAATCTGTTATCAATTTTAGTTTTAGCCAAGATTGGCTTGGCTGTGAAATTTATTGATGATAGATGTATAGTTCATGATCTATCAAGTTGTGAAGTGATTATTGCTTCTGGCATTTTATTTCGTGGGCTGTATAAGCTCATATACTATGAAAGATCTGACAATGATTCAGCATGTGCAGTACATGATTCTTAGGCTATGTCAGATGCAAAGCTTTGGCATGCATGCTTTGGCCATCTGAATTTTGCTAGTTTGCTATGCCTATAGAAATCTAAAATGGTGTCCTCTTTGCCCAAACTTGAGGCACCCGGTAAACATGTCTCTGAAGGCTGTATTTTGGGAAAAATGCAACGTTCCTCCTTTCCAAAAGATGGTTCAGTTTGAGCTAGTCAAAAATTGTAGCTTGTTCATAGTGATGTGTGTGGTCCTATGCAAACACCCTCTTTTGGAAACTATCTTTACTTCATGACTTTTATTGATGATTTTTCCACACATGCATGGGTATACCCACTCAAAGCAAAGTCCGAAGTGTTTATGTGCTTCAAATAGTTTCTGGTCTTTGCTGAAAATCTATCAGCATGTAAAATGGGCACCCTCTATCCTGATCAAGGGGGGAATATGTGTCTTCAGATTTTAATGCATTTTTGACTAAACATGGGATAAAACATTAGTGTAGAGTGCCGTATACACCTAAACAAAATGGAGTTGCTAGAAGGAAGAACATGTGACTCATGAAGATGGCGAGGTGGATGATCAAGAGTCAAGCTTTACCACATAGTGTAACTTTTGTACTTAATAGGTATCCCACTAAAGCGCTCTAGTCTATCACTCCATATGAGGCTTGGCATTGTTGCAAGCCATCTGTTGCTCAACTGCATGTTTTTGGTTGTTTGGCATATGCATTAGTGCCTGAACAACATCATAGAAAATTGGATGATAAAGTAGTGAAATGTATTTTTGTTGGGTACAGTTTTGAAAGCAAAGGCCATCGTCTGTATCATCCATAGATTAAACGCATTTTGGTTAGCCATGATGTTGTTTTTGTGGAAGATGCTATTGAGCCATTACTTTCATGTACTAAGGGGACATCTGTTACCTCCAAAGACATGTATGATACTTTGTTGCCTCTTTTTACAGGTCTCTAGTCTAGTACTGGTCCTAATGAGGCAACATCTCAACCGTTATAGGTTTCATGTGATGATGCAAAACATTCCATTTTTGATGCAGATTTACATGATGCACTTATTGATGAGAGAGCTGATATTGAGGAGGAAAAAATTATGCCAAAATGGCTTGTGCAGATTTGCATGACAACAAATTAGATGCATCTCTGTCATATCGTATTCATTCAGGCTCTCATAGTGCCTCTTTTGCATTAGATTTCTATGATATGGCTACCTCTAGTCTCTGTGATGAGAATGAGCTTGTTTCATTTGATGAAGCACAAAACTCAAAAAATTGGATGGCTGCTATGCAATCTGAATATGATGCTATAATGAAGAATGGTACTTGGTCTTTGTGTGAGTTGCCTCCTAGCAAGAAGGCCATTGGCACTAAGTGGGTATGCAAGCTAAAGTGTAAGCTTGATGGAACAATTGATAGGTATAAGGCTAGGCTTGTTGCAAAGGGTTATGTTCAGGAAAGAGGCATTGATTTTGATGAGAACTTTGCTCCTACTTGTCAAATGACTACTATTTGTAGCATCTATGCACTTGCAGCTCATCATGGTTGGAATGTACAGGAGTTGGACATTAAAAATGCATTTTTGAATGGTGATTTTTTGTTTCAGCCCTCTGGCTTTGTGCAAAAAAGGGCATGAAAACTAGATGTGCACGTTAAAGAAGACATTATATGGTTTAAAGCAAGCACCATGTGCTTGGTATGAAAAGGTACATGCCTATCTGATTGCACATGGTTTTGAGAATAGTACAATTGAAAGCACCTCATATGTTAAGCATGCTAATGATGTGTTTCTGATCATTGTTGTGTATGTTGATGACATGCTGCTCATTGGTCCTCATGAGAAGCATATTGCTGATTTTAAGGCTGAACTGCATGCCTCATTTGAGATGTATGATTTGGGGCATCTGCATCATTATTTGGGCATTCACTTTATGCAAGTTGATGGAAGAATAACTTTGTGTGAAACAAAATATATTGACACATTATTGCACCATTTTGGCCTTGAAGAGTTCAAACCTATTGCCACTCCTATGGAGACAGGTTTACGATTGAGTCTTCATGATGATGGAGAGGCATTTGATGCTGTTATCTATTAGCAAGATGTTGGATGCTTGATTTACTTATGCATTACTCGGCCATGTATTTAGTTTGCTATCTCACAGATGAGCATGTTAATGCATTGCCCATGTGTCAAGCATTGGCAGGTGGTTAAGTGCATCTTTCGCTACTTGAGTGGTACTCAACTACTTGGATTGTTTTATCCCAAGGGGGGATCACTATCGGAGATTTACATACTTTTTTGACTCTAACTAGGCTGGTTGCTATGACACTTATGTGCCCACTAGTGGCTTTCATTTCATGCTTGGTAGCTCATGTATATCTTGGTTGAGCAAGAAGCAGCCTACTAAGGTCACTTCCAGTTGTGAGGCTGAGTATAGGGTAGCTTTCACAGCGACTATTGAGCGTGTGTGGATCAAATGCCTTATGGATGATTTGGGTGTTGGTCAGTCTTCTACCATAACCAGCTTCACTGATAGTCAAAGCGCATTGGCAGTTGCAAGGAACCCTGTGTTCCATGCTCACACTAAGCACATTGAGGTGCATTATCATTATGTCAGGGAGAGGTTCTCTGCTGGAGAGATCAGCTTGGAATATGTGCCCACACAGGAGAACATTGTAGACCTTTTCACAAAGGCTCTACCTAGGGAGAAGTTTGAAGCTTTCTACAAAGCTTTGGGCTTACTTCATTTTGTGGATTGATTTCACATAGCTTGGCACTTACTTATACATGAGTGAAGCTCCTTGTTCACTGCATCACTCCTAGGGGGGATTTGTTGATATATTTAGGTAGTGATGTGTGTGAACACATTAGGACCACCGGGGCACTTTTTTCCCTCTTTAGGAGGTTTTTCCCCAAGCTTGTATATATGCCTATTGCCCTAAGGGGTTACTTATCTTTGTACATTCTAGTGGTAATACATTTAGCATCGTGTGTTGTGCTCCAAGCTTCTTCTTCTTCCTTGTGCTGTTCACGTGCTTCCGCAGACCTCTAACTCCAACAATGTTTGGGATCCTACAAAGACCAAATCTATGGGTGGTTGTAGGTTTTATGTTACTTCCATTGATGATCATACATGGAAAGCATGTGTATATTTCATGAAAGAGAAAAAAGTGAGGTGTTCACTGACTTCCAAAATTTTAAGGCTATGGTGGAAAAGCAAATAGGGAAGTATATTCAGAAATTAAGATGTGATGGAATAGGTGCATGTCAAACGAGCTCAATAGATTTCTAAGAATTCATGGAATTTGCCATTAGTATTCATGCTGGCACACACCACAACAGAATGGTGTTGTTGAAAAAATAGACATATTGCAAAAATAGCAAGAGCCTTGATGGCTGAGAAGAATATGCCTCATTGTTGTTGACCCAAATCTATGCACACTACTATATACATCATGAGCAAAACTCTGATTGCTGTTATACATCAAGTTACACCTGAAGAGAAGTTTACAAGTAAGAAGCCAAACTAATCACATATGAAAATATTTGGTTGTATTGCATATGTACATGTTCTAGATGAGTTGAGGACAAAATTAATCCAAAAGCACAAAACTCTATCTTCATTGGATACTCCCTTGAGCAAAAGGGATATAAATGTTATAACCCACTCACATGACAGGTGAAGGTAAGCAGTAATGTGATGTTTGATGAAATGTCAAACTTCTATGCAAATATCAAAGAAGGACTTAATCTTGAATCAAATGACAAAGGAAATGTTAAAAAATCAAGTAAAGAATCTCAAGTTTTGTGTGGACCTAATGCATCATGAAGCAATATTTCCAACTCAAATCCATGGAGTGGAAGATTGTATGGAAATTTCACCTCAACAAATTCATCAACTACATCGAAGAAAGATAACGAAAAGTTTTCTACTGGTAGTAAAACATCTACAGGTTTTGAAGACATTGATGGAGATTCAAGCCTCCTAGAAAAGAGCCTTGATGAGGAACTTGGATTACCCTCTATGAAGGCTCCAAGGGTAAGAAAGGCACATGTAGATGATACAAGGAGAAGTGACCTAGGACCTAGAAGATTTGGGAGGATGCAAAATTCGGTGCAACAATTGATGTATGTAAATTATATGGCTCATCATTGTGCCTACATGACCAAGGTAATATAAGAAGTTGAACCTTCTTGTTTTGAAGATGCAATTGGAAATGCAGATTTGGAGAAAGCTATGGATGAGGAGATGGTTGCACTTTATGGAAATGAAACATGGAACCTAGTTTCATTGCCACAAGGAAAGGAACCCATAGGTTGCAAGTGAGTTTACAAGGTAAAGCACAATGCTGATGGTAGCATAAGTAGGTATAAAGCATGATTGTTAGAAAAAGGATATGCACAGACTTATGGCATTGATTATGAGGAAACCTTCAGCTTTGTAGGTAAAATGTATATAGTTAGAACACTTGTTGCATTAGCTACATCAAAAGGATGGGCTTTGCATAAGATGGATGTGAAGAATGCTTTCTTACATGGATCATTGCAAGAAGAAGTATACAACAGACCGACAACAAGGATATGAGGATTCAAACCACCCAAAATATGTTTGCAGGTTGTAAAAGGCTTTATATGGACTTAAACAAGCCCCTCATGTTTGGCATGCAAGTATTGCTGATTACTTAACCACTATTGAGTTTTCTATGTGTGATGCAGATCATTCACTATATGCAAGGAAGGATGATGATGGCATCACGATTGTGTCTATTCATGTTGATGACTTGATTGTAGGTGGTGATAAGGAAGAAAGCATAAAAGAGGTAAAGCAACTCCTTATGGTGAAATTTGACATGAAAGATCTTGGTATGCTCTGCTATTTCTTGGGCATTAAGTCATACATACAGAAGCAGGTATATGGATGTCACAAAGAAAAAATGCCTTGAGTATGCCACAAAAGTATGGTATGGATGATTGTGAGCGAGTTTCTATGCCATTAGATCAAGACTTGAAGTTAGATACTACATCAAGTGAAGCATTGGAAAATGCTAGTATGTAGGAAAATTGTGGGAAGTTTGATATATTTCACAATTACAAGGCTTGATCTAAGCTACTGTGTTGGACTTGAAAGTCAATTTATGCAAGTTCCCAAGAAACCACACTTAGATGCTTGCTTTGAGACACACTCTACAATTTGTGAGTGCTACTTTGAATTATGCATTGTTTTATGAAGCTAGTGCATAATTACAGGTTCATGGATACACTGATGCAAATTGTGCAAGTAGTATTCTAGATAGAAGATCTACTAGTGGCTTTCTATTCTCACTTGGGAGTGCAAATATTACATGGAGGAGTATTGTTGCTTTGTCGAGTACAGAGGCTGAGTATAGAGGTGTTGCAATGATGCTACTGACTATTTAGGTGTGGAAATGCAAAATCCTATGACCATCTATTGTGATGATCTTAGTAGTATATGGTTAGCATGGAACCCTGTTTTTTATGCTAGAACAAAGCATATCAAGGTGGTATTAGCAGGTGATATTGACCTTGTTTATGTGAGGATATGTTCAAGGAAAAGGATTGAGTAGCGGATCTCGTCATAAAAGAAGAGGAAGCACATAAACTACTCAGATTATTTAATCATGGCAACAATGATTTTTATCACTAAAACAATTTAATATATTTGTATATATCCAATTATCGCAAGTGCGACTCCATTTCGTGCAAGCCAAGGAGTCCTCGAGCTTGAGGAGTCTAAGTAGAAAGCTCAGACTAATTTTTGTAATTTTTGGAAGCCATTAGATAGTCCAAATTAGAGGAAGAACCTATTTTTTAACTATGCCAATCACTAGATGTGAAACCTTTCAAAACTAGGCAAAAACTATAAATAGAGCAAGAGAGCTCATTTTGTTGTTGTTGAACTTATGAGCTAGAACTAGAAGAGCTATTGTAATTAGTTGCTAATGAAGATGAGTATGAGTTCTTTCATTGCCTTCCATTGATATCCATTGCAACTTTCCTTGTGTGTGTATGCATGTGTGCCATCTTCTTCATGCACATCACTTGCTCTTGATCTCATCGGCCTAACTTCTCCGTGGATTGACAATTACAAGGTGGAAATCCTCTCGTTGGTGCTTCCCATTGTGCTAGAGTGACACCAAATTTGGCTTGTTGTCAGGGAAGAGCTCTAGGTTGAGCGTGTGATGGTAAGTGTGTTAGAGAAAATTGTTGGAAGGTGAATTTTCTTTGTTGTTTTGTTGTTTGTAGTTAGTTTTTACACACTTTTACTTCGTTATTCCACTAGTATCATTCCCTACCATTATCTCAACCTCTAGAATTTGAGATAACTTTTTGCATGAAGGAGGAGCCTAAGTAAGAACTTGCATAGATCTATGCATTGGTTTTGTGAAATTGCATCATTTTCTAACCATCGCGATGATGACACATCATCATGACTGCATTTGACCATCGTGAAGATCACTTACCATCGTGGCGATTGGCTTACACCATCACGATCACGTCTCATCATCACGACGGTGACTCACCATCGCGCGATGTTGCTTGGCAATTGCGATCCTGACTGGCCATCGTGGCTTGATCGTTGGGATTGTGTTTGACCATCGTGGCCTTGACCATCATCATTTGACCATTGTGAACTGACCATCGTGATCATCAGTGATCATCGTAGCTTGACTGTCGTGACTTGAGAGTCTCGATTGTGACTCATCATTGTCAGGCCTGATCATCATGACCTCTGACCATCGTGGGTGTCACACCATCGCAACGGTGGCACACCATCGCGATTGTGTCTGACCATCGTGACTGTCAGACAAAACACCAAATTAGGGTTTTGCACATAATTTTCAAAATTTTTGGGGTAATTTCTTGACATTAATTTTGAAGCCTTGTGTGTGGCATAGAGCAAAGGGAGAAGTGGATAGGTACCTCGAATTCTCAAGCAAAAGTCAAAACAACCACTTCTTAGGTCCAAGAGAACTTTGTAAGTGGAATTTCCATTTCTCTATTTGTTGATGGTTTCTTTGAGCAAATATATATTGTGACCAACGGAGTGTCTTAGGATTCCTACGAATATGCAACACTCAAATGAATTAAAGACAAACACATTAAAATGATTCCTTGTGACAAACAAGACAGGAACCTCTAAAGAAAACGCATAAAGAACTAAGTGATTGACCTAATTAAGGGGTGAGCGCGACAAGGTGAGATTAGGATTAATGAACCTGAGATTTGGAAAATACTTAGGGAAAAGAGATAAACAGAGTGTTCGATCTTCTGAAGCTAGCGTGAGAACTACAACATGATCATGGGCTCAACAGCAAGGCAGTTATCCGTACGAGGTTAGTTTAGACATGAGTGACTCGGATATGTCTTTCAACTCGGGTAGACTAGGGGTGTTGTTTAATGTAGCCCACCTAGAGAAGATTGAGGGACCTGTTGGCATACAAAGCAACAGAGGAGTCATGCACAATACGGCAACAAGGCCAAATCATTTTTTTCCCATGAATTATTTACAACTCAAGTGATTTTAATCACTACACAAACATTGTAAATCCCGTTTTTGGTAGAATAGACTCCATTTTGTGCAAGCCGAGGAGTCCTCGAGCTTGAGGAGTATTAGAACTAGCGACATATCAATTTTCATAATTTTTAGACTCTGTTTGAGCCCTCAAATAGACTCTAGAACCTAATTTTTAACTAGGCCGGACACTAGGTCTGGACAAGACCAAAGCTAGTTAGAAAACTATAAAAAGAGCTAGAGAGCTCATTTTTGAGGTTAGATTGTTTGTGAATTGAGCTTATGTAAGAGACCTTTTGATTAATGCAAAGAACTCCATTGTTCCTCTCCTTGTTCTTGCCTTGTGTGCGCGTGTGTGTGTATGTGTGTGCATGCTTGTGTGCTTCTCACTCACGCACTGGTGCCTTCACTTGCTCATAGTCTTCATACTAGTCCTCACGTCTCCACGGATTGACAATTATGAGGTGAATCTTCTCACGTTGGTACTCACCATTGTGCTAGAGTGACACCAAATTTGGCGCCGTTGCCGGGGAGAGAGCTTCGAGGACGAGCGTGTGATGGTAAGACGTCGAGTTGAGACATTGGAGTTATAGGTAATATCCTTCTTTCTCTTAATTTTTCTTCATTTTTTCCTTACTTTCGCATCACCATCATCACCATCATCATCTCCACCATCTCCCACCTCCATCTCCATCTCCACAAAAAATTTCAGTTTTTTGGTCATATTACATCCCCCACCTCATTTCCCTCATTTCATTGTGAGAGAGAGCGAGAGAGAGCTTGCATGCTATCTGTTTTTGGTGTGTTTTTGAGCTTTTGTTGCAGGAACTTGCTGTACCACCTCCTCCAGCAGTGTGCGCAGGTACGACAGACTCTGCACAGGTCCCGGGACGACGACCTCTGTCTGTCGCGACAGACAGAAAAACTTAAAATTTTGTGAATGCATGTTTGGCACGGTAACCTACACCATTAGGGCACTCTAAATCACTAGAAGTTTCTCAAAAATTTGCGTTTTAACCGTCTATCGCGACAGACACCGTCTATCGCGACAGACACTGTCTATCGCGACAGACACCGTCTATCGCGACAGACACCGTCTATCGCGACAGACACCGTCTATCGCGACAGACCAAACCACGACAGACGACAGACAGCATCTATCGCGACAGACAGCGTCTATCGCGACAGACACCGTCTATCGCGACAGACAGAAATCCACGATAGACACCGTCTATCGCGACAGACCAAATCACGACAGACGACAGACAGCGTCTATCGCGACAGACACCGTCTATCGCGACAGACACTGTCTATCGCGACAGACACCATCTATCGCGACAGACAGAGACCCACGATAGACCCCGTCTATCGCGACAGACAGCGTCTATCGCGACAGACACCATCTATCGCGACAGACAGAGACCCACGATAGACCCCGTCTATCGCGACAGACACCGTCTATCGCGATAGACCAAAAATCGACGACAGACAGCGTCTATCGCGACAGACCAGTCTATCGCGACAGACACCGTCTATCGCGACAGACCAAATCACGACAGACGACAGACAGCGTCTATCGCGACAGACACCGTCTATCGCGACAGACCAGTCTATCGCGACAGACACCGTCTATCGCGACAGACCAAATCACGACAGACAACAGACAGCATCTATCGCGACAGACACCGTCTATCGCGACAGACCAGTCTATCGCGACAGACCAGTCTATCGCGACAGACACCGTCTATCGCGACAGACCAAATCACGACAGACGACAGACAGCGTCTATCGCGACAGACACCGTCTATCGCGACAGACCAAAATTCCATGATAGACACCGTCTATCGCGACAGACACCGTCTATCACGACAGACAGCCCCCACGATAGTTTGTGTCTATCGCGACAGACACCGTCTATCGCGACAGACAGCCCCCACGATAGTTTGTGTCTATCGCGACAGACACCGTCTATCGCGACAGACAAACATTTTCGGCAAAAATTAAGGGGTAAATTTTTTGGAAATTCAGGCTAAACTTTGGGCATAGTTGCACTCTCAAATACTCATACACTTACAAAGGCCTTAGAAAAACGCATTAAAACCCCTGAAAGGTTCTGTTTGTCTAGTTAACCCCCTAAACCCTGAACGATCATAACTTTTTCATACGAAATCCATTTTTTGAGCTCTAGGGCTTGTCGGAAAGCTCGTGGCATATACTACACGCCCTCAACTGTTTTTTATAAGAATAACGCGTTGATTTTCAGATAGGATATTTGGAAGTTGACACATAGAGGGGTAGAAATACCAAGGGAGCTCTAGAGGAAATTTCTAGCAATACAAAAGGGGGAACAAGGGTCATTAAAAAGGTGTCTGAAATAAATTGTCTGTCAATTGAAAGGTCAACTGGGAGCTAATCTTGGGACTGACGCAGGTCTTTTGAGAAGCAATTGAGAACGTCCAAGCAAGGGTTTTGCGCAAGCTTGAGAATCAACTTCTCGAGCACTAAAGAGCAAGGATCAGCAAGAAAGGTCGGAATACTCTCAACTCCTCTTTGTCAAATTCCTAGCTTAGGCTAAGAACGGTTAGAAGTAGGAGTAAGTCAGGGCGACGATAGGCAACTATCAAGTTGAAGCATACCTAAACTTTCAAGCTCAAGCTAAGGGCATAATCCTTGTACTGTCGAGAATTTTAAAGGGAAAGAACTTAACGTGGAACGATCAACTGCAAGTGCGAAACAACATTCAAATATTCCTGACGACGTGATATCAGACAAGACCTTAAACACGATAAAATAACTAAAAAGAACCAAGCGACTAATATAAAGTAACAAGCAACGAGGTTGTACTCTGGGCAAAGAACTGTGCTATTTAGATAGGCATATGAACCTTAGATCAGGACGACATCTAGTAAGGGAGAGACAAAGCCTTAGATCTTCAGAGGCTAGTGTTAACCACACTGCTAGGTCTTGGGCCTAGCAGTTGAGCCACCACTCGTACTACCCTAGCTCTGAGACCAGTGAGTCAGAGATGTCTCAAGGCATGGACAGACCTACAGGAAGTTCAGGAGTGCCTTACTTGCACAGGGTAGAAGGCCCTTACAAAACACAGTTGGAATACCTTAGGACCAACCGATTACGTGCTAGCATCTATGAGGACGGCCTAGGAAGATCCGTGGTCCAGATTAAAAACCGTGACCAATCCATAGGACTAGAGCACCCAGCTGTCAAGTTTGAAAACGGTGCATACCTGGACAAAGAAGGAACCATATACGTAGTCACCAGTCACCCAGATCGGACAGATGAATTTGGAAATGTAATCTCAGAAGCGGACTTAGGTGACTTGGAAAAAGGAAACATGGGAATAGAACCTAGAACACCCCGACGCAAATCTGTTCTCACTAGAATTATCACACCTGAGTGGGTTCCCCAAGACAACAAGAGCATAGAGTTGCTCCTCAATCAAGAAACTGACGAAGCCTTCTGGAGGTATAAATCTAATCAGCCAACTGATATAGACACTATCATGATCTATGAGTTTAAGGATCCGGATAGCCCAGGTAGAGTGACCTACTTAGATCACACTTCGGAAAGGATCTTTGTGGTGACAGAAAATGATAGGCATGCTTACACTTGGAAGGGTGAATTCATTTTCCCTCAACCAAGATCGAATGTATCCTATGGTCACCCTGGAGCTGGAACATCCCAAGCTCATGGAATGCAAAGAGACAGAAGTAGAGATAGACCAGAAGTAAGCTTTGCCAATCCAGTGGGCAGAGAAAGAACGAGGACGGAGACGAATAGGGTAGAACCTGAGGTGCTTAGAGCTCACAGGAACCAAAGAAATGTGGATGGATTCCCTCTGCCGAGACCTAGAGAGCACGCAAGAACTCTGAGACCGACTCAGCTAGTTAAGTCCATGAAGAATTACTTTGATGGCACAGGAGATCCCTATGATCATGTGGCGGAGTTCAAGCAAGTCTTGAGAGCTGAACAAGTGGAGAATCTATTCATGCAGTACAATGCCTTCGGTCTAACCCTTAGGAACACAACACTTACATGGTTTCAGCCATTGGATGAGCGCCAGTTCAGGAGTATAGACCAACTCCTAGAAGCATTTATTATTGAATTCTCCAAGAGTGGCATAAGACACAATACCTCCTCACTGATTCACAGCTTCAAGCAAACCCCTCAAGAGACCGTGAGGCTTGCAGGAAGAAGATTTAGGCAATACTTAGAAAGATGCCCTATCTCGGAGCTACCCACACCAGCTAAACAAGTGGCTTTATTCCTGGATGGATTGCTAAGTACTAAATTGAGATCTTATGTGTACTTGAAGGACCCTAGGACTATAGAAGAGTGTGTACGCATGTGCATTGACATTGAAGATAACCTAGGGGAAGAACTAGAGCTTTCCAAAATCTACAAAGATTCAGATAATGCATCTAGTCACTCTTCCACGCAATCCACATCAATTGAGGAACTCGCAGAGAAAGTGGCCCAAAAACTAGGCGTCTCTAGCAAACAAATTCCGAGGTTTACCCCAGCGAAGAGGTGCTATACATGCGGTGGTGACCATATGGCAAACGTGTGTCCCATTATGGCTCAACCCCAGGTCAATCCAAATAGCCAATACTGCACCATAGAACGAAGGTACACCAATCATACCGCACAAGATTGCCCATACAACAAGCAGGCAGTTAGGCAACCCTACCCTCAGCCATACCCGCAGCAAGGAAGATACCAGAACCCGTACCCTCCACAACCATATGGCAGGCCACAACAAAATTTCCAACCTCAATATCAAAACCAACAAAGGCCTCAGCCTGTGCTAGCACAACAACCCCCAGCCCCAGCTAATGTGATTCCGGTAAAGTATACTGCTGCAGAAGAGAACCTGAATAGAGCTATAGTCCCTGTAACATCCTTGCTTTCTGAAAGTGACCCGAGTGACCATAGCTTTGATTCTACACATGTTGATAGCCCCCAGGCCTACTACATGCAGTCTCCTGAGCATGGTGAGTCCTATTATAGCGAAGAGACAAACGAACCTAGTTGGGAGTCAGATTACACGAACGTCATGTATGCAAACCCCAACCCTAGGCCTCAACCTAGGCAAGTAAGACCTCCGTTCCCAAGAGGACCGTGCTACAGATGCCAAGGAGATCACCTCATTCGTGATTGCCCCTTACCTCCACTTACACAAAACCAATCAGTGACGATCCAAGGCTTCTGCCAAGATTGTGGAAAAGAGCATCTCTTACGAGATTGCCCAAAGAACCCCAATAATATGCCAAAAATCACGCCTATCAATGTTATTGAGTTAGTGGTAGATTCCAGCGGAAGTGTTACTTCCACTGCACCCGTACAGGTAGTCACGAGAGCTCAAGCAGTGCAGCAAAACCAAGGGGTAGGCAAGGAAAAGAGCCTAGACGCTAGCGATACTGAGAGCCAAAATAAAAAGAGAACAAGAGCTTGGAGAGATAGCCGCGAACGCATGAAAAGGCAATGGGCAAAGAAGATGAGTGAACTTGAGGAAAGTCTACGAGAAACCAAGGCTAAAATCATAGAGATCACATCTCAACCGCACTCTCACACATTCCCACCGCTACCATCCCCATCACCCTCCATCCCTTCACCCTCTAAGACACCCCACGTAACCCACCCACCACCCCAAACAGGATCAGTATTAGCTGATCCCACTCCTGAAGACATAGACATGATGCTTAAAGCATATCAGGCCAGAATCCAAGAAGGGCCAAACGTCACGGATCATGACAAGTGCTATCCCAGAGCTGATCTAGAGATAGAAAGAACCAAGCTGTGCGCGAAAATGGTCGCATTGGCTCAGACTATGTTTGAAGCCAGTCGCCTTTTCAATTACTCGGGCTCAGCCAAGACGCAATTACACTTGGATGGATTCCTAGAGAAGTTAGAGGGAATAATTGCAAGATCTGCCAAGGAAGAAAAAAATCAAGAAAAAGATAAAGCAAGCAAAAACATGAACCATCCCCCATCGGAAGTTTATGTGGCCAATTCCACTAAACCAGACAACTTCCCCTCCTTAGAAAGAATAGAGAGGCTAACTGCACAATCAGAAAAGGAACCTGCCCCTCAAAGAAAGGAAAGGGCAAGAGAACGGATAAGCAAGCCTCTTCAGGAAGCCCATGTGCCTCCTCAAGAAGCTTATCTTCCCCCCCAAAAGGCACATGAGCCTCCCTCGAAAGCTTGCGTACCTCCACAGGTTGCCTACATTCCTTCTCAGGGAGCGTATGAGCCTGTTCGGAAAAGTAATAGAATAAGTAATCCTCCCCAGGAAGCTTGTGCTCCAGCCATCTATGAGAACGAGGAGAGAGCCAACGATAGAATAAGCCCTCCTTCCCAAGTTGCTTATGTGCCTAATTCTACGGAGCCAGACACTTCTTCTTCTATGAATCGGTTTGCACCAGACCTCCTACGAGAGACTCAAGAAGACAAATGGGATAACGAAAGTGAAGTCGCCCCTCCCTTTGAACTTGTGGATGATGCACACGACCAATTCCCACAAGACATCCCATCTATTTACGGGGAACATGAGAGTACTCAGTCTCACGAGAGATTGGACTTTGAGTCTAATTCCATATAAGAGCTACCCCACTTCACAGGCCCATGGGAAGCAAAGTCCACCTGCATGAGAGCACCTACAGTCATGGTAAGAAACGAAGATTCAGTCATACCTAGGAACACAGAGGTAGTGAAGAACACTAACGTGCAGTGCAATCTCAAGTTAGAAGAGCTACTCAAGGTTAGACCTGAATTATGGAAACATGTCGCCAAACAAGTACCAGAAATAGCCAAACCTCGTTCCCAAATAGGATCCCATAGGACAGTGCCAGAAATTCCCTTGGATAAGATAGGAGATATGTGTGAAGGTGAAGAAGGGAACACCTATCTTCCCATCACCTACCAGGAGTACACCACCAAGGCAATTTTGGACTCAGGTGCAGGAGTTGCAATTGCCACCACTTCCCTATGGAAGCGTTGGGGCAAGCCGGCACTCAGGCCAACAAGAATGAAATTGCAGATGGCCGATGGTCACATAGAGAGACCCCTAGGATTGCTAGAAGGAATAACTCTCACCACTTGTGGTGTCGAGTTTGAGCATACATTCGCTATATGTGACTTCAGCAAAAATCATGCCTATGAGATGATTTTGGGAAGACCATTCATGCGACAGTTGCAAATGGTACAGGACTGGGGAACCAATTCTTTGTACCTGCAACACTTAGGTGTTACGACCAAAGTCAATCTCAAGGATTATTCTCATAGAGATGTCCCTCCTATCCAATGGAATCCCATCCATAGAGCCAAAGATGATACAGATTCGGTGCATTCCATAGGGTCTGGATCCTCATGGATGCATGAAGACACTCACTTATGGATGTGCAAGGTAGCAGTAGAAGAAGAGAAGAGAGAGAAAGCCAGAGAGGTAGGTGCAAAAGAAACACATAGATCAATTCAAGACCCAGCCTATGCACCTGTAGTTTTTCCTGATGAGGAATTTGAACCCCATGGCTGGGCAGAAATTTTAGCAACAATGGACGTAGCCATCAATGAAGAACAATGGACACCTCACTGTGATGAGGATGGCTATGACATTTCAGTCTTCTCCATAGAGCCAATCATGGGAGAGGCAGTTCTAGAAGAATGCGAACCTAGCCCTGATGCATTTGAGGATGCAAGTGACTCCGATCTAGAGTCAATCATTATGGACCCACCATTTGCATCAGATGAAGAATACTTCCATGAAGTAGAATTTCAACCCCAGAGGCATGGAGAGGTTACAAATGATGTAAGATTAGCAACACATGTGACCCTGAAGGAAGAAGGAAAGAAATGAAAGAAGAGAGAAGCCTCACCAGAAGAGGAAGAATCTTTGTTTGAGGTCCCAGAAAATTTTAAGAAGTACGAGATAGATGACAGGAGAGTCATGATAAGAATGCCTAAACGAGAGGCACAATCAGGAGAGGCCTATGATAACAAAGAAACCACCAAGAAAATAGTAGTGGCCCTAGAAGAAGGAGAGGAGAGATGCACGTACATAGGCCATGACCTAACAGAGGAAGAAGAGCATGCGTTGATAGCCTTGCTAAGAGAATACAGAGATGTATTCGCTTGGAGTTACAAGGATTTGAAAGGCGTTGACCCCGATATATGCTCACACACTATCCCCATGACCTCAGATGCTAAACCCTCTAAGCAAAAGCCCTATACTTATAACGATAATATGGATTTATCTATGAAATTGAGCACACTGAATGGGTATCCCCCATCGTAGTGGTGCCCAAGAAGAATGGCAAGCTGCGTGTGTGCATTAACTTGAAAAAGGTTAATGCAGCCACAATTCGAGATAACTATCCGCTTCCCATCACAGAACATCTCTTAGAAAGAGTGGCAGGCAAGGAAGTGTACAGCTTCCTTGATGGATTTTCGGGCTACAATCAAGTAGCCATAGCCCCAGAGGATCAGCATAAGACAGCCTTTGCCACAGAATGGGGCATTTTTGCTTTTAGAGTAATGCCATTTGGGCTTACCAATGCACCAGCTACCTTCCAGAGGCTGATGTGCCATGTGTTTAAGGAGTTCCTGAGGAAGAGTTTAGAAGTCTACGTTGATGATCTTTGTGCTCATTCCAACATTAGACAAACCCATATCCCTGAACTCAGACAAATCTTTGACAAATGTAGAGAATATCAAGTCTGCCTGAACCCAAAAAAGTGCGTTTTTATGGTCAGGCAAGGCAAGATTCTAGGACACATAGTGTCAAAGAATGGCATATCTACCGACGAAGAAAAAGTGAGAGCCATAGCAGAGCTACCTAGGCCAAAGAATGTCAAGGAAGTACAAGCTTTCATGGGGCATTGTGGTTATTACCGACGATTTATACACATGTATGCTGTCATTGCAAAGCCCATGTACGGGCTTCTGACTAACTTTGAGTGGACGGATGAATGTGAGAATTCCTTCCAGGAGCTTAAACGAAGATTATGTTCAGCACCAATCTTGACCACACCAGATTGGAATAAACCATTCCATGTTCACGTGGATGCATCCAATTATGCTATTGGATGTGTACTTGCACAACCTACTGGTGAAGGTAATATGGATCTTCCAATTGCCTATGCCAGTAGACAATTGAATGCGGCTGAACGGAATTACACCACTACAGAGCGAGAAGGATTAGGCATGGTATATGAGTTAAGAAATTTAGACACTATTTGCTTGCAAATAAGTTTAAATTTTTTACGGATCATCAAGCATTGCTATACCTCGTAAACAAGCCTTGCAATACAGGAAGATTAGTGAGATGGTTTCTCTTGCTAATGGAATATGATTTTGAGGTTGTGGTAAGGAAAGGGAGGACTCACTTGAGAGCAGATCACCTCTCTAGGCTCACGTCGGGAGAAGCCCCACAAGGAGTGTCATACGACCTTCCTGATGCTTACTTGTTTAATTTGGAAGTTGTACCGCAGTGGGCTAAGCCATTGGTACCAGTATTGACATACGGGCCTAACCATCCAGTGGTAAACACACAGAATAGAGAGGTTGTAAAAGCCCAGAACTACCACATCATGGCAGGAAGTATGTACAAGCACACAGATCAAGGGATCTTGGCTTGCTGCGTAGAAGAGGATGAGTACGCTAAATGGTTGCAATTAGCACATGTAGGTGCACTAGAGCAACACCATTCAAAGCAACGAACTTTACAAACACTAAGAAGACTCGGAGTGCATTGGCCGACTATGGAAGCGGATGTCCAAAAGTTGTGCAAGGAATGCCCAATCTGTTGCACTAAGCCACCTGTGGAACACGCCACTCTTTATCAAGTATCCATTGTGCTAGATTGGAGCGAACCTCTAGTATCCTTCCTGAGAACAAACACATTCCCGCCAGACATGACTCTGGCTAGGAAAAGGAGTTTAGAACAAGAAGCCCTGGATTACTCACTCATTGGTGATAATCTATACAAGCGTGGTAAAGATGGTTACCTGAGGCTATGTGTCCATGAAAGTGAATATCTTAAGATCTTAGAAACTGCTCACCAAGGTGTAGCAGGAGGACACTTTGGACCGGATCGGGTGATCAAGGCAATACTATTTGCGGGTTTCTGGTGGCCTACCCTTCACATGGATGCACATACCTATGTGAAACGGTGTGAGGTCTGTTAGAGGACTCAGTATCCTATACGCAAAGATGAGATGCCACTGAAACCTATGATGGGTGGACGTGCATTTTCTAAGTGGGGAATAGACTTTGTAGGTCCTATTAATCCCCCAGCTAAAGGTTCTCATGCGGAATACATCATTGTTGCAACAGATTATCTAACTAAGTGGGTAGAGGTAAAGGCTACGACAAAGAACGATGCTCAAACAACTGCTAAATTCTTGTTTGAGAATGTATTCACGAGATATGGGCTACCTATAGAGCTTGTAAGTGATAGAGGCACTCATTTCTTGAACGAAGTGATTGAAAATCTACTCCAAGAATTCTTGGTAATACACAAGAAGTCTGCCCCCTATCACCCTCAAGCTAACGGACAAGCTGAGAGCACTAATAAGATCTTATGCAATGTACTGACAAAATTAGTGAACACAAAACGCTCTGATTGGGACAAACAGCTACACCATGCTGTTTGGGCATACCGAGTCGCCTACAAAACGGTACTCCAAGCCACCCCCTTTCAGATGGTATTTGGCCAAAACACTGTGCTACCCTTGGACTTCTTGATTCCTACATTGAGAGTAGCACAAGAGCACGAATGGACAGGTCATGAACTCTCCTCTAGGATCTTTGACCTTGAACGATTAGGAGAAACAAGACTGAGAGCAGCTGCAGGAATATATGCAGCCAAGAAGAGACAGAAGGCATACTTTGATGCCCATGTGAAGGATAAAGGTTTGAAAGCAGGAGATCTAGTTTTAGTCTATACACTGAAACAACACGCAAGGAAGCTAGAAAAGAGAGGCTACGGACCTATGATCATCAATAGGATCTCCACGAGTGGAGCAGTACAATTGGCCATATTAGAGGGTGATGTTCTCCCAAACTATATTAGCGGTTGCATAGTCAAGTTGTATCAGGAACCCCTCACGGAGGAAATGCTCAGCCGACTCAACACTGCTAAGAAACCCAAAGAGGAAGAAAAGCGAATTCGAGAAGAAGCTCAAGCAGAAGATTTAGAACGCATCAGAAGGATGAAGTTACGAAGGCAAGGCCGAGATCAGACTAGAACAGATGACTATGCAGATCAAGGATATCCTATGGCCATGTGTGAAGTCGCAGGAACAAGCTCGCATAGGATAATTGATCGACGTCCTTTCATAACCCTAGATATAGGACAAGGAAAGAGTGCAAGGACTGTAAGAGCCTTGATTTACTCAGGTGCAGCCACTAGTGCTGTTAAATTGTCTTACTGTCAAGAGTTGCAGTTAACTGTCAATCCTGTGGAAGCGTATCTCATAGGATTGGGAGGCGTGGAAACCCCTTGCATGGGCGAGGTGGAACTTCCCCTCTATATTCATGATGAGGCTATAACAGTTAAAGTACTAGTGTGTCAAGACGAGGATCTCACTGAACCTCTTGTCTTGGGTCAAGATTGGATCTATGACCAAGCAGTCAACTTAAACTTAAGAAGTGGACTTCTTCAGGTTTGGGTCAATCATAGTCGAATTACAGTAGAGTTAGATAATGGAGCACTCAAGGAACTAGGAAAGGCACAGACTCCTGGTCCTTCCAGGAATACACATGAAGATGACCATGTTGTTCTTGTCCAAAACTATGTGTTGCAGAGGAATGATATTCGCAAAAAAGGAGTCAGGGATGCAAAGGAGCTCCCTTCTTTTCCAAAGGCCAGAAGGAGGCAACAACCAAAGGTGGATCAAAGGCAGAAGAAGCAGAGTACTACCTATGTCCGGGATCCAAAGTACCTGCGCAGCAAAATGTCCCAGCAAGTGAAACAAGTGTGGGTGCGGAAAGGCGAACACCCGGTTGCACTCAAGCCAACCACACGGGCAAAGCCTCTTATTAGTAACCAACAACACGACACTAATAAGAAGTCTTTCGGAAATTCTTCTGCTAACGTGAAATCTATTTGGGTGCCCAAGAAGTCGATGAAGGCTAGCCCACAATCAAGACAAATTTGGGTGCCTAAGGCTTGCTTGCGGGCGCAAATAGCTACGCCGAAGCCACAACCTATACAGCGTAACCCATTCACTCGCACAACCGTCATCCACTCGTTTTCAACACTCACGAACACACCAAGGCCCATGAGCACGAACAGAATCATTTGTAAATGGGTCCCTAAAAGGCCTCATGTTCAAGCTGATACACCTATAATGTTCTCTAGCGTCTCTACGAAACCAAGAGAAAAACCCATCCACTGCATTTGGCAGCTTAAGACCTGTAATAAACCCCCCGACCCCAACTTGTAAATTCACCCCCACTTACTAACTGCATTAGTCTCCTAGGAATACCCAAGCATTAACTACACACACTGTCTTCGTGCACTTACTAACCACTAACTCACCATCTACCTCATGTTAATGTTGTAACGGGGACAACAACGGATTTATTCTGTCCATTACGATGTTAACACATGATTCTATATTCTCACAGAATCAGAAGGCAAGCAGTAAAATGGCAGAAGCGACAGGTTCGGGCTCACAAGTAGGGATACTTACTGCAGGAATTGATGTGGATAGTCTACCTGTGGATGTGCCACCAACTGAACGACCAGTGGAGCTGCAGCACCTTCAGCAAATCCCGGTGCCGGATCCACCCACAGGGATCACAGAAAGAGTCCATGCCAATTCTCATTGGTTCAATGGCATGCTAGGTCCATTAGGAGAGGCCAAGTATATATGGGAGTCTAAGTGCGAGTATGACAGATCATGGGTTCGATTCCAATTTTTCTCCAAGGAGTTCGAGACTTTACAGAACACCGAGGATCTCCAGACCATATGGCAACGAGCAGGGCTGGCTGAATACTTTGAAGCCCCACTACCTAAACCAGATCTCCTCCGATGTTATTATTTGGTCTCCACATTACAAGCTAATGAAGAAAAGGACAAACCTGGATCATTTGTTCTTCCCTCCTTGCTGGGCAACAACGAGTTGAAGAGGTTTGAACTTACTGTGGAGTTGGTAAGCGACGCTTTGAATATGCACGGCACGCATGTACCCTCTGAAAAGGATGCTCTTGTTCCCACTAACATGAAGGATAGGAAACTACTGAAGCTTAAAGACATGGCAGCACTCACACCAAACGTGTCCATCCCTCTCCGCATGTGCATGCAACATTTCGCCTTTCCTGGCCAAGACCGCTTCACTCAACCACACAAAAGAATCTGGTTCGCTCTCTACTTAGCGGAAGCAGGTACGTTACCCATTAAGCTACCGGTGTGGATTATAGATCAATTGTATGAAGCAAACAAACGGTCTTCTAGGAAATTAGTGGTGAACGGATGCTGTGCAATCACACGCATTATTTACCGGTGCCTAGCATATGATGTTCCAATTGAACGTGCCTTAACTTGGGCACAATTACAAATGTTTAAGAAGCTCAAGACGTCCACACATCAATCCAAGCGCATGAGGGGTGCGATCCCTTGTGTCCAGACAAGGGAAGTTCTGACTACTCCTGAGGTATCGCCACGAAGGGAGGCCACTGTACCTCCCTTTACCATTAGGATACCCAGGTCGGGATCTGAAACTACGACACAAGCTACCCCATCGGCTCCTCCTGTTCCACCTGAATTCGAATTTGCTGCCACTGGAGATGCTGAAGGAATGGACCCCCAGGATTTCGAAGCATTCCTACAAAGTACACAATTCTCTGATGTGGAGTTTTATTCAGAGGCAGAGGAACAAGGCACATCCTCACGAAGAAGAAGAAAGTCTACAGACGGTCGACATGTACATTGGAGTGACGCTCAGCAAGGTCAACAACAAGGACACCTAGAAGAAGAAGGAGCGTATGAAGAGGAGACCACTGAAGCCCCAGCCTATACAGCAGAACTCCGAAGGCTGTATCAGATTATGGAAAGAGTGCGATCGCAACAACTACTCACCGAATAGAGTAGCAGAGTACTCATGACTCAGTTATTGGAAGAAGCAGGAGTTGACTCAGAGTATAGGGAAGGTCTCTTATTGATGGCAGAAACATATGGGGTAGTGGAAGCAGTGCGCACTGCCATTCGGAGGTCTCCAGTTCAATATGATCCACGAAGGTTCCAGACACGACCACGCTCAGGTAAGAATATCCAGATTCCCATTACAACTGTAGAAGAGCCAACCATTACATCTGAACCTATCAGGACAACCTCCCAAGCAACCGAAACGGCTAGCCAAGAGCACCCAGTCACCCATGAGGAGTCCACAGAGCCACAACCACCAACACCCCCACCCTCGCCTCCTAGAGCAGAAACAGTGGAAATCACCTCGACCACTCAACCCACCGAACCAACCTTCATCTTCCGTACCCCCATCTCGAGTTCCACCCTATTCTCTACCACTGATAACCCAATCTTTGAAGCAACCCCCATCACTACACAATCCACCGAACCGCTCCTAGAGCCTGCCCTAGGGCAACCATCCCCCATGCCCTCAGCCATCGGTCATCCTGACCCTAGATCCACATTCATGGGTTTCCCTGCTACCACGCAACCCTTAGCGCCCTCCTCAAATTTACGACCTCAACCCCCGACCTCTCTCTCTCCATTTCTACAATCCCTCCATGACCTCCTTGCTAGAACTTTTCAACCAGGGTCTCAACCATTTCCTTTCTTTTCAGCTCCCCACCCCACTTCGCATCTATTCACCACTTCCACACACACACCACCTACCATCCCAATGTATATGGCAGATCCCACACTCACACCCACTCCTGAAGGTATGGACATTTCACCACCCACGGCACCTCCCCCCACGATTTCACCTCCTCCCATTCCCCCTCCACCAATTTCACTCACACACACGACTTCCATAGACACATCATTCACTGTTCCCCTTCCCCAATTCCCTTCCCATGCATCTCCCACTGTAAACCCCACCCACTCATTTATAGGAAATGCATTGGACACCATGCTGGCTTGTATATCAAATTTAAGGACAGATTACATTCAGCTCCAGCAACAGAACGAACGCCTGCACGAGCACTCAGAGACACTACAGCACCGCCTCGCGGCACTAGAGGAGGAAAATGCTCGCCTCCACACACAGTTCCAAACTCTCCAAGAAGCTCATGGCATATTGGAGGTATAGTTACAGAACACAGATCAGGAAGCGATACAGGTGGTAGAAGGTCACCTACGGACACAGCTGGAACGCAACTCAAAACTTCAGCGAAATATGGCTCTACTCAAACGCCATCTTGCGGCCGCTCAGGAAGAGAATAGACGCCTGCAAATACAAAATCAAGAGAACTTGGAGGCAGCTATTGAGAGCACACCGGGGGCACCCATCATCCCATCCAAGTTTCAAGCAGTGACCCCCGATAATATCAAGATTATATTGGAAGACTATGCCATGCTGCTTGAAGCACATGATAAGCTATTAGAGGAACTGGGACACTTGAAGCAGAAACACCAAAAAGGACCAACAACAGCCTCTCCAACCACCCCCTCCGCGGCTTCACTTCTCACAGACGCAGAGGCCATAAAAGATCTCTAGAAACAGGTTACTGAATTGCAAACACGTCTTCTACAATATGAGAGACCACCTTCCCCTCCAGAGGCTCCCACGGACGAAGAAGTTGTGCAAATTCCTGTGGAACAAACGTTTGACGAAGAATACGATCCACAACCATTCCCAGGAGGCCAACAAACAGAAGAAGCTCAGGACACATTCGAGGCACCACGGCCCCCATGGCTACGTCAAGTGGAGGAAATCGGGAGTTCGCACGAAGAGCGCACAGTAGTGCAAAATCAGGCCATGAGGGTCATAGAGGAAACTGTGCTACAATCGGCTTACTTCAAGAACCTGTCATCGAGACGCCTGATCCTCTCATCTGAACTCCAATACAGGCCGTATTATATTATCTTGGCGGATTATAATGCAGAAATACAAAGAGTCACGTGTCAGATTCCTACCTTTGCGACCCAATTTCAACCCGAAGACCTTCCTCCAGAGGTGCAAAAAGGCAAAATTCGTCAACCCACCTGGCCGCAAAAACTTCTAGAGACATATCCAGAAATGCTACGCACATGGAACAATGCGCCTTTACACCTCCTATACAATCCATGCTACGGTCCAGTCCCACGCCGCAGGTCTTGGAAGGCATTCAATATCAAGGTACAGAACAACGCGCAATGCAAGGAATGGCTGAACTACCCGTACATTGCGCCACCACAGGGACCACCGTCGGTAGCATATATGATGGGAACCATTCGCCACTGGATGCCGCGCTTGAAGCCCATGCAAGATGTAGCAGCGCAAATGATGCTTAAAATCTTAGATATGATGCAGGTAGTCCTGAAAACTTTTAGAAATGCAGCCGCACCACAGGTACGTCTCCCGGGGTTCAACAATGGAAATTATGACTTGGTGTATGACATGAGCACCACCCCCAGTATTCGTGTGGCTTACGCCTGGCATGCGTGCATCAAATACCTCCCTGCCTGTTACAAACAGACCTTTGAAGAAATGTTCAGATCAGGTTTCTGGGAGTATCACTCGGAGATTTTCGCACCGAAGCCAACACATCTGCTCCAACTTTTTGCTTGTGAACAAGCAATGTACTCTGAGTACTACACCACCCCGCAACCAGAGGCCCCTGGTGCAATAAATTGGGATGCATTGGAAGCTGATCTAGCAAGAGGCTTAAGGATAGGAGAACATGAACTGGCCACCAATGTCATCCAATACTATATCGACCACCCGAGAGAACAAAGGTCTGTCAGGGGCGACAGACGCTAGGAAGGGGGGCGTGTTGGCATACAAAGCAACAGAGGAGTCATGCACAATACGGCAACAAGGCCAAATCATTTTTTTCCCATGAATTATTTACAACTCAAGTGATTTTAATCACTACACAAACATTGTAAATCCCGTTTTTGGTAGAATAGACTCCATTTTGTGCAAGCCGAGGAGTCCTCAAGCTTGAGGAGTATTAGAACTAGCGACATATCAATTTTCATAATTTTTAGACTCTATTTGAGCCCTCAAATAGACTCTAGAACCTAATTTTTAACTAGGCCGGACACTAGGTCTGGACAAGACCAAAGCTAGTTAGAAAACTATAAAAAGAGCTAGAGAGCTCATTTTTGAGGTTAGATTGTTTGTGAATTGAGCTTATGTAAGAGACCTTTTGATTAATGCAAAGAACTCCATTGTTCCTCTCCTTGTTCTTGCCTTGTGTGCGCGTGTGTGTGTATGTGTGTGCATGCTTGTGTGCTTCTCACTCACGCACTGGTGCCTTCACTTGCTCATAGTCTTCATACTAGTCCTCACGTCTCCACGGATTGACAATTATGAGGTGAATCTTCTCACGTTGGTACTCACCATTGTGCTAGAGTGACAGGACCCTACAAGACTCAATTGGAGTATATCCGTATGAATAGATTGGGTGCTCGGGTATATGAGGATGGCCTTCATAGGTCCATGATCCAACTACATAATCCTGACCAACGCGTGGGATTAGAACATCCAGTTGTTAAGTTTGAAAACGAGGCTTATGTAGACAAAGAAGGGACATGTATATCATCGCAATTAGGGCCGAATCAATGAATGAACTAGGTGAGATGGTAGAGAATGTAGGGGACATGGTAAACAAATTGAGGAACCCAGAACGCAAAGAGGAAAATCCGTACTAGCGAGGGTGATAACTCCTAAGTGGATGCCCCAAGACAATAGGAGTATAGAATTGTTCTGGAATAAGGTGACCGATGAAGCCTTTTGGAGATATAGGCCAGAGCATCCTACTGCGGCAGGATCAAACACAATTTATGAACTAAAGGATCCAGAGATCCTAGGAAAGGTAGTATACTTAGATGACACCTTAGAATGAGTGTATAAGGTCACAGAACATGGACGACATGCGTATACATGGGGAGGAGAATTAGTTTTTCCTCTAGTAAGATTGCAAGCACCTAAGGTTAGTTCGGGTATTGGCACATCTCAAGGAAATAGAGAGAAGAACAAGGAAGGTGCTGAGAATAGTTTCATCCATCGTGCAAGAAGGGAAAGATCCCCTACTGAAGGTGGGAGAGCGGAAAGAGAACCTCTTAGGGATCACATGGCTCATATGGGTGGGGACGGTTTTCCCCTACCCAGGCCAAGAGACCACCCTAGAACCTTGAAGCCTACTAAATTAGTGAAGGCCATGAAGAATTGTTTTGATGGATCAGGGGATTCCTACAAGCACCTAACAGAGTTTAAGAGGTGCTACAAGCCGAACAAGTTGAACAAATGTTTACACAATTTAATGCATTTGGACTCACTCTAAAGGGTGATGCGTTGGATTGGTTCTGACCATTGCACCGACACCAATTTAGAGACATCCACCACATGATGGAGTCCTTCATTATGGACTTTTCCAAGAGTGGAATCAGACAACCACGTCTTCCTTGATACACACATTCAAGTAAACCCCTCAAGAGGGATGGCCGGCCAAAGATTTAGATGGTACATAGAAAGATTTCCCCCACTAGAAGTACCCACTCAAGATAAATTGATAGCTTTGTTCATAGACAGCCTACTCAGTGCTAAGCTGAGATCATACATCTTCTTGAAGGAGTCAAGAACATTGGATCAATGTATACAAATTTGTGTAGACATAGAAGATAACTTAGGAGATGAGCTATAACTTCCTAAGATTCACAAAGATTTGGATAGAGAGGTCTCATCACGATGTTCCACTTCAATAGAGGACTTAACAAAACAAGTGGCCAAAGGATTGGGAGTTTCTAGCAAGCGAGGCATCAAATTAGCCCCTCCTCAAAGGTGTTATGCTTGTGGAGGTGACCATATGGCAAACATGTGCCCATATGTAATGCAACCCATAGGAAACTCCACTACAGTACAATCACAATACTTCAATATTCAAGGCTTTTTCCCTGAATGTGGAAAGGATCACTTCATAAGAGATTGCCCCAAGGACCCTACGAACACCTCTACAAAAGTAGTGCCCATCAACGTGATAGGCATAGTGCAACATGGTGAAGGTTCCATAGCCTAGTACATACCCATTCAGGCAGTAACCAGAGCCCAAGCACAAAGGCAAATGCAATTAGAAAACCTACGAAAACTAGCTGAAGCTAGTGAAGTAGGAGAATCAACAAGAAAGAAAATGAGAACTTCGAAGGAGTCACGAGAGCGACACAAGAGAAAATGGGGTAAAAAGATCAACAAGTTAGAGGAAAGCTTGAGGGAAACTAGAGCTAAATCTTAGAAATGGCATCACAAGGGGCCAAACCATGGGTAGTGACCTCTAAACCAGGATCAGTACTAGTAGACCCCACCCCAGAAAACCTTGATATGATGTTCACAGAAGCCACTTGAGAAAGTGAAGAGATCTTAGAAGTGGAGAGCAGCTTCTAAATTTTCTCTGTTCTGTTCTTGTAAATGCTGATTCTCTTCTTTCGCTGCTGCTAGGTGTCTTCTGAGTAAGCCATGTTCCTAGTAAGAGTCGCGTTACGAATCGTCTATGCCCTTAACAAATTATCGAGATCGGTGACAGCTTCTTTCGTCTTTTCTTCACTTTCTACTTCTAGTTTATGATATGCCTCTCGTAGTTCTTGGTAGCGAGTATTCAATGAGGCATTCTCGATCGACAATGAATTAAGCTGCAACTGTAAGTCATTGGTTGTCCTCTACAACGTCTGATAATTATTTCCAAGAGATTTGAACTCATCTCTTACTTGAGTCATGGATGTGAACATCTGTCGGAATGCAGTATCTAAGAGTGGTGCTAAGCGAAGATGCAGTAGGTGTAGATGCAAAGGGAATGGGGGTGGGAAATTGGATGTTGTGGTGATTGTGGAAAATTGTGGTGTGCTTAAATATTGTGGTGCCACAAATGAAGTGAGTGGAGGTGCAGTGGGTGGTGATATATCCATATCGCTGGATGTGGTGTCGAGTGCAGTGACTGTGAATAGTGGTGTGATCGTGGGTAAGTGTGTGGGTGTAAATACAGGATTTACAAAGGTTGAAGAGTAATTTACAGAGGGGTTGTCTTGGACGGCTTGGTGGAAAGGGGAAAGAGGAATGACGGTGGGTCGGGGAGGTGATACAAGAGAAAAAGTCATCGGGGTTAAAAATGGAAATAGTGGTCTCAAGGGTGTAGGAAAGGATGAAAAAGATGGATGGATAAATGGATTAGATAGAAGAGTGGATGTCGGAGGGGGAAAACTAGGTTGGGTGGGTGTGGACATGGTGAGAGGAATGGATGTTACAAGGGCTTCTGCTACTTCGCCATGGAAGAATGTGGAAGGTCTGGGAGAGATCGGATGTACAGGGGAGATTGGAGATACGGGAGGTGAAAGAGGAGCGGTTGGGGTGGCGGGTACTTCGGTCACAGAGGTGATATGTACAGTAGTAGTGTGGGTCAGGGAGTCAATTACAATGGTGTCTTCTGCCAATGAGCCTTCAGGGATGAGGTGCACTTCTCGTGCCTGTTCTGAAGATTGACCGCTGGTGGGTACCCGAATGTATTCACCAGGTTTGGTTAGTAGACGGATTCTATGAGGGTCATACTGCGGTAACGGTTTCCACTGCAAATATTGTAAGGCTTCTGTGGATCCCACTGATTTGACAAGTTCTCAGAAGCCTCTGATGTATACTTCTTCGAATCTGCCTGAGACAAGTTCCTGTTCTATAAGTGCTTGAATCTCCTCCTCAGTTAACTTCTTGCGTGCCCAAACTTTTTCCATAGTACAATATAACTTCTTGATGGCTAACGTATAAGCTACTCCTTCAAAGGTCTCCTCTTCATGTGTACTGGTGTCACCCCGGGTGTCGGTGTGCTATCCTTATTCATCTGTCTGTCCATGCTCTTGGGATTCGTGAGTGCCTTGGCTGGCTTTGTCATTGCCTTCATCTTCATCGGTTTCTGTTCTTTCGTCCTCAGAACTAGATACTACTTGTCCTTGTGATTGGTCTCGGGGCGTGGTCGGGTAGCTAGGTCGTTCGTATTCCTGAGAGAAAACCTGGCCTTCTGAAAATTGAAATTCATTAGAGAAGGCATCCTGCATTTCAAAATCAAAGGTTGTGTCCAGTGGCTCTGCTTCCATGTTTGGTATCGGGAAAGAAAAAGCTTCCGCACCAATAGTGGTGGGAACTTCTGCTGTAGTGGTGGTCAGTTCCTGAACTGATGTTGCCTGTGAGGTAACTACACTGGTAGTGCCTTCCGTTACAACTGGTCTTGATAATCGTATGCGGATAGGTTGTACCATTGGAGTGGCTTCTGTCGGAGACTGCTCTGGAGAGGGTTGTGGTGAGGGTGATTCGGGCACCTGAAGGCAGGGGATAGTTCCTCTCATTCGCTTTCTTGCTCTTCCTTTGCTAGCCTTCCTAGCTTTCTTTGTGGTTCCTTTAAATGCTTTCAGCTCCTCGCTTGTCAATGCACGTTCGATCGGTAAGTCATATACTAAGCACATATATACAATTCTAGTCAGCGCGCATCATCCATTGATGACCTTCTTTCTTTCCCATCTATGTTGGGCTAAGTAGAGCTGATCAATGATCCAACTTGCTAGATCAATTGTCTGGGGTCCAGTACATGCTAAATACAAACCAAACCATATTCGTTTGTGAGGCATTGTGAATATGTCCTGAGCGGGGAAAGCAAAATGCTGCATGCATATCCTCAATGGTTTAGATAGCTCAGATGTGATTGCTGAAATATCTTCCCACTTAGTAACATCCCCATGTTTCATTGGCTCTGGGATTAGCCTTTCGCGTTCTGTGGGAGTATGCATTCCATGAATCTTAATGGCAGCTCGAATCAGATCTTTAGAAAGGTAAAACCTCTTATATGGCGGATCATTCACTAAGGATGGCAAAATGAAGGTGCCTGGCAAATCTTTGTTCTCCGAAGCCGTCAATGTTGTGACCAAATAGTAACATGTGTAGAAGTCAGGTTTAGGCAAAGGGTCGCTGAAATACTCTGTAAACCCTGCTCTTGCCCAAACATGCATTAGGTCTTCTGTGTTCTGTAGTCCTTTGAACTCTCTGGAGAAGAACTGATATTTGCCCCAGGTACGATCATCAAACGTCAAATTGGCCTCAAAGATAAAATCGGCATCCACCAATGGTCCTGCTAGCCCTTGAAACCAGTGAGAATTACGATGGATCTTCTCAGTATACCCTCTAGGAGGATCGTCAATAGGCATGGATCCTGGGAAACCTTGAAATTCTGGCGGTTGAGTCGTCGGATGGGGCTCAACAAGTAATTCACCAAGAGTAGCCCTGGGTACACTGGGTCCAGCTTCTGATGGCCCTTCTGCCTGCATGATGTATGATGCGAGTGCGTAGAAGATCTGCTACAAAAGATTAGCACATTAGTATGGAAATTAATCATGATCCCATGAAAGTGAGACCGCAATCCCTTTCCATAACCGATGTGTAACCTGTGTAGCCGAGTGTTGTGAAGTGATTGATGCAATGATATTTGCAGAGCTAGTGCAGGTCTCTAGACACCTACATGCTTCAGATGATGCATACATTTCTTGATGAGATGTTATTACAAGTGATGGTGGGTTATAGTGTGTGGATTTATACAAGGTTCAGTCGTGAATGAGTTATTACAAGGTTGTAGATTAGTCGGGGTGGGAGTTATGTTAGACAAAGGGTTAGGAGAAGACTTCTGGATACATTTTGGTACCCACTTCCTAAGAATTTGTGAGCGGGTGGAATGTTTCTTCTGAGGGACAAAAGGTGATATCGGACGTGGTGGTATTGAGGGTTGAAGAGATTTCTGAGGGGTATATATTACATGGCTTGAGGGTTGAGCTATGATACACTATTTAGGTACCCAAATCTGTGTGGGTGTGGGTCGGTTTGTAAGGTACTTCTTGGCGATCCAAATTTGTCGAATGTTTCTACTCGTAGAAGAGTGTTCAGAAGACTTTGGATACTGTCTTTGCTTATGCTGAAACTTCTTCTTGTCATTGTCTGCATTGTTGAAATTTATCGGTGCTTTCTGTCCTTTTGGCACCCATATTTATCTTGTGCCTTTTGCTCTGTGGTGTTGACACTGCTGCTTTCTCTGGGTTGTTTGATATTGTCGTCGGTCTGGGTTCCTTAGTCGTGGTTGACTCTTTAGTGGTTGAGGTTGAGAGTTCGGATGGACATTCTGCTTTGGAAAAGAAGGGAGGTCCAACACTTGCGAAACCTGCCCATTAGGAAGTGTTTCGTTTTGTATCTTTAATCCAGGACAGTCTGCAGTAAGTGTGGAAGGATGGGCATCGCAGGGTGTTTTGCCCATGTGGATGCTGATGAAGTCCACCTGACCCATCTGCTGGGTGGTGACCCCTTCTAATTTGCAGGAAGCCCAAGGGAAAATTTCCTGACGTCCTTCTGATTGACAATTGTCCATCGCCAAGCCCGTGTGGGTTGGGGTAGACGTAACGTGATTGATCTGACCAAAGATCTTCCGGTCTTCTGTCGCATGCATTTCATAGGGTCTCGGGTTACAAACCTCAGTCGGAATGCCGTTAGGGAAGTCAAGCGGTATCACTCGCTTCTGATCTAAGGTTCCAATTTGCAAGGAGCCTTGTCTAAGATTTAGGTCCACTGAATGATCGTATAGCCAATCTTGGCCAAGGATTAGGGGTTCTATCAGGTCCTTGTCATGGCACACTAGTAACTTTACTGTCAAGGTCACTTCGTCTATGAGGATAGGAAGGTCCACCTCACCCATGCAAGGGGTTTCCATGCCTCCTAGCCCTATGAGGTATGCCTCAATTGGCCGCATTTCTATTCCTGAGTCCTTATAGTGGGACCATCTAATCGCACTAGTCGCAGCACCTGAGTCAATTAAAGCCCTGAGCTCTTGGCAAGGGTTGCCGTGCTCTAGCCTAACTGTAATGAATGGTCTCGTGTCCACTATGCTAGGATGTGTACTTGACTTTGCTTGACACATGGCCATGGGGTATATGGCTGATGTTTCCAGATGGTTATAATGTTCTCTCCCTAGTCCTTGTCTTCTTAGCTTCATGCGCTTAATGCGTTCTATAGCTTCTGCTTGAGCTTCAACTCGTATTCTATTTTCTTCCTCCTTACGCTTCTTTGCCAATGTGAGTCATCTAAGCATATCCCCAGTAAGAGGTTCTTGGTATAGCCTGACTCTATAGCCACTAATGTAATTAGGCATTATATCTCCTTCTAAGGTGGCTAATTGTACTGCTCCACTTGTTGAGAGTCTGTTAATGATCATAGGTCCATAACCTCGCTTTTCTAACTTCCGTGCGTGCTGTTTCAGCATATATACTAGGACTAAATCTCCTTCTTTCAAGCCTTTATCTTTCACATGCGCATCAAAATATGCTTTCTGTCACTTCTTAGCTGCGTATATTCCTGCTGCTGCTTTGAGCCTGGTTTCTCCTAATCGTTCCAAGTCCATTATTCTTGCTGATAATTCATGACCGGTCCACTGATGTTCTTGTGCAACCTTAAGGGTCGGTATCAAGAAGTCCAAAGGAAGCACAACATTCTGACCAAAAACCATCTGAAAGGGAGTTGCATTGAGTACGGTCTTGTAGGCCACTCGATATGCCCAAACAGCGTGGTGTAACTGTTTGTCCCAATCCGAATGTTTGTTGTTCACGAGTTTCGTCAGTACATTACATAGGATCTTGTTAGTGCTTTCAGCCTGACCATTGGCTTGAGGATGATATGGTGCGGATTTCTTGTGAATCACCATAAAATCCTGTAACAAATATTCAATGACTTGGTTTAGAAAGTGAGTTCCTCGATCGCTCACTAACTCTATAGGCAATCCATATCTTGTAAAGACATTTTCAAATAAGAATTTTGCAATCGTGTGTGAATCATTCTTTTTTGTGGCTTTTGCCTCTACCCATTTGGTAAGATAATCTGTCACAACAATAATGTATTCCACATGTGTACCTTTTGCAGGGGGGTTAATGGGTCCTACAAAGTCTATACCCCACTTAGAAAATGCACGTCCTCCCATCATGGGTTTCAATGGCATTTCATCTCTGCCAGTAGGAAAATGAGTTCTTTGGCACACATCACATCTCTTTACATAGGTATGCGCATCCATGTGAAGAGTGGGCCACCATAATCCTGCAAAGAGGATGGCTTTGATTATCCTATCGGGTCCAAAATGACCTCCTGCGACACCTTGGTGTGCAGTCTCTAATATGCTCAGATAATCGCTTTCATGAACACATTGTCTTAGGTTTCCATCTCATCCTCGTTTGTATAGGTTATCGCCAATAAGTGAATAGTCTTGAGCTTCCTGCTCTAGACTGCGTTGTCGTGCTAAAGTCATTCCTTGAGGGAATGTTTTCGTCCTCAAGTACGTCACTAAAGGTTCACTCCAATCTGGTGTGAGAGACACGTGATATAATGTAGCATGTTCTATTGGTGGTCTTTCACAGCAAACATGGCATTCTTTACACAACTTGTAGACATCTGCTTCCATCGTAGGCCAATTTACTCCCAATCTATGCAGAGTCTGCAATGTACGATGTTTCGAGTGATGTTGCTTTAATGCACCTATGTGTGCTAATTGCAACCAATTTGCATGTTCTGATTCATCTACACAACAAGCAAGAATCTTTTGATTATCCTATTTTTATATACTTCCTGCTATGATTTGATACCTTTGAGATTTGGTAATCTCTCCTTCCTTGATCCTTATCCTAGGATTTTTGGGTCCATACGTCAAAATAGGGACTATAGGCTTAGCCCATTCTGGTGCTATCTCAAGGTTAAACAAATATGCATCTAGTAATTCATCCGCTATCCCTTGAGGAGCTTCTCCTGAGGTTAATCTTGAAAGGTGGTCAGCTCTGAGATGTGTCTTTCCTTTTCTTACTACTACTTCAAAATCATACTCCATGAGTAATAGAAACCAACGTATTAATCGTCCCGTGTTACATGGCTTGTTGACTAAGTACAGTAATGTTTGATGATCGGTAAAGAACTTGAACTTGTTTGCCAACAAATAATGCCTGAATTTCTTTACAGCGTTGATCATCCCTAATCCTTCTCGTTTTGTAGTGGTGTAATTTCTTTGTGCTGCGTTCAACTGTCTGCTCTTGTAAGCTATGGGGAGGTCTATATTTCCTTCATTTGTGGGTTGTGCTAACACACATCCTATGGCATAATTGGATGCATCCACATGTACATGGAATGGCTTACTCCAATCCGAGGTTGTCAATAAAGGTGCTGAGCACAAACGTCGTTTAAGTTCCTTGAATGAATTCTCACACTCATCTGTCCATTCAAAATTAGTCAAAAGAGAGTACAAAGGCTTAGCTATGATTGCATACATGTGTATGAATCATCTGTAATAACCACAATGGCCCATAAATTCTTGTACTTCTTTCACGTTATTTGGTCTTGGTAGATCTGCAATCACTTTTACCTTTTCTTCATCTGTAGAAATTCCATTCTTTGACACAATGTGTCCTAAAATTTTGCCTTGACTGACCATGAAAACACATTTTTCTGGGTTCAAACAAACCTGATATTCTCGACATTTGTCAAACACTTGCCTTAACTCTGGGATATGAGTCTGTCTTATATTCGAGTGTGCACATAGGTCATCGACATAAACTTCCAAATTCTTGCGTAAGAATTCCTTGAAAACATGACACATGAGTCGCTGGAAAGTGGCGGGTGCATTTGTTAAGCCAAATGGCATCACACAGAATGCAAATATGCCCCATTCTGTGGCAAAAGCCATCTTGTGTTGATCTTCTGGAGCTACGGCTACTTGATTATAGCTTGAGAATCCATCAAGAAAGCTGTAAACTTCCTTGCCCGCGACTCTTTCTAATAGATGTTTCGTGATAGGAAGAGAATAACTGTCTCTAATCGTGGCGACATTAACTTTTTTAAGGTTAATACACACACACAATTTTCCATTCTTCTTGGGCACAACCACAATGGGGGATACCCACTCGGTATGCTCAATTTCGTAAATGAATCCTTCTTCTATCAAACGATCTATTTCCTCTTTAATCTTCGCAGCATAGTTATCATTGTACGTGTATGGTTTCTGTTTCGTAGGACTTGCATTTGGAGTCATAGGGATTCTATGAGAACATATATCCGGGTCTACTCCTTTCAAATCTTTATAACTCCATGCGAACACATCTCTATATTCGCGCAATAGGGCAACTAATTGTTCTTCTTCTTCAGTTGTCAAATCGTGCCCTATGTAGGTACATTTCTCTTCTTCTCCTTCTATGGCAACTATGATTTTCTTGGTTTTCTCTCGGTTATCATATACTTCTCCGACGTCAGCTTTTCTGTTAGGCATTCTTACCATTATTCTTCTATCTTCTATTTCATACTTCTTGAAGTTTTCGGGAACCTCAAACAAGGATTCTTCTTTTTCTGACATGATTTCTTTCTTGTTTCTCTTCTTGCCTTCACTCTTGATAGTCACTTGAGTGGCTAACCTCACCTCATTCATAATTTCTTTGTGTCTCTAAGGGTAAGTCTCTACTTCGTAGAAATATTCTTCTTCTGATGCAAAGGGTGGGTCCATAATAATTGATTCTAGATCAAAATCGCTTGCATCCTCAAATGCATCAGTGCTAGGTTCACATTCTTCCAAAATTGCATCACACATGATTGGCTCTATTGTAAAGACTGAGATGCCATAGCCATCTTCATCACAGTGGGGTGTCCATTGTTTTTCATTGATGGCTACATCCATGGTTGCTAGGATTTCTGCCCAACCATGAGGTTCGAATTCTTCATCTGGAAATACTACAGGTGCGTAAGTTGGGTCTTGAAGGGTTCTTGGGTGTTGTTCTGCACCTAAGGTCCTGGATTCTAACCATTCTTCCTCTTGTTTTGCTACCTTACACATCCATAGATGGGTGTCCTCGTGTAACCATGAAGGATCTGATTCCAACGAGTGTACCGATTCTGTTTCTACCTGTGTTTTATGGATGGTATTCCATTGTATTGGGGTACATCTTGATGTGAATAGTCTTTAAGATTGACTTTAGTAGTCACTCCTAAATGTTGCAAGTACAAAGAATTAGTTCCCCAATCTTGTACGATTTGTAACTGACGCATGAATGGTCGTCCTAATATCATCTCGTAAGCATGATTTTTTGCAAAATCACAAATGGCAGAGGTATGCTCAAACTCCACACCACAAGTGGTGATAGATATGCCTTCCAGTAAGCCTAATGGTTTTTCTATGTGTCCGTCAGCCATTTGTAGCTTCATCCTGGTAGGTCTTAATGCTGGCTTACCCCAACGTTTCCATAAAGCGGTAGTAGCAATGGCTACTCCGGCTCCTGAATCTAAGATGGCTTTTGTGGTGTAGCCCTGATGGGTTATTGGAAGATAAGTGTTACCTTCCTCTCCTTCACTTACATCTCCAATCTTTTCTACGGGTATCTCTGGTACCTTCTTGTGTGTTCCTGTTTGTGAGGGAGTACTAGCAAGCTCAGGGAATTGATTTGCTACATGTTTCCATAGTTCTGGTTTTACCTTCAATAATTCCTCTAGAGTGAGATTACATTGTACTTTGGTGTTCTTGATCACTTTCGTGTTTCTAGGAATTATTGATTCTTCATTCCTCACTATTATCGTGGGTGCTCTCATACTAATAGACTTTGCTTCCCAAGGTCCTGTGAACTGAGGTAATTCTTGTAAAGAATTGGATTCAAAACATGTGTGTTCACTCAGTTGCTCTTCCTCTACATCGTCGTAAATAGAGGGAATGTCTTGGGGAAATTGCTCCTGCAAGTCGTCTATTTCTTGAATAGGAGGATGGGTTCCTTGTTCTTTTCTCCATTTCTCTTCTTGGATTTCTCTAAAAAATTCATGTGAGTACCTATGTATGGAAGACAGGTTGTCTTCCCCTTCTGTGTTTGGCACTTGAGACAGGGATGGTGCATTTCTTTCCTATGTCTCTGGGATGATAGGATTCCTATGATGATTCTTTTTCTCCTTACTTTCTATCAAGTATTCTAGCCTCTCCATCAATCCTTGAAAATGCAATTCTGGTTTTGCCATGTTATTCCAATTTAGATATGTAGAGGCTTCAAGCATAGCTTGTGCTAATTCTACCATTTTCATGCAAAGTTTAGTTCTCTCAATTTCTAGATCAGCTCGAGGGTAGTTCTTACTCATTTGTGCTATCTGGGGTCCTTCGTTTATTCTAGCCTGATACGCGCGAAACATCATGTCTAGGTTTTCTGGTATGGGTTCCGCTAAAACTGATCCTGATTTCTGAGCTGGGTTCTCTTGATTTAATTCTTGAGAGGTCAACTCTAGGATTTTGGCTCTCGATTCTTTTAAACTTCCTTCCAGCTCAGTTAACCTTTTACTCCATTTTCGCTTAATCCTTTCTCTAGAGTCTTTCCAAGATTTAGTCTTTTTACTGCTAGACTCTCCAACTTCGCCAAGCTAACTTTGCAGGAAGAGGTAGAGGTTCAAGAGGAAGAGGCAGAGGAGGTAGACAAGGCAAGGGGAGATTCCAAAACACCTCTCCATGTGACATATGTGGATTGACTAACCATACAACTGAGAATTATTTCAAGAACCCTATAAATCAAAGAGGAAGAGGATTTAATAGAAGAAACTATGCAAGAGGAAGATCAAACAATTTCAACAACTACAACAAGTACAATAACCAAGAAGGCTATAGAGGAAGAAGAGACCACAAAAATTACACTGAAGAGTAGGCACAAGAGGACTCAATTTTGATGAACATGACCATGAGGCAAGGTAAAGTAGATAAGCATGTGTTCTATGTAGATTCTAGTTGCTCAAATCATGTAGCAAGAAATGTGGCATTGTTATCTGACTTGGAGGACCAAAGGAACAAACATGAATTACAAAAAGGAGATAACACAAGGCGCTCAGTTGAAAAGATTGGAAATGTGAAGACTCCAGATGGAAATATGAAACTACTCAGCAAGGTATTGTATGTACCTACCATAACCAAGAACTTGATGGAAAAAATGAGTAAAGAAATTCAAAAGCTACAAGATAAGATCAAAGAAACCAAGGAGTTAGAGAAACAAGCTAGTATGCATGTTGTAAATGCTAAGAGAGGACACAACAAGTTATGCTTGGACATAGAAAAGGAAAGAAGTGAATGGAGTTCAGAAAAAGATTTGTCGATGTCTCAAAAGCAAAGTCTATTGATGGAGGTGACAATATTAAAGAGAAGTATTTACATTCAACATAAAAAGGATGAAGAATAAGTAGTGAGGATGCAAATTGTCATATGGATCTTATGGAGTATCATATATGAATAGGGATATGCGGTGAGAACCTCCCCCTATTCATAAAGAGTATGATATTCACTTGAGTGCCAAGTGGCACTCATGTGAGGAGCTTTGACCATTGACCCATTTTGGGTATGCAAGAGAGAGAGTAGTTATTTTAGTACTACCACGCGGCTGGGCGGTTCTGAGGATCTTGGTCTCTGTGCGCACTTAGGCCTGAGCAGATGTTTTCGAAGTGTGTGCAACTAGGAGCTCATCGGAGCTTGTCATTGGTATCCGAGTAGTAACGGTCACTTGCTAGTGGAGACGCACGCGTGATAGCGACAGGCGACAGCAGAGCCGACAGTGTGACACAGCAGCAGAACCGATAGGACGACATAGCAATCATTCAAGCCCGCAGGCGTCTGCCAACCCATGGGGGGGGGCCTTGCTCCTCCTTCCCCACTCTAGGATGAAATAGAGTGGCTTATACTCTTGGCTTTATAGGGAGCACATCCGACTGCGCGCATCTATGTGGGATTAAACACTCTTCCATAGCTCTTCGACAGTTACTTCAAACTTTTCGAATGAGCAGTGACCTCAAAATTGAATAGGAAATAAAATTCAAAAATTTTTGAGAACTTTGGAGCAGGAAGGTGATGCTATGAACCAAGATTTTGGGTAAAATTTTGATGAATACACTTAATATGGGATGTGGTTATGGGGAATGGGTTTTGGGTGGTTTCAAAAAAGCTTTGGTACTTCTCAAAGTCATCCATCCATGAAGATGAGTTTTTTCACTTCCCATCGGTGACAAACCCGACTGCTCCGCACCATAGCTTCCTCATACGATATCGGATTTCAAGAATCTTGGTCACGTTTCGAAGCTGCACTCCTAAGCTTTGCTTAGAAACCATCAGTGTTGGATTTGGACGAGATTTGACCTCACCAAAATCTCTCTACAGTGCTTCAGTAGGAACTAGGTGGCCTCTCTTGGGCCTAGTTTTTCATCATCCGGAGTCCAAATTCACTTTTTTCACTTGGGAGAGTCTCAAATTCTTGAAGTGCAGGTGCTGGGCTACATTTCTTGGATTGAAGAGGATTGTCACATCTTTGAAGTTGCTCAGTTTCTCTCAGTTTTCCCAGTCGGGGCTATTCCCACGTGCTTTTGCTGTTGATTTGGATGGTTTATGGTGTTTAGAGCCTCCCCGGACCAACCGGACATTTTCGATTTTTGTTTGGGCCTGGCGAGAATTCAAAATCAATGACCTAAAGCTTCAAGGATCTCTTCGATTACGCTTTTGCAACTCAATTTTGTAACAAGGAAGTGCTCTTGTGATATATTTCTCTTCTTCTTGCATATTTGAACTTTACTTCCATTCATTTTCATACACGCTAGTTAGCAAACGGGGGAAGGGTACTAAAACATCAAAACTAAAGGCAAACAAGTAGTTGAAACCACTTCTCCATCTAAAGAGCAACTAGAGGATCCTGATTCTAGAATGGAAGAAGTAGAATAGAAATAGAAGAGAACTTAGAAGAGAAAGAACCTTCACAGGAAGAATATTCATATGAGGAACTTATAGATGAATTTGTCACTCGTGACCAATTCATTGACTTGAAAGAGCAAACCCTCAAACTAGAGAGAGATCTTGGTAGCATCACATCTCTCATACAATAGCTTAAGTCTGAAATGATCTCGCTTGAGACTACTGTCACCTCTTTCCTAGCTAGGAAGGAAAGAGAGACCCCTCTTTTTCCTCTGGAGCTCACTAGGAAAGATACTTCTCTTCCTAGTAAGCACAAAGGAGAGAGCTCTAGGGAAACTCCCCTCTTGAAAGACTTGAAGCCACCTACCTTTACGGGGGATGATCGAGATAGGAATAAGGATGTAATCTACACTTTTTTATAAAAGTGGCATGATTTGCATCAATTGAAGGGCACCCCACTAGAGTATCATGTGCTAGAGGCGAGTCTCTCCTATCAAGGAGAAAGAGTTGATACAAAACAAATAGGTTCACACGTCAAGTAGCTCAAAAACTTACTATCTATGGAAGAGACAATGAACTTCAAATGCCCATAGTGACGAGCGTGATTATAATTAGAGAAAATCCTTTTATGGGAGTGATACACATAGGGTTGAGTGTATATAATTCACAAAAGTATAAGGAATAAGCAAAATATGCTATAGGAATGCATTAGACACTCAATGGTGGTACCTCCTATTTTTCAACACTACACAGAGATTGACCCCGAGACTGAAAAAGTGTGATTTCTCCAAATCTACTGAACCAAATGCTATGAAAATTTAGAGCATAAACTAGACACTAATACCTTTCCAATGACCAATCTTGCACTCAATTTGGAGCTTTGGGAAGAGAGCAGCAGCCTCTGCAAGATTACTGTTGGCGAAGAAGATGATGCAAAAAATTGAAGGAGCAAGACAATGATGGTCACAAGTGCATGTATATTGCTTCGATGTATTGTACAAGTGATTTCAAGTCTTTATATAGACTCTATGATTATTCCACAACTTCTAAAATTGGAATTTTAATTCAAATGAAGGTGGGAATGGTTATTGGAGGGAGTCAATTCACTTTCCTACAATCTAGGAAAAGTGAAGATCTAGTTTGATCTACGTTTAGGTGATTGATTGCTTGATTGAATGCAACTCAACCACCAAAAATTCGTGGCATTTAGGCTCTCTTTTTATCCTTGTACATGTGTAAAGCTCAAGGCTTTTACAACGGTAAATGAACCATCAAAAATCTCCCAAAAAAATACAATAAATGAGCATAGGTAAAAGAACTCTCCAATGGATATTCTTTTGCCATAATCCAAGTGATAGTTTTTGATGTAGATCAAATCCACCTCAAGCATAGTGTAAGCTTGATGTTCCAACAGCTCCCCCTCAAGCTTAAGTATGCTTGAGTCTTCATTCTCTGATAGGTTGAATACCTGCCATAGCTTTGAATCTACATCAAGTGCCTTTGTCATCATATCTGCTACTTGCTTTTCAGTAGAAACAAAAGAAATGTCAATCTTGTTTTCCATGAGCTTGTCTTTGATGAAGTGGTAATGAACCTCTATGTGTTTGGTTCTAGCATGGAAAATAGGGTTTGCCACTAGATGCATGGAACTTACATTATCTCCAAATATATGAGGTTTTGAACTCACATATCCCAAATCTATATACAATGCCTTTAACATATTGCCTCTTGAGTTGCTATGCTCAAACCTCTGTACTCTGCTTCAATTGAGGATAAAGATTCCGTGTGAATTCTATATATCATGATTGGTCCAAAATTTGGTGAAACTAATGCTTCCATTGCATCCGGAACATGCCAAAATCCTAAGATCGATTGTCTTCTTGCTTGATTCTGACATCCAGAGACCATAATTCGAATTGATGACATCATCAATTCGTAACCGCCCTAGAACCGCCCTTGGAAAACCTATATAAGGAGGGGTTGGCCACATTCATAATCAATCTTGCCAATACCAGTCTTGGGAGCTCAAGGAGTCGTGACCGCCAAGTAAGTACTCTCCAAGTTCCAGTTCCTATTCTTGTCTTGTTCCTTGTCCCAGTCCTGTCTAGTCTTGTATCTTGGACATCTAGTCTTGTCCTCTTCTAATCTTGTAGTACGAGATCTTGTAGAGTTCTTTCTTGTATCTAGTTCATCTCCCAAAAGGGAGTTCTTGTAATCTAGAGATCTTGTTCCATACTTACGGTCCTGGGTTGTGGGATCTCCTGTATCATCTCTAGCTGAGTTATCCATACCTATAATCCCGGGTTGTGGGACTTCTTGTATCAGCTACATATTCCTGTACTATTTTCCCTACGTGGGTATTCTTGTAATCCAAAGTGTATTTCCGAAATCTTGTCTATTGTAGTCGGAGAGCACAATCTAGTGCTTCCCTGACATTTTGGCAAGACTAGCTTCTATCCAAGACTAGTCATCATGGAGAATGCTTATGAAGAGATTGTAGCAACACTTCAAAGTCTCCAACAACAAGTCGAAGGCCTAACTCATCGACATACACAAGTGGAGATGGGGCATCTAGTGCATGTAGGTGCACTCCTCCGAGAATTACAAGAACGAATCGGGAGTCTTTAGACAAATCAAGGGAGTATGCAAGTAAATCAACGTCCTAGTACATCCTTCATGAGAGAACCCAAGATCTGCATGCCAGAAAAGTTTGATGGTGATCGCACAAAGTTCTGAGGATTCTTGCAACAAGTCAAATTGTACATCCGCATGCAGCCTGATAGATACCCTGATGATGCATCCAAGGTTAGTTTTATGGGAACCTTAATCTATTGTCAAGCTTTATCATGGTTTGCCCCAATCTTGGAGAAGGAGATGGCCGTACCTCATGACTATGAGGGATTTCTTGGAGAGCTCATCGCCACATTTGGAGATGCAGATACGAGTACAGTGGCAAAAACAAAACTTCGGAAGGTACGTCAAAGTAACCGCCCTGCCTCTACCTATGCATCTGAATTTAGGCAGTTGATATGTGACCTCACTTGGCATGAAGATTATTTCATAAGCCAATTTAGATGGGGCTTAAGAGATGATGTGAAGGACCTTCTACTCACGATGCAGAGGTTCAGACATTGAATGAATACATCAACCAAGCTATTCAATGTGATAATCGCCTTTTTGAAAGGAAATAAGAAAAACAAGTAGAAGGAAGACCTCGCCAATGGAAACCCTTCCAACCCACTCCTAGAGATGAGTCTATGCCCGAACCTATGCAGATAGATGTAACTAGGTTCAACACCACAAGAGAAACAAAGAAGGAGGGATAACAAGTTATGCCTGTATTGTGGAAACCCTGGCCATATTGCAGTTAATTGTCCCAACAAGAGAACAAACTCCAAAGTCGCAGCCACCCATCTAGAGCAGGGAAACGAGGAAGTCTTGTTGTAAAAGAGACCATACAACCGGACCATGATATAAAAAAGGGTCTCATAATTCCATCCACACCTGTAGAAACATGTCTTGTCCCTGTCAAGTTAATCATGTCTAAGAAGACCCTTTCCCTTATAGCTCTAGTAGATTCAGGAGCCTCCTCATGTTTCATTGATGAGGGACTCGTTGAGAAACATGGAATTCCAGTACTTTGGAAGAACAAACCAGTAGTGGCTCAAGTAGTAGATGGACGGCCTCTAGCATCGGGGAATATAACCATGGAAACCATACCACTAAGATTACACCTTGGTGATCATGATTCACACATATGTTTCAATGTAATATCAAGTCCAGTAAACATGGTTATCATCGGAATGCCATGGTTAAAGAAACATAATCCAGAAATTAATTGGGAGAATAATAAAATCACCCATCAACATATCCAAAAGAACCCAAAATATGTTGGAGCCAAAGCCTTCATGCATGCAGTAAGGAAGGAACCGATGTATATGATCTATGCCATACCAACTCAAGAGCCCAAGAAAGATGATTCAATGAAGCTACCTGACCAATACTAAGGGTTTGAAGATGTCTTTGAAAAAAAGAATGCAAATATGCTCCCAGAGCATAGACCTTATGATTGTCCCATAGATCTTCAAGAGGGAGCACAACTGCCCTTTGGACCAATCTACAGACTATAAGAGAATGCGTGCTACTTGGATGTGTGCCCATGCAATTTGCTAATTCTAATGTGATGCATTGTTCATGTACCCAAACTTGAAGAAGTCACCTTTTAAGGTTTAAGTTGATGGCATGGTCATAGATCGAGTCTTGACCCAAGACAAGTGGTTTTCTAAGGTCCTCATCTTCACACACAAGCATTTAGACTCTCATTGGAACAACTTAAAGATAGATGGGAACATCTACCTCACCCAAAACAAGGGTTTTCCACACCTCCTAATCCTATGAGATAAGCTTCAATGGAATTGATGTTCAATTGTAGATCTTGGTAGTATGAAAGTCTAACTGCACTAGTTGCTCCACGTGAGTCAATCAATGCTCTCACAGTTCTTGCATTCTTCCCTTGTCCTACTACTATGGTCACAAAGGGACGTCGATCAATTATTTGAGAAGCAATTGGACTTGATGTCTGACACATGGCCATGTGGTATCTTGGGGCCTCAAGATTGATATCTAGGCCTAGGTGTCTTAACTTATTTCTCCTAATGTGTTCTCTAGCCTCTGCATGTGCTTCTTCTCTAACCCTAGGTATTTCTCTAATTTCCCTAAAGTTCAAAGTGTTTTTAAAAGTGTTTTGGAAGGTTCAGGTGAACCCTCTCTTATGTGCAAAAGTGAAGACTTAAAAGGAAAATGTGAAGGTATGTGAAGCCGCAGCATACACAGAAGTGAAAGTATGGCCCCTAATTAAAATTTTTGTTTTAGCCTAAAGTCACTACAGGACAAAACAGGGATTCGTTTCCACTTCTGAAGACAATCTTGGGACATCAAAGTGAGCACCAAGATACACTTGCAGTTAGGAGCGTACGTGAGTCGACACACTCAAAAAAAAGGCAAGGACTATTCTCTGAAATTCGAAGTGTAAGCAAGAGAAGCATAGTCTAAGCTAGGCAAGAGAGAGAAGTGAAGGGACACACAGTGTGTGATGTAGAGAAGTGAAGTGCAAGGTGTGCATGAAGAGTGACTAAGGAAGTGTGCAGAGAAGTGCTAAGTGTTGGAGCAGGACAATCAACAATTGGTGATTATGAAGCCTAGAAGTGAAGATATGAAGAAAAGTTTGAAGTCCAACTTCATGAAATGAAGAGAAGGTTCAGGGAGCAAAGTTCTTTAAAACATATGTACATTAGTTTTGTAAATACTTCAATATACTTGAAGTAATGACGAATCAATACTCATATGTATATATAGATATGTGTAGATGGTCGTATTAGAAGAGAGAGAGGAAATATAGATGAATAGATGATGAGTATTGGATGTATCATCCATCAAATGTATGAAGAGTTGAAAAGAAAGAATGTTCAGAGAATTGCGCATCGATCTTTTCTCTAGTTCTCGTTCTATGTTTGATTTTATCAAAAATCCTTTTGTACACATCTAAGTCCATAGTTAATCTATCTATGGTCAAATTTTGAGAGTCCAATTGCAAACAAGCTGAGAGAATTTTGTGTAGGAACATCTATATGTGAGAAAGTGTTGAGTGTCTTCTAAATCAGGCGCAATTTCGATGGTCAAAGAAATGGTTAATTCTCAGTGCACAGTGTAAAGTTTTACACAAATGAGGAGTCAAAATCTAAGTTGGAAGGTAAGCTATCTATGCCTGGAAGCATTCATTTAAACGGGTTCTAGTTTGGGAGAACCATGTGTTAGAAGTTGCAGGTGTCAAGTCGACTCTACAATAAGGCGTTTCAGACATAGGCAGATTGTTTAGATCATTTCTCATAATCTACTTAAGCTTTTGAAGTGATTTAACTTGGAGGAGGTGCGCAAACTCTAGTCAACACATTCTACAAAGTTTCATTAGAAAATTTACACAAATGATTAGTCAATGATTCAATAATGTGCAGTCAACTTTTCCGTGAAATGACTTTCTTCACAGTTAGTTAAAATTTTGACAATTTGGTGCTTGTCTTCCAAAATTGGTTGGAGTTTAAAGTTATTCTTGATAAAGAGGTGGTCTAACATGAAGGATAGCTTCTTCTTTTGGAGATTAACACTCTCCATCAGTGGTATCAGAGCAGGAAGTATCAAAATTGAGGAAACGAAGATCCCGACTGCTACAGATATACAAATTTCACACCTTGAAGGTTCAAAAGGATAAAGTGTGGAAGAAAGACTGAAGGAAGACACATAAAGGTTATCAAAAGGATCACAAGGAGCAACATTTGAAGCTAAGGTACATTCATTCCTTATAAGGATTAAAGATTTGATAGTACAGGTGAAGAAAGGATGGGAGATAGTCTCCAAATTGAGAAGTTGGATAGAGAGAACTATCCAGCTTGGTCTATGAGAATGGAAGCTCATCTTATGAGCAAAGATCTGATGGGATACATCACAGGAGAGGAAGAAAAGGGAGAGTTTAAAGATCCTAGTGTTCCAACTAGGGAAGAGCTTGCAGATATAAAGATTTGGATGAAGAAGGATGCTCAAGCAAGGAGCATAATCTACATGGCAGTAAATGATTATTTGCTTCCTCATATCAGAGGACTTGAAAGTGCAAGTGACATATGGAATGCTTAGGAAGAGCATTTTCAGAATACAACTAAATCAAGGAAAGCTTCACTATGGGTAGAGTTTACTACATTTAAGAAGAAGGCTTCACAATCAATATCTGATTATGTGACAAAGATGAAAGACATTGCTGATTCTTTAGGTGTAGTTGATGAAGATATTGAAGAAGATAAGTTGGTAAGACAAATTCTCACAAGGCTAAGAGGAGATGAGAAGTGGAAGCCTTTTATTTTGTCTACAGAACTTTCATTAGATCATTTCACTCTTGACTTGGATCAATTGTTAGGACATATGCTAACTTTTGAGAATGATATCAAAGGAGATGTTGATAAGAGTGCAAGTTATGCAATGTATTCTAAAGACAAGAAGAAAGCTAGCAAAGGAAAGCAACAATTAGTTGAAGATGAAGGTACTCCAAGTCAAGCAAACTTCCTAAGAGGAAGAGGAAGTGGCAGAAGTAGAGGAAGAGGTAGAAATAACAAAGATAATGTCAAAGCTTGTTGGATATGTGGTAAGACTAATCATTTATCTCATGATTGTTGGCATAATAATCAAAGCAATGGTAATTTTAATCAGAATTTTAGTCAAAGAGGAGGAGGTGGCAGATATCAGAGAGGAAACTTCAGAGGTAGAGGTGGTAGGAATTCTTTTGGAAGAAGTGGAGGAAGAAAATTTCAAAATCAATCCTATAATAACACCTACTATAATTATGCATCAGATCAGAAAGAAGATTCAACTCTTATTATGAATGCAACATGTGAAGCCTCACATGAAGACATGACAGTATTTTATATTGATTCAGGATGTATCAATCATCTGAGTGGAAACATTGCCTTGATGACTGATCTAGATCATAAGGCAATTAATCACACAGTTCAAACAGGTGATAATACAAAGCACAAAGTAAATTCAATTGGTTCAGTTAAAGCCAAAGATGGAAGTACTCTCTTGAGTAAGGTTCTGTATGTTCCTACAATTCCAAAGAACTTGATTAATGTAGGACAAACTGTGGAAAAAGGATATGAGGTAAGGTTCACTAATGATGGAGTTTATGTTGAAGACCCTATTCAAGGGTATAAACAAATTGATTCAAGGGTACAAACAAATTGTTACAGGAAAGAAGGAAGGAAGGCTCTTCACATTAAAGATACAAGGTAATATTGGACATGCTATGTTTACATATGGAGAGCAAAAGGTGTCTGAATTGGATCTTTGGCATAAAATACTTGGACACTTTAATGAAAGAGGTATCAAAGAAATGGCTAACAATGGTTCAGTGCTTGGATTGCCTAATGTTGCAGGTCAACACATGACATACAGATGTGAAGCATGTCAGCTAGGTAAGGCTCACAAGCAATCATATAATAAGCATGGTTTTATGTATTGAGAAAGACTTGAATTGGTACATACAGATGTATGGGGTCCTTCAAAGGACTTCAATATAAATGGTTATGTCATATATGTTGATGATGCTACCAGGTAGATCACAATTTATGTGATCAAAGACAAGTCAGAAGTGTTTAACACATTTAAACACTATCATGCATACACAGAAAGAATTACAGGTCAAAAATTGAAGAGGTTAAGGTCAGATGGAGGGGGAGAGTATTTCTCTAATGAGTTCAGTGATTATTTGTGGAATGCAGGTATAAAGAGAGAGGTTACTTGCAGGTATTCTCCTCAACAAAATGGGGTAGCTGAAAGAAGAAATAGAACTCTTGTTGAGTTTGCAAGATCCATGATGAAGGAGAAAAATTACCCTAATTATTTGTGGGTTGAGGTTGTAAACACAACCACGTATTTGGTCAATAGGTTGTCGTGTAAAGCTTTGCAAGGTATGACACCATATGAAGCTTGGTGGGGTAAGAGACCTACCTTGGATCATTGTAAAATATTTGGATGCTTGGCATATGCATATGCGCCATCACAATTGAGGCATAAATTGGAACCTAAAGCATAGAAGTATGTATTCATTGGTTATGATGACAAGAAAATGGGTTATAGGTTGTGGAGTCCATCCACAAAGCAATTCCTTGTGTCTAAGGATGTTACATTTGATGAGCAAGGTACTTGGTATGCAGGTACACTTAATGATCATGCAGATGTTGAAGATGTTGTGAATCAAAAGAAAGGTAAATCAACGGTTCAGATATTTGATGAAGAGGAGAACAATGAAGCACATGTTGAAATTGAAGAAGTGCCAAGGTTTGATCCAAAATAATTTGAACCAGAAACTTCAAGAAGTGGAGAACTCAAAAGGTCATCTAGGCACAAATGGCAACCTACAAGGTATAGTTATGATACTTCATTCTTGACTACTAAAGATTATGCTTACATGTTAAAAGTAGATGAAGATCCATCCACATATGATGAAGCCAAAGGGAAGAAGAATTGGGAAAAAGCTATGCAAGAGGAATATGATGCATTGATGGAAAATGAGACTTGGGATTTGGTTCCTAAACCAAATAGTCAGAAGATCATTGGATGTAAATGGGTCTACAAAACAAAAAGGTTTGCAGATGGAATTGTATCTAGGTACAAAGCCAGGCTTTTTGTAAAAGGATATGCACAAACATATAGTGTGGACTATGATGAAACTTATAGTCTTGTTGCAAAAATGACAACCATAAGGACTCTCATAGCAATTGCTGCTTTCAAAGGTTGGAAATTATCTCAATTAGATGTGAAGAATGCTTTTTTGAATGGTTATATTTCAGATGAAGTCTACATGGAACAACCAGATGGTTTCAAAGATCAAGTGTATCCAAATTAGGTGTGTAAGCTGGAGAGAGCTTTGTATGGGTTGAAGCAGGCCCCAAGGGCATGGAATTATAGGCTTGTAAAGTTCTTAAAGGAACTTGGATTTCAAGCATCAAAGGTAGATAGTAGCTTGCTAGTCAACGCAAGTGAGGATGGATTTATTTATGTTTGTATTTATGTTGATGACATAATACTTATAGGAACAGATGACAAATGTATACACATGATTAAGAAGCAGATGGAGAAAGAATTCAAAATCAATGATTTGGGAAATTTGTCATTTTTTTTGGGAATGGAGATTTCAATATACTCAACATGGAGTATATGTAACTCAAGAAAGGTATCTGAAAGCTAACCAAATTTAAAATGGAAGATTGTAGGATAGCACCAACTCCAATGGAAGTGAATCATAGATTGAGTAGATATGGAGGAGAAGAATTCAAAGATATGAAGCTTTATCAGAGTTTGGTGGGTAGCCTGATTTATGCTACATTAACAAGGCCTGACTTATCATATGCAGTTGGAGTTCTATTTCAATTCATGCATTGTCCTAGAAAGGAACATTGGATTGCAGGACAAAGAGTACTTAGGTACATCAAGGGCACACTTAAAGAAGGTCTGTATTATGGTTTTACTTCAGATACAAGAGTCAAAATATACAGTGATGCAGATTGGGCAGGTAATTCTGATGATAGAAGATCAACACGTGGATACTTGTGTTATGTGGGAGATAAACTAATTTTGTGGTGCTCTAAGAAGCAACATACAATTGCTTTATCATCTACAGAAGCAGAATACAAAGGCATGGTAGAAGCTGCAAAGGAAGTAATATGGTTAAAGACTCTTATGAAGAGTTTTGATATTGTTTAGAGTTCTCTTATCATTTGTGGAGACAATATGAGTTCTTTATATTTGGCAGCAAATCCTGTATTCCATGATAGAACTAAACATATTGAGATTCAGTATCATTTTCTGAGAGAGAAGGTTTTTGATAAAGAAATAGAAGTTATGCATACTCCTACAAAAGATCAACTTGCAAATATGATGACAAAAAGCTTGGATGGACCAAAGTTGCAGAGGTTTAAAGATATGGCAGGAATAAGGAAGATGCAGGTAATCACAATTGATGATTGAGGGGAAGCTGTTGGAGCAGGACAATCAACAATTGGTGATTATGAATCCTAGAAGTGAAGATATGAAGAAAAGTTTGAAGTCCAACTTCATGAAATGAAGAGAAGGTTCAGGGAGGAAAGTTCTTTAAAACATATGTAAATTAGTTTTGTAAATACTTCAGTTTACTTGAAGTAATGACGAATCAATACTCATATGTATATATAGATATGTGTAGATGGTCGTATTAGAAGAGAGAGATGAAATATAGATGAATAGATGAATAGATGATGAGTATTGGATGTACCATGAGATGTATGAAGAGTTGAATAGAAAGAATGTTCAGAGAATTGTGCATCGATCTTTTCTCTAGTTCTCCTTCTGTGTTTGATTTTATCAGAAATCCTTTTGTACACATCTAATTCCATAGTTAATCTATCTATGGTTAAATTTTGAGATTCCAATTGTAAATAGGCTGAGAGAATTTTGTGTAGGAACATCTATATGTGAGAAAGTGTTGAGTGTCTTCTAAATCAGGCGTAATTCCGATGGTCAAAGTGCACAATGTAAAGTTTTACACAAATGAGGAGTCAAAATCTAAGTTGGAAGGTAAGCTATCTATGGTTAAAAAGCTTTCATTTAAACGGGTTCTAGTTTGGGAGAACTATGTGTTAGAAGTTGCAAGTGTCAAGTCGACTCTACAATAAGGCAGTTTCAGACATAGGCAGATTGTTTAGATCATTTCTCATAATCTACTTAAGCTTTTGAAGTGATTTAACTTGGAGGAGGTGTGCAAGGCGACAAATTCTACAAAGTTTCATCAGAAACTTTACACAAATGATTAGTCAATGAGTCAATAATGTGCTGCAGACCTTTCTGTGAAATGACTTTCTTCATAGTTAGTTAAAATTTTGACAATTTAGTGCTTGTCTTCCAAAATTGGTTGGAGTTTAAAGTTATTCTTGACATAGAGGTGGTCTAACATCAAGGAGGAGAATGTTGTTACTCAGTTGAGGAGGGAGATTGAGGCATTAAAGCTCCAAAAGGAGGAGGAGGAGGCCCAAGCAGAGGGATTGGCTCAGTTGCGACAGGAGTTGCAGGAACTCAAAGGTGGTGGAATCAAGAGTGGACTTTGGTGTACTATGTGCAGCAAGCAAGGTCATATAATAAGTGAATGTCCTTTGTTAAGTGTGACTTGCCAAATATGCAGGAAAGTTGGCCATGAGTCCCAGGAATGCCAATCAAGAGGAATGCATGCAACAACATATTGGACACAAGAAAGACCCCTACCACCAGCAAATGTGATGGAAGCTGCACCCAATCAAGGTAACATCTATAACCCTAGACATAGGGATAACTTTGGAAATGGACCAAGGAGGCCAATTATTTGTTTTAGATGTGGAGAATGTGGGCACTATCAAAGTAGGAGCACTCTCCCAGAAAATGCCCCTCCTTGCCGGAACTGCCCAGAGGCTAGAGACCACTATACTAATTGCTGTCCTAAGAACCAAGCATCTTCATCTGGGCCCCACATTCAAATGATTTCTTTGTGCAAAGAAGAAATGGTAGATCAAGCCAAGGTGCCATCACCATCTACAAGGGTGGTGCAATTAGAAGGAATTGAATCTTTTATAGTGTAGATAAGAAGCAAGGGGAAGGCTCAAGTGGAAATAGGTCCAGAATCAATGATTAATGGATTGAACAAAGACAAAGGTGAATCTGAAAACAAAGCCACCTCATGTACAAACACAAGGCAAAAAGAAAACTTCATAGGTATCAGTGATGCCATTGGACATGCATTCAATAGGGCTCATGAGGAATTCGATAAGTCAAATGGAGCCCAGGCTCTTAAGGAATCAAAAGCTTCTAGACTACTCAAGTCCATGAAAAAGGAGGCTGTATTTTTTATTTAATAAAGATGGATGGGAAGTTCAGGTCAAAACTCTTGCAGATAATTGATGAAATGTCCACAACAAGTTTAGTGGCAAAGGCTGCTGTTATGCATAAAGATAAAAGTGTAGGGGAAGCACCTCTCACAGATTACAAGAGCCCTCGGCTAACAGTCTCTATTAAAGGTCATGAGTTTCAAGGAGTTATTGTGGATGGTGGTTCTGGCATTAACTTGATGCCTGAATATACCATGAAAAAGATTGGACTATACCCTTCAAGACCTGCCAACTTCACTGTAACAATGGCAGAACAAAGCATAGTAAGGCCTATGGGAGTGGTCCCTGGAGTCCCAGTCAAGATACAAGGTACCATCTTTAACTTGGACTTTGTTGTTTTAAGGCTGCCACAGGTAGAAGGAAGTTTCCCCCTGTTAATTGGGAGACCTTGGTTAAGGCATGCCAATGTGCTGCATGACTGGGGCAAGGACACAATGTAGGTAAAGCAAGAGGGAAAAGAGTTGCCGCAGATAATTTTAGAAGAAGGTCCAGACAATCAAAGACATACCAGCATGATGTAGACAATTGGTATTTGTATGGAAGAAGAATTGGTGGACAACTCGGAAGCAGATCTAATTGAAGGAGCAGATTTATATGAAGATGAAAACATGTTGGCTTGGCTCCATGCAGAAGACCCATCTTCCTGTTATGGAATTTTTCCAAACTCAAGTAGAGAAGAAGCATATGAAGAAAAAGAGGAAAACACTCAGGATACTGATTCAAGTGAAATAGTCTCAGTCAAAGGCCATAGCAAAGAGAAGAAAAGCAAAGCCCTTAAGTACAACAGTGATGAAGATATTCCAACTCATATGTCAATGGCCACTTTTTTATGGATATTGGTATGGCTATCTTCTCTTATGTCAGTTTTTATGATAGTAAGTGCAGGGCTTTACAAAGATGTGGAAGGAGTACCTGCAAGTCTTTGGAAACAGAAGATGCAGTATGAAGGAGATAATATTTTATGGAAGGCTTTAAGGGGGCCCTATCAAGTCGTCAACATGCCCAAAATAAAGACAAAACAAATGAAGTGGAGCACAATTGGAGATTATGGAGGAGTTTCTCTGAGTCAACATATCAAGATCATGGCTCAAGGCATATCATCAAGCCAACTAAAGAATTATGGATCACTTGGAACCGGCAAAATTTGTGCAGGTTGTACATAACTCTCTCATTTCATTTTGCTTAAGTTTTACTAGTTTTCTTTATCCCTTTCATGCTTGTTCCTTGAGTTTTTAGCAAAATTAGAAGGCATTTCATAAACTCTGCAAAAGTACATTTTCTGGGAATTTTTGGGAAATTTTTAGTATTTTTTAGAATTTTTCTAGCACTTTTTATCCTTTTCTGATGTCATTTTCTTGCCTAATAGGAAGAATAAAGGAAGCTCTCTGTGGTTTTGTGTGACAGAATTACCCTATAACTATAGAGATTTTTTTCAAAAATTTAAATAATTTTTTTTTTTGGGATTTTTTTGCAATTTTTTGGGATTTTTTTGGGTTTTTCTCACATTTTGGGGATTTTCCAAAAAAAGAAAAACCCTTGGCTTTTTCAGATTACTTCAGAAAAAAAAACACCCCTTCCCCCCCTCTCTTCCCCCCCCCCCCCCCCTCCCTTGCCCCCCCCCTCTCCCCCCCCCCCCCCCCCTTGCCCCCCCCTCACCCCCCCCCTTCGCCCCCTCCCCCCCCCCCACCCCCCCCTTCCCTTTTTTTTTTAATTTTATTTTCTTTTTTCTTTATTCTTATTATTTTATTTTCTTGTTTAATTTTTATTATTATTATTATTATTTTTCTTTTTTATTTTGCCTTATTTTTTATTTTTGCATGGCATGCGTTTAGCAAATTACAAAAAAAAAGGAAAGAAAGAAAGAGATATCTTTTTTTATTTTTCAATATATATATATATATATATATATATATATATATATATATATATATATATATATATATATATATATTATTTTTCTTTATTTTATTTTCTTTTTTTTTTTTTTAACTTTTCATGGCTCAAATCTTTTGGCTCTGAATTGCACCTCGGATGGCCATTTTTTTCAAACTTGGAGTCATTTTCATGTATTTTGGCACCTCTCGGTTCATTTTTTGCATTTTCTTTTCCAAAATCCCACCTTTTCTTTGACTTTTGGTCAAAACCCACAAGTTTTGAGTCCCTTTATCAAATGGTTTTATTGATCTAAATGGTCCATAAGATCTTGTTCGTGCTCTCAACTTGTCCGTTAGCCTGAGGATGATAGGGGGTAGACTTCTTATGTATCAGCAAGAACTCTTGGAGGAGATTTTCAATGACTTCATTCAAGAAGTGTGTTCCTCTATCACTTACTAACTCTAAGTACATATCTTGTGAACACGTTCTCAAATAAGAACCTTGCTGTCGTTTGAGCATCATTATTTGTTGTGGCCTTGACTTCTACCCACTTTGTAAGGTAGTCGGTGGCTACAATAATGTACTTTGCATGGGAGTTTCTAGCTGGGGGGTTAATAGGACCTACAAAGTCTATACCCCACTTTGAGAATGCACGTCCTCCCATCATTGGCCTCAAAGGCATCTCATCTTTCTAATTGGGTACTAGGCACATTGGCATGTGTCACATTTCTTCACATAGGTATGGGCATCCATATGAAGAGTGGGCCACCAAAGTCCTGAGAATAGAATAGTCTTAATTACTTGGTCAGGACCAAAATGTCCGCCTACAACAGTGCTATGGGCAGTTTCTAAGATTTTCAAATAGTCTGATTCATGAATGCACAATCTTAAGTAACCATCTTTGCCTCTTCGGTATAGGTTATCTCCTATGAGGGCGTAGTCTTGGGCTTCTTGCTCCATGCTTCCTTTCCTTGCTAGACTATCTTGATTGGGTAATGTTCCTAATCACATGAACTCTACCAATGGTGCACTCCAATCTGCAATTAATGATACGTGATAAAGAGTCACATGCTCCACAGGGGGTCTCTTCTGCCACATTGGAAAATTCTTGATCCACTCATGAATTTCTTTGTCCATACTAGGCCAATACACTCCTAAATGTTTTAGATTTTGCAATGTTCGTTGTTTAGAATAGTGATTCCCTAGAAATCCTTCATGGGCTTGTTGCAACCAACTACTATGTTCATCGTCCTCAACACAACAAGCTAGAACCCCTTTTGTATCTTGTTTATACATGCTTCTTGCCAATATTTGATAGTTTTGTGATCGTACGATTTCATCTTTGTTCGTCTTCACATTCTTATTTGCAAGTCCAAAGGTTAGGATTGGTACCAAATTATTTGCCCCTTTAGGGGAACAGATTGAACAGATAAGCCTCTAGCAATTCATCACACACTCCCTGTAGTGGCTCCCCTAAAGTGATGCAAGAAAGGTGATCCGCTATGAGATGGGTCTTACCTTTCTTAACAACCACTTTAAAGTCATATTCCATTAGTAAGAGGAACCATTTTACTAAGCGTCCGGTATTGCAAGGTTTATTGACCAAGTATAATAAAGCTTGATGATTAGTGAAAAATAGAAAGTGTCTAAACTTCTTCATAGCATAAACGATGCCTAAACCTTCTCTTTCGGTTGTGGTGTAGTTTCATATAGCAGAGTTTAATTGCCTACTAGCATATGCTATAGGCAAATCTAAATTTCCTTCTCCTGTTGGTTGTGACAACACATACCCTATTGCATGATTGGATGCATCTACATGGACATGGAATGGTTTATTCCAATCACGAGTGGTCAATATTGGGGTTGTGCACAAGCGTCTCTTCATCTCATTGAAAGACTTCACACATTCATCATTCCACTCAAAATTTGTCGACAAGGCATAAAGAGGCTTGGCTATAATTGCATACATGTGAATAAACCTACGGTAATACCCACAATGGCCCATAAAGGCTTGTACCTCTTTAACATTCCTTGACCTTAGCAACTCCGCTATGGCTTCTACTTTGTCCTCATTTGTTGAGATTCCGTTCTTAGAAACAATATGACCTAAGATTTTGCCTTGACGTACCATGAACACACACTTCTCGGGGTTTAGACAAACTCCGTATTCTCTACACTTGTTGAAGATCTGTCTGAGCTCAAGAATGTGGTATTTTCTTTGTTGGGAATGAGCACATAAAACATCCACATATACTTCTAAGCTCTTTTGCAAGAATTCCTTGAAGACATGACACATGAGCCTTTGGAATGTTGCAGGTGCATTGGTGAGCCCAAATGGCATCACACGAAATGCAAAGACTCCCCACTCTATTGCAAAAGCTATTTTGTGTTGATCTTCTGGGGCAATGGCTACTTGGTTGTAGCCCGAGAATCCATCAAGGAAACTATACACTTCCTTGCCTGCAACACGCTCCAATAAATGGTCAGTGATTGGAAGCGGATAACTATCTCTTACCGTGGCGGCATTAACTTTTTTAAGGTTAATACACACATGTAACTTCCCGTTCTTCTTGGGCACCACTACAATGGGGGACACCCAGTCAGTATGCGCAATCTCATGGATAAATCCGGCTTCAATCAATCCGTCAATTTCTTCTTTTATTTTAGCTGCATAGGTGTTATTATATGTGTAGGGCTTCTGTTTGGTGGGCTTGGCATCTGCTATCATGGGGATCATATGAGAACAAATCTTTGGATCTACTCCTTTCAAGTCTCTATAGTGCCATGTGAACACATCTCTATATTCCCTTAATAAGGCTACCAACTCTGCTTCCTGTTCTTTACTTAGGTCATCTCCTATGTACGTACATCTCTCTTCGTTCTCTTCAACGGTTACTACAATTTTTTTGGTCTTTTCTTTGTTATCATATGCTTCTCCTCTGGTGGCCTCTCTCTTAGGAATTCGTACCAAAATTTTTCGGTCGTCAACTTCATATTTCTTGAAATTCTCTGGTACTTCAAACAATGGTTCCTCCTCTTCTTGTTTCACTAATTTTCTTTTCTTTTTCTTTTGATCACCCTCACTTCCATCCTTTGAATTTACCGTTTTGATGCTTGTGAGAGGTTCTTCTTCTTTTTGTGTAAATACTCCTATGTCTTCTAGATAGTGCTCCTCTGAAATAAAGCAACTATCCATCACAATGGACTCTAGATTGTCATTGTTCTCTTCTTCTTCTATGAAGTCACTAGAGCCACATTCTTCTAGTGACACATGAACACTGAAATATCATAACCCTCCTCATCACAATGAGGTGTCCATTTTCCTTCATTGACAGCAATGTCCATGGTGGCTAAGATTACTGCCCAACCATGAGGCTCAAATTCCTCGTCTAGAAAGATCATCGGCGTATAGGCTGGGTCGTTAACTGGTCTATTGGCTTGAGAAGTTCCTTTTTCTCTTGCCTTTAATTGTTTTTCCTCTTCCTTAGCGACCTTGCACATCCATAAATGAGTATCTTCATGCATCCAGGATGTATCAGATGAACTTTTAGAATGCGCAAAGATTGAATCTTCTTGCTCCTTGTGGATAGGATTCCATTGTAGGGGTGGTACATCTTTGAAGGTGTAATCCTTTAAATTGACCTTGGTTATGACCCCTAAGCGCTGCAATTATAAGGAGTTGGTTCCCCAATCCTGTACCACTTGCAGTTGTCGGAGGAAGGGTCTTCCTAGGATCATCTCGTAGGTATTAGTTTTACCAAAGTCACATATAGCGAAGGTGCGCACAAACTCTACACCACAAGTGGTTAGAGTTATCCCTTCTAGCAATCCTAGAGGTCTTTCCACATGGTCGTCAGCCATCTGAAGCTTCATTCTAGTTGGCCTTAATGCGGGTTTACCCCATTGCTTCCACAAAGAGGTGGTTGCAATAGCAACACCTGCACCTGAATTTATGATTGCTTTGGTTGTGTAACCTTGGTAGGTGATCGAAAGATAAGTATTACCTTCCTCATCTTCACTCATGTCCCCTATTTTGTCTAGAGGTATCTCTTGAACTTTCTGCTTAGATTCTGCTTTTGGGCATATTGGAATCAAGTTCTAGAACCTGATCCTTCACATGATTCCATAGCTCAGGTTTTGCTTTGAGCAGCTACTCTACCGTGAGATGACACTAAACCTTAGTATTCTTTATGGCATCAGTGTTTCTTGGAGCCGCTGGGTCTTCGTTTCTGATGAATATTGTGGGAGCTCTGACCTGGGGAGATTCTGATTCCCATGGGCCTGTGAACTATGGCAACTCTTCTAAAGAATATGATTCATTTTCTAACCTTTCTTCTCCTCGTTGCTCTACTTGGTCTCCATAAATAGATGGAATGTCTTGTGGAAATTGATCATGAAGGTCATCAATCTCAAGAATAGGAGGGGAAACATCCTTCTCCTTGGCCCATTCCTCTTCTTGTATTTCCTGCAAGAACTTTTGAGTGTGTTGTTGAATTGAAAGAGGTTCTCCATCATCTGTGGAGTCAAGAACATAGACTTTCTTTGGTGATGAGCTTTCTCTTTCAATAGGTGGTTGAGCCTTTGGAGGTAAAGAAACTTGTGGTTTATTTACCAACTGCTCTAATCTATCTAATAAGCCCTAGAAGTGCAAACCCGTGTAATAGCATTTGTCTGATTGAATGATTGATTGAACTCGAACATAACTTGAGCTGATTCCACAATTTTTATGCACATTTTTTCCGTTCAATCTCTAAATATGCTCTAGGGTAGCTCTTGTCTAGGTTTGCAAGTGTTGGCCCTTCTTGAAGTCGAGTCTAGTATGCCTTGAACATCATGTCCAAGTCTTCTAGGGTTGGATCTGCAAGAACAAATCTTGGTTGTGGTTTATTTACAGTGGTTGGTGGGTGGGGATGAGGTGGTGTGGATGGCCTTTTGGCATGTGAGAGATTCTGAGAGGCAATATCTTCTAGTTTTGCTTTTGCGTCTTTCAGGCTTTCTTCTAGTTTGGATAACTTTTTGGTCCACTTACGATTGGCCTTCTCTCTAGTATCCTTCCATGTTCCTATTTTTCTCTTACTAGGCTCTCCTGACTCACTTGGCTCTGATTGCTCAGCTAGTTTAGCTTTCTGTAAAGCTTGTGCCTTAGTAACCGCGTGTATAGGAGCCACATTATCGCTACTGGAACTTGAATCCCCTACTAATTCTACTACATTAAGAGGTGTAACCTTTGGTGCACTGGAGGGATGTCCAGGACAATCTCTCAGGAGATGTTCTTTGCCACACTCAAGATAAACGACTTGTATTGTGACATTCTATCCTTGTATCGGAGCTAGTGGGTGGGGTGGTTGTTGTCCTGGTATAGGTTGAGGTTGGCTATATCCTCCATGTTCATATCTGCTGAGAAGGTCTCTCTGTCACAGGGCATCGGTCTACATATTGATTAAATCTTCGTGCTGCATTTTTTTACTATCTCATTAGGAGCTTGTTTGAAACCATGTAGTAAGGATGACAAATCGTGCTTGATCCCTCGCTTAGTGAATTCCCAAATAAATTCTTGGAAGAATTGTTTGATATTGCCAAAGGAATTTGGGTCCAAGGATTGAAACCAAGTTAAGGCTATTCCCGTGAGGGTTAGCCCAAAGGATTCATATTGCACAAAAAAGTCATCCACTTGCTCCGCGTGCAACACCTGCTTGAATTCTGCAATGTGGTCATAGGGCTCTCCTATGCCATCGTAACGATTTTGCATACATTTGGCCAATTGGATTGATCTCAGTCTTCTTTCGGGCTCTGGGGATCGAATTATGATGGGAATACCTTGGGGCAGTTATGTCCTAAAGGTAGGTCTATTCATATTTCCCATTCCCTGCCTAGTTTGGTTGTGGGAGTTAATTCTCGGCATGGTGAATTGCATCTCTGGTCTGTTGGGTATACTACATTGACTCGTTTGTCCTAACATCACATTTTCCATTCTTTGCTTTGTCTTGAATGGGTTTTGTGAGGTAGTTTCCTAATCTCGAGGAGGGAATATAGGCAGATCCATGTACTTTAATCTAGACCCCTCCACTTCATCTATAGGCCAATATTTCCTTTGATTTTGGTCTAGGTATGTAGCTCTAGAAGGATTTTCCGGATCCCTTAACTCGTATATAGTTGTTGGATTGATGCTTTCTCTGTGTGTCAATGAATCAATTTGTAGGAGCACGTTTGATCCATGCACAAAGTATACATCCAACAGATAGTCATCTTGGGGTATCTTGTATGCTTGCAATCTTGAGTCATTACTGACTTTCCCCTAGGGGTAGCCACCGTATTTCCACTATTGGTTCTCCCAGAAGTTCCTTGTCCCTCTAGCTCTCCTCTTTCATTGATCTGATCAGGGTTTTCAGTTACTTCATATATCTGGCCCATCTTGTCCATGTAAAATCCACCTTCATACTTGATAGCTGGTCTTAGAACTATTCCAGATTCTTTAGTGTTTATCATTCTTGCTACTGACCTGTGTAGACCGTCAAGGTAGATGGGTATTCCTTGCAAGTTAGTCGATATGTATTGAAGAGACATCCGATATTCCCCTTCCACTATAGACATAAAACCTTCCCTAGGTACTGAACTATGCATGTCTTCAGAAAACAAGAGTCTCTCCTAGTTAAATGACATTTTTGACTCACTCGTCTGTGAACTTAGCACGTAGTGATAACCACTGAGTTGTGAGTCCCCGACTTGGTTGTGTGGTTGACACTAGCCTCGAATGATTTGGTACTTTATCTATCTCTTCCTAAGTCTCTACTTGATTGGTACTTATTTCAAAACCCCTATTTTTGGAAATTACCTATTCATTGGTAGTAAGCTCGTGGTGCTTGTTTAAGGCCATATAAAGCTTTCTTCAAGCTAAAAACTTTATTTTCTAAATTGGGCACCTCAAAACCTGGTGGTTGAGATACATATACCTCCTTCTTCAGGTGACCATTCAAAAATGCAGATGCGACATCTATCTAAAAAATAGGCCAGGCCTTTTATGTAGCTACTACAAGTACCTTATGAATATTTGTCATGCATGCTTTTGGTGTGAAGGTTCCTTGAACATCAAAACCTTAAATTTGTGAAAAACTCTATGCAACTAATCTTGCCTTATATTTTTTTAATATGTCATCTGCTTTATACTTAGCTTTCCAAATCCACTTAGTATTGATTACCTTCTTCTTTGGCAAAAAGTTGACTAGTTCCCATGTATCATTTTGTAGTATAATATTATACTCAAATTGCATTGCTGCTCTCCAACTTAGATCATCAAGGGCTTCTTCAATGGCGGTAGGTACCTTTACTGAGCCCATGATATCTACCATTAGAGCCATGTTAACAGTGTTATGAGGCTCTTATTTCTCACGAGGAAGGAGATAAGGAAGAGAGCTCACACACACACTCTCACTCTCAAGAAGAAGCACACACACAGATTGAGGCAAGGAAGAAAAATATTCTTCTTCTCTTTCTATTACATAAAAAGGAATGTACAAGAATGACCTCGAAACAAGAATACAACAAGTGCAATATATAAAGACCAGTACATAAGGAAAAACCTAATGTTCGTGAATGAGTGAGTTGGGAAGTAACAAATGTGCCATCACTCTCGATAGATAGATGTCACTCTAGCACAATGGTGAGTACCAACGTGAGAAGATTCACCTCATAATTGTCAATCCGTGGAGACGTGAGGACTAGTATGAAGACTATGAGCAAGTGAAGGCACAAGTGCGTGAGTGAGAAGCACACAAGCATGCACACACATACACACACACGCGCACACAAGGCAAGAACAAGGAGAGGAACAATGGAGTTCTTTGCATTAATCAAAAGGTCTCTTACATAAGCTCAATTCACAAACAATCTAACCCCCAAAAATGAGCTCTCTAGCTCTTTTTATAGTTTTCTAACTAGCTTTGGTCTTGTCCAGACCTAGTGTCCGGCCTAGTTAAAAATTAGGTTCTAGAGTCTATTTGAGGGCTCAAACAGAGTCTAAAAATTATGAAAATTGATATGTCGCTAGTTCTAATACTCCTCAAGCTTGAAAAGGATGCTCTTGTTCCCACTAACATGAAGGATAGGAAACTATTGAAGCTTAAAGACATGGCAGCACTCACACCAAACGTGTCCATCCCTCTCCGCATGTGCATGCAACATTTCGCCTTTCCCGGCCAAGACCGCTTCACTCAACCACACAAGAGAATCTGGTTCGCTCTCTACTTAGCGGAAGCAGGTGCGTTACCCATTAAGCTACCGGTGTGGATTATAGATCAATTGTATGAAGCAAACAAACGGTCTTCTAGGAAATTAGTGGTGAACGGATGCTGTGCAATCACACGCATTATTTACCGGTGCCTAGCATATGATGTTCCAATTGAACGTGCCTTAACTTGGGCACAATTAAAAATGTTTAAGAAGCTCAAGACGTCCACACATCAATCCAAGCGCATGAGGGGTGCGATCCCTTGTGTCCAGACAAGGGAAGTTCTGACTACTCCTGAGGTATCGCCACGAAGGGAGGCCACTGTACCTCCCTTTACCATTAGGATACCCAGGTCGGGATCTGAAACTACGACACAAGCTACCCCATCGGCTCCTCTTGTTCCCTCTGAATTCGAATTTGCTGCCACTGGAGATGCTGAAGGAATGGACCCCCAAGACTTCGAAGCATTCCTACAAAGTACACAATTCTCTGATGTGGAGTTTTATTCAGAGGCAGAGGAACAAGGCACATCCTCACGAAGAAGAAGAAAGTCTACAGACGGTCGACATGTACATTGGAGTGACGCTCAGCAAGGTCAACAACAAGGACACCTAGAAGAAGAAGGAGCGTATGAAGAGGAGACCACTGAAGCCCCAGCCTATACAGCAGAACTCCGAAGGCTGTATCAGATTATGGAAAGAGTGCGATCGCAACAACTACTCACCGAACAGAGTAGCAGAGTACTCATGACTCAGTTGTTGGAAGAAGCAGGAGTTGACTCAGAGTATAGGGAAGGTCTCTTATTGATGGCAGAAACATATGGGGTAGTGGAAGCAGTGCGCACTGCCATCCGGAGGTCTCCAGTTCAATATGATCCACGAAGGTTCCAGACACGACCACGCTCAGGTAAGAATATCCAGATTCCCATTACAACTGCAGAAGAGCCAACCATTACATCTGAACCTATCAGGACAACCTCCCAAGCAACCGAAACGGCTAGCCAAGAGCACCCAGTCACCCATGAGGGGTCCACAGAGCCACAACCACCCACACCCCCACCCTCGCCTCCTAGAGCAGAAACAGTGGAAATCACCTCGACCACTCAACCCACCGAACCAACCTTCATCTTCCGTACTCTCATCTCTAGTTCCACCCTATTCTCTACCACTGATAACCCAATCTTTGAAGCAACCCCCATCACTACACAATCCACCGAACCGCTCCTAGAGCCTGCCCTAGGGCAACCATCCCCCATGCCCTCAGCCATCGGTCATCCTGACCCTAGATCCACATTCATGGGTTTCCCTGCTACCACGCAACCCTTCGCGCCCTCCTCAAATTTACGACCTCAACCCCCGACCTCTCTCTCTCCATTTCTACAATCCCTCCATGACCTCCTTGCTAGAACTTTTCAACCAAGGTCTCAACCATTTCCTTTCTTTTCAGCTCCCCACCCCACTTCGCATCTATTCACCACTTCCACATACACACCACCTACCATCCCAATGTATATGGCAGATCCCACACTCGCACCCACTCCTGAAGGTATGGACATTTCACCACCCACGGCACCTCCCCCCACGATTTCACCTCCTCCCATTCCCCCTCCACCAATTTCACTCACACACACGACTTCCATAGACACATCATTCACTGTTCCCCTTCCCCAATTCCCTTCCCATGCATCTCCCACTGTAAACCCCACCCACTCATCTATAGGAAATGCATTGGACACCATGCTGGCTTGTATATCAAATTTAAGGACAGATTACATTCAGCTCCAGCAACAGAACGAACGCCTACACGAGCACTCAGAGACACTACAGCACCGCCTCGCGGCACTAGAGGAGGAAAATGATCGCCTCCACACACAGTTCCAAACTCTCCAAGAAGCTCATGGCATATTGGAGGTACAGTTACAGAACGCAGATCAGGAAGCAATACAGGTGGTAGAAGGTCACCTACGGACACAGCTGGAACGCAACTCAAAACTTCAGCGAAATATGGCTCTACTCAAACGCCATCTTGCGGCCGCTCAGGAAGAGAATAGATGCCTGCAAATACAAAATCAAGAGAACTTGGAGGCAGCTATTGAGAGCACATCGGGGGCACCCATCAGCCCATCCAAGTTTCAAGCAGTGACCCCCGATAATATCAAGATTATATTGGAAGACTATGCCATGCTGCTTGAAGCACATGATAAGCTATCAGAGGAACTGGGACACTTGAAGCAGAAACACCAAAAAGGACCAACAGCAGCCTCTCCAACCACCCCCTCCGCGGCTTCACTTCTCACAGACGTAGAGGCCATAAAAGATCTCCAGAAACAGGTTACTGAATTGCAAACACGTCTTCTACAATATGAGAGACCACCTTCCCCTCCAGAGGCTCCCACGGACGAAGAAGTTGTGCAAATTCCTGTGGAACAAACGTTTGACGAAGAATACGATCCACAACCATTCCCAGGAGGCCAACAAACAGAAGAAGCTCAGGACACATTCGAGGCACCATGGCCCCCATGGCTACGTCAAGTGGAGGAAATCGGGAGTTCGCACGAAGAGCGCACAGTAGTGCAAAATCAGGCCATGAGGGTCATAGAGGAAACTGTGCTACAATCGGCTTACTTCAAGAACCTGTCATCGAGATGCCTGATCCTCTCATCTGAACTCCAATATAGGCCGTATTATATTATCTTGGCGGATTATAATGCAGAAATACAAAGAGTCACGGGTCAGATTCCTACCTTTGCGACCCAATTTCAACCCGAAGACCTTCCTCCAGAGGTGCAAAAAGGCAAAATTCGTCAACCCACCTGGCGGCAAAAACTTCTAGAGACATATCCAAAAATGCTACGCACATGGAACAACGCGCCTTTACACCTCCTATACAATCCATGCTACGGTCCAGTCCCACGCCGCAGGTCTTGGAAGGCATTCAATATCAAGGTACAGAACAACGCGCAATGCAAGGAATGGCTGAACTACCCGTACATTGCGCCACCACAGGGACCACCGTCGGTAGCATATATGATGGGAAGCATTCGCCACTGGATGCCGCGCTTGAAGCCCATGCAAGATGTAGTAGCGCAAATGATGCTTAAAATCTTAGATATGATGCAGGTAGTCCTGAAAACTTTTAGAAATGCAGCCGCACCACAGGTACGTCTCCCGGGGTTCAGCAATGGAAATTATGACTTGGTGTATGACATGAGCACCACCCCCAGTATTCGTGTGGCTTACACCTGGCATGCGCGCATCAAATACCTCCCTGCCTGTTACAAACAGACCTTTGAAGAAATGTTCAGATCAGGTTTCTGGGAGTATCACTCGGAGATTTTCGCACCGAAGCCAACACATCTGCTCCAACTTTTTGCTTGTGAACAAGCAATGTACTCTGAGTACTACACCACCCCGCAACCAGAGGCCCCTGGTGCAATAAATTGGGATGCATTGGAAGCTGATCTAGCAAGAGGCTTAAGGATAGGAGAACATGAACTGGCCACCAATGTCATCCAATACTATATCGACCACCCGAGAGAACAAAGGTCTGTCAGGGGTGACAGACGCTAGGAAGGGGGGCGTGTTGGCATACAAAGTAACAGAGGAGTCATGCACAATACGGCAACAAGGCCAAATCATTTTTTTTCCCATGAATTATTTACAACTCAAGTGATTTTAATCACTACACAAACATTGTAAATCCCGTTTTTGGTAGAATAGACTCCTTTAATCACTACACAAACATTGTAAATCCCGTTTTTGGTAGAATAGACTCCATTTTGTGCAAGCCGAGAGGGTACATGCGTGCCGTGCATATTCAAAGCGTCGCTTACCAACTCCACAGTAAGTTCAAACCTCTTCAACTCGTTGTTGCCCAGCAAGGAGGGAAGAACAAATGATCCGGGTTTGTCCTTTTCTTCATTAGCTTGTAATGTGGAGACCAAATAGTAACATCGGAGGAGATCTGGTTTAGGTAGTGGGGCTTCAAAGTATTCAGCCAGCCCTGCTCGTTGCCATATGGTCTGGAGATCCTCCGTGTTCTGTAAAGTCTCGAACTCCTTGGAGAAAAATTGGAATCAAACCCATGATCTGTCATACTCGCACTTAGACTCCCATATATACTTGGCCTCTCCTAATGGACCTGGCATGCCATTGAACCAATGAGAATTGGCATGGACTCTTTCTGTGATCCCTGTGGGTGGATCCGGCACCGGGATTTGCTGAAGGTGCTGCAGCTCCACTGGTCGTTCAATTGGTGGCACATCCACAGGTAGACTATCCACATCAATTCCTGCAGTAAGTATCCCTACTTGTGAGCCCGAACCTGTCGCTTCTGCCATTTTACTTCTTGCCTTCTGATTCTGTGAGAATATAGAATCATGTGTTAACATCGTAATGGACAGAATAAATCCGTTGTTGTCCCCGTTACAACATTAACATGAGGTAGATGGTGAGTTAGTGGTTAGTAAGTGCACGAAGACAGTGTGTGTAGTTAATGCTTGGGTATTCCTAGGAGACTAATGCAGTTAGTAAGTGGGGGTGAATTTACAAATTGGGGTCGGGGGGTTTATTACAGGTCTTAAGCTGCCAAATGCAGTGGATGGGTTTTTCTCTTGGTTTCGTAGAGACGCTAGAGAACATTATAGGTGTATCAGCTTGAACATGAGGCCTTTTAGGGACCCATTTACAATTGATTACATGCATGCTCATGGGCCTTGGTGTGTTCCTGAGTGTTGAGAACGAGTGAATACTGGCTGTACGAGTAGATGGGTTATGCTGTATAGGTCGTGGCCTCGGTGTAGCTACTTGCGCCCGCAAGCAAGCCTTAGGCACCCAAATTTGTCTTGATTGTGGGCTAGCCTTCATCGACTTCTTGGGCACCCAAATAGATTTCACGTTAGCAGGAGAATTTCTGCAAAACTTCTTATTAATGTCGTGTTGTTGGTTATTAATAAGAGACTTAGCCCTTGTAGTTGGCGGTGGTGCCACCGGTTGTTCGCCTTTCCGCACCCACACATGGTTTACTTTCTGGGACATTCTGCTGTGCAGGTACTTTTGATCTCGGACATAGGTAGTACTCTGCTTCTTCTGCCTTTGATCCACCTTGGGTTGCTGCCTCCTTCTGGCCTTTGGAAAAGAAGGGAGTTCCGTTGCATCCCTGACTCCTTTTTTGCGAATATCATTCCTCTGCAACACATGGTTTTGGACAAGAACAGCATGGTCATCTTCATGTGTACCCCTGGAAGGACCAGGAGTCTGTGCCTTTCCTAGTTCCTTGAGTGCTCCATTGTCTAATTCTACTGTAACTCGACTATGATTGACCCAAACCTGGAGAAGTCCACTTCTTAGGTTTAGATTGACTGCTTGGTCATAGATCCAATCTTGACCCAAGACAAGAGGTTCAGTGAGATCCTCATCTTGACACACCAGTACTTTAACAGTCATTTCCTCATCATGAATGTAGAGGGGAAGTTCCACCTCGCCCATGCAAGGGGTTTCCACGCCTCCCAATCCTATGAGATATGCTTCCACAGGATTGACAGTTAACTGTAACTCTTGACAGTAAGACACTCTAACAGCACTAGTGGCTGCGCCTGAGTCAATCAAGGCTCTTACGTTCCTTGCACTCTTTCCTTGTCCTATATCTAGGGTTAAGAAAGGACGTCTATCAATTATCCTATGCGAGCTTGTTCGTGCAACTTCACACATGGCCATGGGATATCCTTGATCTGCATAGTCATTCGCTCTAGGCTGATCTCTACCTTGCCTTCATAACTTCATCCTTCTGATGCGTTCTAAAGCTTCTGCTTGAGCCTCTTCTCGAACTCGCTTTTCTTCCTCTTTGCGTTTCTTAGCAGTGTTGAGTCGGCTGAGCATTTCCTCCGTGAGGGGTTCCTGATACAACTTGACTCTGCAACCGCTAATATAGTTTGGGAGAACATCACCCTCTAATGTGGCCAATTGTATTGCTCCACTCGTGGAGATCCTATTGATGATCATAGGTCCGTAGCCTCTCTTTTCTAGCTTCCTTGCGTGTTGTTTCAGTGTATAGACTAAAACTAGATCTCCTGCTTTCAAACCTTTATCCTTCACATGGGCATCGAAGTATGCCTTCTGTCTCTTCTTGGCTGCATATATATTCCTGCAGCGGCTCTCAGTCTTGTTTCTCCTAATCGTTCAAGGTCAAAGATCCTAGAGGAGAGTTCATGACCTGTCCATTCGTGCTCTTGTGCTACTCTCAATGTAGGAATCAGGAAATCCAAGGGTAGCACAGCGTTTTGGCCGAATACCATCTGAAAGGGGGTGGCTTGGAGTACCGTTTTGTAGGCAACTCGGTATGCCCAAACAGCATGGTGTAGCTGTTTGTCCCAATCAGAGCGTTTAGTGTTCACTAATTTCGTCAGTACATTGCATAAGATCTTATTAGTGCTCTCAGCTTGTCCATTAGCTTGAGGGTGATAGGGGGCAGACTTCTTGTGTATTACCAAGAATTCTTGGAGTAGATTTTCAATCACTTCATTTAAGAAATGAGTGCCTCTATCACTTACAAGCTCTATAGGTAGCCCGTATCTTGTGAATACATTCTCAAACAAGAATTTGGCAGTTGTTTGAGCATCGTTCTTTGTCGTAGCCTTTACCTCTACCCACTTGGTGAGATAATCTGTTGCAACAATGATGTATTCCGCATGAGAACCTTTAGCTGGGGGATTAATAGGACCTACGAAGTCTATTCCCCACTTAGAGAATGCACGTCCACCCATCATAGGTTTCAGTGGCATCTCATCTTTGCGTATAGGATACTGAGTCCTCTGACAGACATCACACCGTTTCACATAGGTATGTGCATCCATGTGAAGGGTAGGCCACCAGAAACCCGCAAATAGTATTGCCTTGATCACCCGATCCGGTCCAAAGTGTCCTCCTGCGACACCTTGGTGAGCAGTTTCTAAGATCTTAAGATATTCACTTTCATGGACACATAGCCTCAGGTAACCATCTTTACCACGCTTGTATAGATTATCACCAATGAGTGAGTACTCCAGGGCTTCTTGTTCTAAACTCCTTTTCCTAGCCAGAGTCATATCTGGAGGGAATATGTTTGTCCTCAGGAAGGATACTAGAGGTTCGCTCCAATCTGGCACAATGGATACTTGATAAAGAGTGGCGTGTTCCACAGGTGGCTTAGTGCAACAGATTGGGCATTCCTTGCACAACTTTTGGACATCCGCTTCCATAGTCGGCCAATGCACTCCGAGTCTTCTTAGTGTTCGTTGCTTTGAATGGTGTTGCTCTAGTGCACCTACATGTGCTAATTGCAACCATTTAGCGTACTCATCCTCTTCTACGCAGCAAGCCAAGATCCCTTGATCTGTGTGCTTGTACATACTTCCTGCCATGATGTGGTACTTCTGGGCTTTTACAACCTCTCTATTCCGTGTGTTTACCACTGGATGGTTAGGCCCGTATGTCAATATTGGTACCAATGGCTTAGCCCACTGCGGTACAACTTCCAAATTAAACAAGTAAGCATCAGGAAGGTCGTCTGACACTCCTTGTGGGGCTTCTCCTGATGTGAGCCTAGAGAGGTGATCGGCTCTCAAGTGAGTCCTCCCTTTCCTTACCACAACCTCAAAATCATATTCCATTAGCAAGAGAAACCATCTCACTAATCTTCCTGTATTGCAAGGCTTGTTTACGAGGTATAGCAATGCTTGATGATCCGTAAAAAATTTAAACTTATTTGCAAGCAAATAGTGTCTAAATTTCTTAACTGCATATACCATGCCTAATCCTTCTCGCTCTGTAGTGGTGTAATTCCGTTCAGCCGCATTCAATTGTCTACTGGCATAGGCAATTGGAAGATCCATATTACCTTCACCAGTAGGTTGTGCAAGTACACATCCAATAGCATAATTGGATGCATCCACGTGAACATGGAATGGCTTATTCCAATCTGGTGTGGTCAAGGTTGGTGCTGAACATAATCTTCGTTTAAGATCCTGGAAGGAATTCTCACATTCGTCCGTCCACTCAAAGTTAGTCATAAGCCCGTACATGGGCTTTGCAATGACAGCATACATGTGTATAAATCGTCGGTAATAACCACAATGCCCCATGAAAGCTTGTACTTCCTTGACATTCTTTGGCCTAGGTAGCTCTGCTATGGCTCTCACTTTTTCTTCGTCGGTAGATATGCCATTCTTTGACACTATGTGTCCTAGAATCTTGCCTTGCCTAACCATAAAAACGCACTTTTCTGGGTTCAGGCAGACTTGATATTCTCTACATTTGTCAAAGATTTGTCTGAGTTCAGGGATATGGGTTTGTCTAATGTTGGAATGAGCACAAAGATCATCAACGTAGACTTCTAAACTCTTCCTCAGGAACTCCTTAAACACATGGCACATCAGCCTCTGGAAGGTAGCTGGTGCATTGGTAAGCCCAAATGGCATTACTCTAAAAGCAAAAATGCCCCATTCTGTGGCAAAGGCTGTCTTATGCTGATCCTCTGGGGCTATGGCTACTTGATTGTAGCCCGAAAATCCATCAAGGAAGCTCTACACTTCCTTGCCTGCCACTCTTTCTAAGAGATGTTCTGTGATGGGAAGCGGATAGTTATCTTGAATTGTGGCTGCATTAACCTTTTTCAAGTTAATGCACACACGCAGCTTGCCATTCTTCTTGGGCACCACTACGATGGGGGATACCCATTCAGTGTGCTCAATTTCATAGATAAATCCAGCTTCAACCAATCTATCTATCTCTTCTTTGATCTTAGCAGCGTAATTATCGTTATAAGTATAGGGCTTTTGCTTAGAGGGTTTAGCATCTGAGGTCATGGGGATAGTGTGTGAGCATATATCGGGGTCAACACCTTTCAAATCCTTGTAACTCCAAGCGAATACATCTATGTATTCTCTTAGCAAGGCTATCAACGCATGCTCTTCTTCCTCTGTTAGGTCATGGCCTATGTACGTGCATCTCTCCTCTCCTTCTTCTAGGGCCACTACTATTTTCTTGGTGGTTTCTTTGTTATCATAGGCCTCTCCTGATTGTGCCTCTCGTTTAGGCATTCTTATCATGACTCTCCTGTCATCTATCTCATACTTCTTAAAATTTTCTGGGACCTCAAACAAAGATTCTTCCTCTTCTGGTGAGGCTTCTCTCTTCTTTCGTTTCTTTCCTTCTTCCTTCGGGGTCACATGTGTTGCTAATCTTACATCATTTGTAACCTCTCCATGCCTCTGGGGTTGAAATTCTACTTCATGGAAGTATTCTTCATCTGATGCAAATGGTGGGTCCATAATGATTGACTCTAGATCGGAGTCACTTGCATCCTCAAATGCATCAGGGCTAGGTTCGCATTCTTCTAGAACTGCCTCTCCCATGATTGGCTCTATGGAGAAGACTGAAATGTCATAGCCATCCTCATCACAGTGAGGTGTCCATTGTTCTTCATTGATGGCTACGTCCATTGTTGCTAAAATGTCTGCCCAGCCATGGGGTTCAAATTCCTCATCAGGAAAAACTACAGGTGCATAGGCTGGGTCTTGAATTGATCTATGTGTTTCTTTTGCACCTACCTCTCTGGCTTTCTCTCTCTTCTCTTCTTCTACTGCTACCTTGCACATCCATAAGTGAGTGTCTTCATGCATCCATGAGGATCCAGACCCTATGGAATGCACCGATTCTGTATCATCTTTGGCTCTATGGATGGGATTCCATTGGATAGGAGGGACATCTCTATGAGAATAATCCTTGAGATTGACTTTGGTCGTAACACCCAAGTGTTGCAAATACAAGGAGTTGGTTCCCCAATCCTGTACCACTTGCATCTGTCGCATAAATGGTCTTCCCAAAATCATCTCATAGGCATGATTTTTGTTGAAGTCACATATGGCAAATGTATGCTCAAACTCGACACCACAAGTGGTGAGAGTTATTCCTTCTAGCAATCCTAGGGGTCTCTCTATGTGACCATCGGCCATCTGCAATTTCATTCTCGTTGGCCTGAGTGCTGGCTTGCCCCAACGCTTCCATAGGGAAGTAGTGGCAATTGCAACTCCTGCTCCTGAGTCCAAAATTGCCTTGGTGGTGTACTCCTGGTAGGTGATGGGAAGATAGGTGTTCCCTTCTTCACCTTCACACATATCTCCTATCTTATCCAAGGGAATTTCTGGCACTGTCCTATGGGATCCCACCTGGGAACGAGGTTTTGCTATCTCTGGTACTTGTTTGGCTACATGTTTCCATAATTCAGGTCTAACCCTGAGTAGCTCTTCTAACTTGAGATTGCACTGCACGTTAGTGTTCTTCACTACCTCTGTGTTCCTAGGTATGACTGAATCTTCGTTTCTTACCATGACCGTAGGTGCTCTCATACAGGTGGACTTTGCTTCCCATGGTCCTGTGAAGTGGGGTAACTCTTGTATGGAATTAGATTCAAAGTCCAATCTCTCGTGAGATTGAGTATGCTCATGTTCCCCGTAAATAGATGGGATGTCTTGTGGGAATTGGTCATGTGCATCATCCACAAGTTCAAAGGGAGGGCGACTTCACTTTCGTTATCCCATTTGTCTTCTTGAATCTCTCGTAGGAAGTCTGGTGCAAACCGATTCATAGAAGAAGAAGTGTCTGGCTCTGTAGAATTAGGCGCATAAGCAACCTGGGAAGGAGGGCTTATTCTATCGTTGGCTCTCTCCTCGTTCTCATAGATGGCTGGAGCACAAGCTTCCTGGAGAGGGTTACTTATTCTATTACTTTCCCGAACAGGCTCATACGCTCCCTGAGAAGGAATGTAGGCAACCTGTGGAGGTACGCAAGCTTTCGAGGGAGGCTCATGTGCCTTTTGGGGGGGAAGATAAGCTTCTTGAGGAGGCACATGGGCTTCCTGAAGAGGCTTGCTTATCCGTTCTCTTGCCCTTTCCTTTCTTTGAGGGGCAGGTTCCTTTTCTGATTGTGCAATTAGCCTCTCTATTCTTTCTAAGGAGGGGAAGTTGTCTGGTTTAGTGGAATTGGCCACATAAACTTCCGATGGGGGATGGTTCATGTTTTTGCTTGCTTTATCTTTTCTTGATTTTTTTCTTCCTTGGCAGATCTTGCAATTATTCCCTCTAACTTCTCTAGGAGTCCATCCAAGTGTAATTGCGTCTTGGCTGAGCCCGAGTAATTGAAAAGGCGACTGGCTTCAAACATGGTCTGAGCCAATGCGACCATTTTCGCGCACAGCTTGGTTCTTTCTATCTCTAGGTCAGCTCTGGGATAACACTTGTCATGATCCGTGACGTTTGGCCCTTCTTGGATTCTGGCCTGATATGCTTTAAGCATCATGTCTATGTCTTCAGGAGTGGGATCAGCTAATACTGATCCTGTTTGGGGTGGTGGGTGGGTTACGTGGGGTGTCTTAGAGGGTGGAGGGATGGAGGGTGATGGGGATGGTAGCGGTGGGAATGTGTGAGAGTGCGGTTGAGATGTGATCTCTATGATTTTAGCCTTGGTTTCTCGTAGACTTTCCTCAAGTTCAGTCATCTTCTTTGCCCATTGCCTTTTCATGCGTTCGCGGATATCTCTCCAAGCTCTTGTTCTCTTTTTATTTTGGCTCTCAGTATCGCTAGCGTCTGGGCTCTTTTCCTTGCCTACCCCTTGGTTTTGCTGCACTGCTTGAGCTCTCGTGACTACCTGTACGGGTGCAGTGGAAGTAACACTTCCACTGGAATCTACCACTAACTCAATAACATTGATAGGCGTGATTTTTGGCATATTATTGGGGTTCTTTGGGCAATCTCGTAAGAGATGCTCTTTTCCACAATCTTGGCAGAAGCCTTGGATCGTCACTGACTGGTTTTGTGTAAGTGGAGGTAAGGGGCAATCACGAATGAGGTGATCTCCTTGGCATCTGTAGCACGGTCCTCTTGGGAATGGAGGTCTTACTTGCCTAGGTTGAGGCCTAGGGTTGGGGTTTGCATACATGACGTTCGCGTAATCTGACTCCCAACTAGGTTCGTTTGTCTCTTCGCTATAATAGGACTCACCATGCTCAGGAGACTGCATGTAGTAGGCCTGGGGGCTATCAACATGTGTAGAATCAAAGTTATGGTCACTCGGGTCACTTTCAGAAAGCAAGGATGTTACAGGGACTATAGCTCTATTCAGGTTCTCTTCTGCAGCAGTATACTTTACCGGAATCACATTAGCTAGGGCTGGGGATTGTTGTGCTAGCACAGGCTGAGGCCTTTGTTGGTTTTGATATTGAGGTTGGAAATTTTGTTGTGGCCTGCCATATGGTTGTGGAGGGTACGGGTTCTGGTATCTTCCCTGCTAAGGGTATGGCTGAGGGTAGGGTTGCCTAACTGCCTGCTTGTTGTATGGGCAATCTTGTGCGGTGTGATTGGTGTATCTCCGTTCTATGGTGCAGTACTGGCTACTAGGATTTACTTGGGGCTGAGCCATAATGGGGCAGACATTCGCCATGTGGTCACCACCACAAGTGTAGCACCTTTTCACAGGGGCAAACCTTGGGATTTGTTTACTAGTTACCCCTAATTTCTGAGCTACTTTCTCTGCGAGTTCCTCAATTGATGTGGATTGCGTGGAAGAGTGACTAGATGCACTATCTGAATCTTTGTAGATTTTGGAAAGCTCTAGTTCTTCCCCTAGGTTATCTTCAATGTCAATGCACATGCGTACACACTCTTCTATAGTCCTAGGGTCTTTCAGATACACATAGGATCTCAATTTCGTACTCAGCAATCCATCAAGGAATAAGGCTACTTGTTTGGCGGATGTGGGTAGCTCCGAAACAGGACATCGTTCAAGGTATTGCCTAAATCTTCTTCCTGCAAGTCTCACAGTCTCTTGAGGGGTTTGCTTGAAGCTGTGAATCAGTGAGGAGGTATTGTGTCTTATGCCACTCTTGGAGAATTCAATAATAAATGCTTCTAGGAGTTGGTCTATGCTCCTGAACTGGCGCTCATCCAATGGCTGTAACCATGTAAGTGCTGTGTTCCTAAGGGTTAGACCGAAGGCATTGTACTGCGTGAATAGATCCTCCACTTGTTCAGCTCTCAAGACTTGCTTGAACTCCGCCACATGATCATAGGGATCTCCTGTGCCATCAAAGTAATTCTTCATGGACTTAACTAGCTGAGTCGGTCTCAGAGTTCTTGCGTGCTCTCTAGGTCTCGGCAGAGGGAATCCATCCACATTCTTTGGTTCCTGTGAGCTCTAAGCACCTCAGGTTCTACCCTATTCGTCTCCGTCCTCGTTCTTTCTCTGCCCACTGGATTGGCAAAGCTTACTTCTGGTCTATCTCTACTTCTGTCTCTTTGCATTCCATGAGCTTGGGATGTTCCAGCTCCAGGGTGACCATAGGATACATTCGATTTTGGTTGAGGGAAAATGAATTCAGCCTTCCAAGTGTAAGCATGCCTATCATTTTCTGTCACCACAAAGATCCTTTCCGAAGTGTGATCTAAGTAGGTCACTCTACCTGGGCTATCCGGATCCTTAAACTCATAGATCATGATAGTGTCTATATTAGTTGGCTGATTAGATTTATACCTCCAGAAGGCTTTGTCAGTTTCTCGATTGAGGAGCAACTCTATGCTCTTGTTGTCTTGGGGAACCCACTCAGGTGTGATAATTCTAGTGAGAACAGATTTGCCTCGGGGTGTTCTAGGTTCTATTCCCATGTTTCCTTGTTCCAAGTCACCTAAGTCCGCTTCTGAGATTACATTTCCAAATTCATCTGTCCTATCTGGGTGACTGGTGACTACGTATATGGTTCCTTCTTTGTCCAGGTATGCACCGTTTTCAAACTTGACAGCTGGGTGCTCTAGTCCTATGGATTGGTCAGGGTTTTTAATCTGGACCACGGATCTTCCTAGGCCGTCCTCATAGATGCTAGCACCTAATCGGTTGGTCCTAAGGTATTCCAACTGTGTTTTGTAAGGGCCTTCTACCCTGTACAAGTAAGGCACACCTAAACTTCCCGTAGGTCTGTCCATGCCTTGAGACATCTCTGACTCACTGGTCTCAGAGCTAGGGTAGTACGAGTGGTGGCTCAACTGCTGGGCCCAAGACCTAGCAGTGTGGTTAACACTAGCCTCTGAAGATCTAAGGCTTTGTCTCTCCCTTACTAGATGTCGTCCTGATCTAAGGTTCATATGCCTATCTAAGTAGCCCAATTCTTTGCCCAGAGTACAACCTCGTTGCTGGTTTCTTTATATCAGTCGCTTGGTTCTTTTATGTTGATTATCGTGTTTAGATTCTTGTCTGATGTCACGTCGTCAGGAAGACTTGAATGTTCTTCGTACTTTCAGATTGATCGTTCCACGTTAGGTTCTTTTCCTTTATGTTATTGACAACACAGAGATTAGGTTTTTAGCTTGAACTTGAGTTTTTAGGTAGTCCTTCAACTTGATACCTGCCTATCGTCGACCTGGCTTACTCCTACTTCTAACCGTTCCTTGCCTAAGCTAGGAATTTGACGAAGAGGAGTTGAGAGTATTCCGACCTTTCTTGCTGATCCTTGCTCTTTAGTGCTCAAGAAGTTGATTCTCAAGCTTGCGCAAAACCCTTGCTTGGACGTTCTCAATTGCTTCTCAAAAGACCTGCATCAGTCCCAAGATTAGCTCCAAGTTGACCTTTCAATTGACAGACAATTTATTTCAGACACTTTTTAATGACCCTTGTTCCCCTTTTGTATTGCTAGAAATTTCCTCTAGAGCTCCCTTGGTATTTCTACCCCTCTGTGTGTCAACTTCCAAATATCCTATCTGAAAATCAACGCGTTATTCTTATAAAAAACAGTTGAGGGCGTGTAGTATATGCCACGAGCTTTCCGACAAGCCCCTAGAGCTCAAAAAATGGATTTCGTATGAAAAAGTTATGACGTTCCGGGTTTAGGGGGTTAACTTAGACAAACAGAACCTTTCAGGGTTTTAATGCATTTTTCTAAGGCCTTTGCAAGTGTATGAGTATTTGAGAGTGCAACCTATGCCCAAAGTTATAGCCTAAATTTCCAAAAAAATTTACCCCTTAATTTTTGCCGAAAATGTCTGTCTGTCGCGATAGACGGTGTCTGTCGCGATAGACACAAACTATCGTGGGGGCTGTCTGTCGCGATAGACGGTGTCTGTCGCGATAGACAGTGTCTGTCGCGGATTTTTGGTTTATCACGATAGACGGTGTCTGTCGCGATAGACAGTGTCTGTCGCGATAGACGGTGTCTGTCGTGATAGACTGAAAAAACGCAAATTTTTGAGAAACTTCTAGTGATTTAGAGTGCCCTAATGGTTGTAGATTACCGTGCCAAACATGCATTCACAAAATTTTAAGTTTTTCTGTCTGTCGCGACACACAGAGGTCATCGTCCCGGGACCTGTGCAGAGTCTGTCGTACCTGCGCACACTGCTGGAGGAGGTGGTACCAACAAGTTCCTGCAACAAAAGCTCAAAAACACACCAAAAACAGATAGCATGCAAGCTCTCTCTCGCTCTCTCTCACAATGAATGAGGGAAATGAGGTGGGGGGTGTAATATGACCAAAAAAAGTGAAAATTTTTTGTGGAGATGGAGATGGAGGTGGGAGATGGTGGAGATGATGGTGATGCGAAAGTAAGGATAAAATGAAGAAAAAATTAAGAGAAAAGAAAGGATATTAACCTATAACTCCAATGTCTCAACTCGACGTCTATACCATCACAACGCTCGTCCTCGAAGCTCTCTCCCCGGCAACGGCGCCAAATTTGGTGTCACTCTAGCACAATGGTGAGTACCAACGTGAGAAGATTCACCTCATAATTGTCATCCGTGGAGACGTGAGGACTAGTATGAAGACTATGAGCAAGGTGAAGGCACATGTGCGTGAGTGAGAAGCACACAAGCATGCACACACATACACACACACGCGCACACAAGGCAAGAACAAGGAGAGGAACAATGAGTTCTTTGCATTAATCAAAAGGTCTCTTACATAAGCTCAATTCACAAACAATCTAACCCCCAAAATGAGCTCTTCTAGCTCTTTTTATAGTTTTCTAACTAGCTTTGGTCTTGTCCAGACCTAGTGTCCGGCCTAGTTAAAAATTAGGTTCTAGAGTCTATGTGAGGGCTCAAACCAGAGTCTAAAAATTATGAAATTGATATGTCGCTAGTTCTAATACTCCTCAAGCTCGAGGACTCCTCGGCTTGCACAAAATGGAGTCTATTCTACCAAAAACGGGATTTACAATGTTTGTGTAGTGATTAAAGGAGTCTATTCTACCAAAAACGGGGTTTACAATGTTTGTGTAGTGATTAAAATCACTTGAGTTGTAAATAATTCATGGGAAAAAATGATTTGGCCTTGTTGCCGTATTGTGCATGACTCCTCTGTTGCTTTGTATGCCAACAATAGATCTAATAAAGCTCAATGAAGTATCCTTGACATATACTGGCGTGACACTATACATGTTAGAGAGAAACAAAAAACTGGTATGTGTCATCCTTGATCATCACATGTTGAGCTTGATATCTCAACACTCCCCCTGAAAGCTCAACAATCATGTCCTCTAATACAAGCATCTTCAAAAACTTCTTCTGCTTCTCTGCTCCAAGTGCTTTAGTGAAAATATCAGCAAATTGCTCATCTGTTCTCACATAAACGAGATCAATATCACTTGCTAATACCTTCTCTTGATGAAGTGATGATGTACCTCGATATGCTTTGTTCTAGCATGGAAAACAGGATTGCGTGCTAGCTGTATGTCTACTAAGATTATCACAATAAATAGTAATAGGCTTTCGCACTTCCACACCTAAATCTGCAAGTAGCATTTCTAGCCATGATGCCTCACATGCTAATTGCAAAACCTCTATATTCAGCCTCTATGCTCGACAAAGCAACAGAGGGTTGCTTTCTTGCTGCTCCATGTAATAGTTGCACTCCCAAGTGCGAATAGAAAACTACTAGTAGATCTTCTATCTCGAATGCTACCAGCCCAATCTGCATCTGTGTATCCATAAATCTTCAAATCTACACCAGCTTCATAAACAATTCATAGTCCAAAGCAGCACTCACATAACGTAGAGTGCACCTCAAAGCATCCAAATGTGGTTTCTTGGGAGCCTGCATAAACTAACTTTCAAGTCCAACAGTGTAGCTAAGATCAGGCCTTGTAATTCTGAGATATTATCAAGCTTTCCCACAATTTTACTATACATAGTAGCATTTTCCAGTGCTTCACCTGATGTAGTATCCAACTTCAAATTCTGATCTAATGGCATAGAAATTGGCTTACAACCAGCCATACCATACTTTTGCAACATATTCAAAGCATATTGCCTTTGTGACATCCATATACCTATTTCTGTATGAATAAACTGAATGCCCAAGAAATAACGTAAGCACACCAAGAACTTTCATGTCGAATTCCTGCATAAGAAGTTGCTTTACCTCTTTGATGCTTTCTTCATTATCACCACCTACAATCAGGTCATCAACATAAATAGCCACAATCATGATGCCATCATCAACCTTCCTTGCATATAGTGAATGATCTGTATCACACATAGAAAACCCAATGCTAGTTAAGTAGTCAATCCTTGCATGCGATGCATGAGGAGTTTGCTTCAACCCATACAGAGCCTTTTGCAACCTGCAAACATATTCTAGATGCTTTGAATCTTCATATCCTTGTGGCTGGCCATATATACTTCTTCTTGTAACTCACCATGTAGGAAAGCGTTCTTCACATCCATCTGATGCAAAGTCCATCCTTTTGCTATAGCTAATGCAACAAGTGTTCTAACAATAGACATTTTAGCTAGAGGGCTAAATGTTTCCTCATAATCAATGGCATATGTATGTGCATATCCTTTAGCTACTAGTCATGTTTTATACCTGCTTATGCTACCATTAGCATTATGATTTACCTTGTAAACCCACTTACAGCCTATGGGTTTCTTTCCATGTGGCAATGGGACTAACTTCTATGTAGTGTTCCCATAAAGTGCAGCCATCTCCTCATATAGCTTTTTCCCAATCTGCCATTTCCAATTGCATCTTCAAAACAAGAGGGTTTAGCATCTTGTATTACCTTTGTCATGTAGGCACAATGATGAGCCATATAACTGTCATACGTCAATCGTTGCACTGAATTCGGCATCCTCCGAGATCTTCTTGGTCCTAGGTCACTTCTCCTTGTATTACCTGCATGTGCCTTTTTTACTCTTGGAGTCTTCACAGAGGGCAATCCAAGTTCCTCATCAAGACTCTTTTCTGAACCACTAGAATCTCCATCAACGTCTTCAAAACTTGCACATGTTTTACTACCAGCAGAAAGCTTTTCTTTGCCTTTCTTGGATGTATTTGATGAATTTGCTGGACTGAAATTTCCACGCAATCTTCCTGTCCATGGATTTGAGTTGGAACTGTTGCTTCGTGATGCATGGAGTCCACTCAAAACTTGCGATTCTGCACTTGATTTTTAGCATTTCTTTGTCATTTGGTTCAAGATTCAATCCTTCTGTGGCATCTGCATAGAAGCTTCACATTTCATCAAATACCACATCTCTGCTCACCTTCACCTATCGTGTGAGTGGGTTATAACATTTGTACTCTTTTTGCTCAAGGGAGTATCCAAATGAAGACAACATTTTTCTGCTTTTGGATCAAGCTTCATCCTCAACTCATCTAGAACATGTAACATATGCAATGTAGCCAAAAAACGTTCATATGTGATAAGTTTGGCTTTTTACCTGTGAAACTTTTCTTCAGGTGTAACTTGATATAGAGCAGTAGTTGGAGTTCTATTCATAATGTATACAGTCATATGCACAACTTCTGCCCAATAACATGAGGCATATTCTTCTCAGCCATCAAGGCTCTTGCTATTTCTGCAATATGTCTGTTTTTGTGCTCAGCAACACCATTCTATTGTGGTGTGTTCCTGCATGAAACTGACATCAAATTCCATGACTTCTAAGAAAACTGTTGAATTCATTTGACTGTATTCACCTCCTCCATCAGATCTTAATGTCTTAATATAATTCCCTATCTTCTTTTCCACCATAGCTTTAAAATTCTGGAAGTGAATGAATACCTCACTCTTCTGTTTCATGAATATACCCACACTTTTCGTGTATGGTCATCAATGAAAGTATCATAAAACCTACAACCGCCCATAGATGTCATCTTTGCAGGACCCAAACATCTGTATGTACTATTTCTAGCACATTCTCACTAACATGCTTGTCATGTGGAAATGGGGTGATCTTGACTGTTTACCAAATTGACATGTTGCCACATAACTTTTGCATCTCTGAAACCTTGAAATTTGGTAGTCCATGAACGATCTCCTTTGACTACATCAATTTCAGCCTTTGCAGATTTGCATGTCCAAATTCATTTGTGCCAGATCTCTAGATCACCAATAACTCTTGCACCTTTGCAACATGGCTGCATTCATTTTAGGGAGTTTTTATAGTTAAGTTGACATCCTACTCACTTTTTTTCATTTGGCAATCAATCGTCCACCATGTTTGTATTCTTCTACATATAAACCATCAACATTGAACCTGACTTGTAATTCCCTCGTCAACCATTTGTCCAACAGAAACCAAATGCTTTGTTATGTTTGGAACATGCAGCACATCAGCAAGATGTTTTACCTTCCCAACCTCCATAGACAATGATATGTTTCATGTATGCTCGATAGGATGCGATGTATCATCACCTGTTTCAACATATCCAGGAACTAGCAATTTTTGCAAACTAGTAAACCATTTTGCATGATTGGTCATGAGATTTGAAGCACCTGAATCACCATACCAGACATTATCATTCGATTTTGAAACACCAGCAGACATCATATTCAATCATGTGATTGTTGAACCATGTTATTATGCTGCCCTTCTGTTATGTTGATTCTTCAACCTGCAATCACTTTCAAAGTGTCCAAGTTTACCACAATTCCAACAGCCTTTACTATCATTACCTGAATCATTTCCTTTGGAAATTTTGTGTGGACTCTTTGGCTCCTCTTGCGTCAACAACTATCCTCTTCCCTTGCATGATTCTGTTGTGGACTTTGGTCTTGGTTATTATTTTCTTTTCCACTTCTGAAACCTCTACTCTACCTCTTCCTCTGCCAGAGTAGAATACCTACTCAAAACTATATTTTCCTTGTGAGTTTGAATCCTCACCAAGATTCTTTTCTTCAATAATCAGCATAGATACCAAATCAACAAAATTCGGAATATTTTCCTTGGTCTGTATAGAAGTTCTCAACTACTTATATGCAGCTTCTAAACCACAAAGGAACACTTCCACCTTATCATCATCTATCTACATTCATGCCAATAGATGCAAGTGACTCACATATGCTTTTGATTTTCAAGGTGTAGTCACTTAACCGACATGCTCTTCTTCTTCAATGTATGCAACTCCTTCTTGAGTTGCAATTTCCATGTCTTTGTATTTGTCTCATACAATGTGACCAAACTTATTCCAAGCCTCTTTTGGAGTCTTGGCATCTTGTATGTGTCCAATCATGCTATCCTGTATGCTAACAGATAGCCAAATACATTACCTTTTGTGCTCCTTGATTCCATTCCTCATATGCTCTTAACTGCTCTGCAATTCGATTCCTTTCTAGTAACTGTAGAGCATTTTCATTCTCTCCTTTGATGTACTTCTAGTAGCCCTTTCCCATCAGGAAATTCGTCATTCTGAATCTCCAAGCATGGAAGTTGTTCTTGTCCAGCTTATCACTCATAAGCTGACTCATTCCAATCTGTGTTTGCCATTTCTGCAGAAATTCTTAACAGTGCAAACACTACAAGCGGCACTTACCCTTGAAACATTGTCACACTATAATGTGACAATTTGATCTCTGAAAAACACAGTTTTTTGTGTATCAATAGTACACAGAATTGCTTGAAATTCTGGATATGGAATATCTGAGTGTTGCCGAACACAATGTAAGTTACAATTTCTGAAAACTAACCTAGTTTTTTGTGGGCCACACCTTGTGGGCTCCAAACGGAGGTCGAGATGGCTCTAAAACTTTGATTTTTGTAGCAAAACGGAGGTCGTTTTGTCACATCAAGTCTTCTCCAGGCCTTGCTGCGTACTCTTCACTCTCGCCTTCTCCATGCGCTCTCTATAGACACACTGGCTCTGATACCATGTCACGAGGAAGGAGATAGGAAGAGAGCTCACACACACACTCTTACTCTCAAGAAGAAGCACACACACAGATTGAGGCAAGGAAGAATAATCTTCTTCTTCTTCTTCTATGAAAATAAAAGGAATGTACAAGAATGACCTAAAACAAGAATGCAACAAGTGCTATATATTAAGATCACTACATAAGAAGAAAACTAATGTCGCGAATAGAGTGAGCTGTCAAGCAACAAATGTGTCATCACTTTAGGTAGATAATCTAATAAATCTCAGTGAAGTATTCCTGACATATACCTGTGTGACCACTATACATGTCAAAGAAACAAAAAACTGATACATGTAATCCTGATCATCCAATTGTTGAGCTTGATATCTCAACATTATTTGCTCCTCTATTCTCTTTGATCTACATAATCTATCCCAGGATGATTTTGGTATATCTAAGTGTGGATTGAGATCATCAAAGAGCTATTTTGCCAATTTTGGTAGTGACTTAGGATGTGCAACTACAACTGGTTGAATTTTTATTGAGGAAGTTTCACTATCAAATGTTTCTTCCTCCTCAACTTTAACCTGTCTTTTGATAGGCACAATGTGAGATATTTCTCCATTTGATGAGATACTAGATTTATCTTTATCTTCTGGTAGTGTGTCCTTCATCAACCCACACAATATCGCCTAACAAATATTTTTCTTGCTTAGTATCTCACAAACTTGATGCTTTTATACTCTTCACTATATCCTAAGAAGACATACGTTTTGCTTCTTGAATCCAACTTTTGATCTTGTTGAACCAGAATATGCATAACAGAAACAAACAAATTCTAGAATGTAAAACTGAAGGATTTCTACCAAAATATGATTCTTGAGGATTCAACCCCTTCAATGCTTTGTGAAGCTTTGATTGAGGACTGTAGATTGTTGTATTGATTGCTTTTGCCCTGAATGGATTGCAATTGTCTCTTGAGACTTTAACATAAAATGATACATTTCTACTATTGTCCTATTTTGGAGATAGACATCTGCGGAAGCAGCACCTGAACATCACAAGGAAGGAGAAGAAGCTTGGAGCACACACACAATACTGAAGTATTACTAGAGAATGTACAAAGATAAGTAGCCCATTAGGGCAATAGGTGTATATACAAGCCGGGGGTAAAAAACCTCCTAAAGAGGGAAAAAGTGCCCCGGCGGTCCTAGTGTGTTCACACACATCACTACCTAAATATATCAACAAATCCCCCCTGGGAGTGATGCGGTGAACAAGGAGCTGGCACTCATGTATAAGGAACTGCCAAGCTATGGGGAAAGCACTCCACAAAAGGAAGTAAGCCCAAAGCTTTGCGCAAAGCTTCAAACTTCTCTGTAGGCAGAGCCTTCGTGAAAAGGTCTGCAATGTTCTCCTGCGTGGGCACATACGCCAAGCTGATCTCCCCAACAGAGAACCTCTCTATGACATAGTGATAATGCACCTCAATGTGCTTAGTGCGAGCATGGAACACAGGGTTCCTCACAACTGATGGAGAGTGTTAATCTCCAAAAGAACAACCTACTCTTGAACTTAGAGCACCTCTATATCAAGAGTAAGTCAAAACCTTCACCAATTTAAAAGATCAATTACCAAATATCAAATTCTTGAACAAACTGTGAAAAAGGAGATTATTCACAAAGTCTGCTGCATATATCTTTCTCATTGACTGAGTAAATGTGTAAAGTTTTTTATGAAACTTTGCACAAGGTGTCGCCTAAAGATTGCGCACCTCCTCCAAGTTCAAACACTCCAAAAGATTCAGGAGATCTTGAGAAATCTACTTCACAAGTTACCTATGTCTAAATCTGCACTTCTGAGAAAGTCGATTTGAACACCCCTAACTTCTTAGCTTTGGTTCTCCCAATGTCGAACCCGTTTCATCAAATCCTTTTAGCTGTAGATAGCTTATCTCTCAACTTAGATTTTGAGCTATCATATGTGTAAAACTTTACACTGTGCACTGAGCACTACGTCATTTCATTGAACTCCAATCTGCGCCTGTTTCAGAAGACTGTGAACATTCTTTACATATGAATGTTCCTACACACAATTCTCTTAACCTGATTACAATTGGAAGCCGAAAATTTTGTACAGAGATCAATCAACTCTAGACTTAGACTTGTACAAAAGCATTCCACAGAATATCTACCACAGAAGGAGAAGACACGAAAACTTCGGGCACAACTTTTCTTCTATTCCTCAGAAAATTACAATTGAGTTGTGAGAGAGACTTCTTCTCATTCCTATGAACTCTAATGAGTCTTAAAACTTACAAATGCACTATTTATCATACTCCCTATTTTCTCCTCTATTGCCCTGACATTTTTCCAAAGTATTTATAGGGCAAGTATGTACAAGCTTATAACTAAACAAAAGTATAAGTGATCTATGTCTTCACTAATGTACATATGTGTACATATCATTCATCCTGTGAATGTAACCACCTTCTTTACTTCAAGACTTGATCTTATCTCCATCTTTTTGTCTTCAAACTTCATTGGTGATTTTCTGCACCAACAGCTCCCCCTCAATCATCAATTGAGGTTTCTCTTATCTTCTTTATACCTACCATATCTTTGAACTTCTGTAACTTTGGTCCATCCAAACTCTTTGTAAGCATATCAGCTATCTGATCTTTTGTTGAAGTATGTATAACTTCAATCTCTTTTATCCATCACCGTTCTCTTAGAAAGTGATACTGTATCTCAATGTGTTTGGTCCTGGCATGAAAAACAGGATTAGCAACTAGATATAATGAACTCATGTATCTCCATAAATGATAGGTATGCTCTGTATAGTGTCAAATACTCTTCATGAGAGTCTAAGCCATATCACTTCTTTTGTAAGCTTCAACCATGCCTTTTGTACTCTGCTTTTGTAGATGACAAAGCAATTGTATGTTGCTTCTTTGAGCACCAAGAGATTAACTTATCTCCCACATAACACATGTATCCATAGGTTGACCTTCTATCATCTGGATTACCTGCCCAATCTGCATCACTATATATTTTGATATTTGTATCTGATGTAAAACCATAATACAAACCCTCTTTGAGTGTTCCCTTAATGTATCTCAACACTCTTTGACCTGCAATCCAATGTTCTTTCCTAGGACAATGCATGAATTGAGACAACACCCCAACTGCATATGACAAATCAGGCCTAGTTAATGTAGCATAGATAAGACTACCCACCAACTCTGATATTGTTTCATGTCCTTGAAACTCTTTCACCTCCAAATCTGCTTAATTTGTGATTCACCTCCATTGGAGTAGGTTGCTACTCTGCAATCATTCATTTTAAACTTGGTTCACAAGTTTTTCAAATACCTTTCTTGAGTCACATACACTCCATGTTGAGTGTATGAAATCTCCATGCCCAAGAAGTATGACAAATCTCCCAAGTCACTGATTTTGAACTCTTTCTCCATTTGCTTCTTTAGGCTTTGTATGCCTTTCTCATCTGTACCTGTAAGAATTATATCATCAACATATATACATATGTAAATGAACCCATCATCACTTGCTTTGACAAGCAAGCTACTATCTGCTTTAGATACTTGAAATCCAAGTTCCTTTAGGAACTTTACAAGCCTATAGTTCCATGCCCTTGGGGCCTGCTTCAAGCCATATAAAGCTCTCTTGAGCTTACACACATAATCTGGATATCTTCCGTCTCTGAATCCTTGAGGTTGCTCCATGAAAACATCATCTGAAATATAACCATTCAAAAAAGCATTCTTCACATCCAATTGACACAATTTCTAACCTTTGCATGCAGCAATTGCTATGAGTGTTCTAATGGTTGTCATCCTTTGCCACTGGACTATAAGTCTCATCATAGTCAATACCATATGTCTGAGCAAACCCTTAACAACAAGTCTAGCTTTGTACCTAGACACACTTCCATCTGCAAATCTCTTTGTCTTATAGACCCACTTGCATCCAATGATCTTCTGACTATTTGGTTTTGGAACCAAATCCCATATTTGATTCTCCATCAATGCATCATATTCTTCCTGCATAGCTTTTTCCCAAATTTCTTTACCTTTTGCCTCTTCATATGTAGTAGGGTCTTCATCTGCTTTAACCATATAAGCATAATCCTTAGTAGTCAAGAATGAAGTATCATAGCTATACCTTGTAGGTTGCCATTTGTGCCTTGTAGACCTCCTGAGTTCTCCACTTCTTGAGGTTTCTGGTTCTTCACATTCTGGATCAAATCTTGGTATCTCTTCCACTTCAACCTGCACTTCATGATTCTCTTGTTCATCAAATATCTGAATCTTTGATTTACCTTTCCTTTGGCTCACAATTTCTTCATCATCTGTATTAGTATTGATAGTACCTGCATACCAAGTACCTTGCTCATCAAATGTAACATCTTTTGATACAAGAAAATGTTTGTGGATGGATTCCACAACCTGTATCCCATCTGCTTATCATCATAACCAATAAACACATATTTTTCAGCTTTAGGTTCCAATTTATGCCTTAATTGTGATGGCACATATGCATAGGCCAAACATCCAAATACTTTGCAATGGTCTAATGTAGTCTCTTCCCCCACCATGCCTCATATGGTGTCATACCCTGCAAGGCTTTACAAGGTAGCCTATTGACCAAATAAGTAGCTGTATTTACAGCCTCAGCCCACAAATAATTTGGGCAATTTTTCTCCTTCATCATGGACCTTGCAAACTCAACAAGAGTACTATTCCTCCTTTCTGCTACACCATTTTGTTGAGGAGAGTACATGCAAGTAACCTCTCTTTTTATACCTGCATTCCACAAGTAATCACTGAACTCATTAGAGAAATACTATCCCCCTCCATCTGACCTTAGTCTCTTCAATTTATGTCCTGTAATTCTCTCTGCATACATATGATAATGTTTGAAAGTATTGAATACTTCTGACTTATCTTTGATCACATAGATAGTGATCCATCTGGTAGCATCATCAACATAAACCACATAATACCTTGAACCATTGATACTGAAATCCTTTGATGGTCCCCACACATCTGTGTGTACCAACTCAAGTTTCTCTGAATACATAAACCAATGCTTAGAATAGGGTTGCTTATGAGCCTTACCTAATTGACATGCCTCACATCTGTATGTCATATGTTGACCTGCAACATTAGGCAATCCAAGCACTGAACCATTATTAATCATGTCTTTAATACCTCTTTCATTGAAATGTCCAAGCCTCTTATGCCAAAGATCTAACTCAAAGATCTTATGTCCTCCATAAGTGAACAAGGCATGACCAACATTACCTTGAATCTTCAATGTGAACAATCTTCCTTCTTTCTTTCCTGAAACAATTTGTTTATACCCATTGCTAGGGTCTTCCACAAACACTCCTTCATTAGTGAACCTCACTTCATAACCTTTTTCCACAATTTGTCCTACACTTATCAAATTTTTAGGAATTGTAGGAACATACAAGACCTTACTCAATAAGGTGCTACCATCCTTGGCCTTCACTGATCCAATTGACTTCACATTATGCTTTGTATTGTCACCTGTTTGAACAACATGATTAGATACCTTATTCTCCAAATCAGTCATCAATGCTATGTTACCACTCAGGTGATTGCTACACCCTGAGTCAATGTAGAAGACTCTTTGATCTTCACTCTGCCTTTCACAAGTTGCATTCATTATCAATGTTGAATCTTCCTTTTGATCTGAAGCATAATTGTAGTAGGTATTGTTATATTGTTGACTTTGGAAACCTCTACCTGCATTTCTTCCAAGTAACCCCTACTACCTCTACCTCTGAAATTACCTCTTTGATTTCTGCCACCTCTTCCTCTTGAATTATAGTTTTTTAATATCCACCATTACTCTGAGTGTTATGCCAACAATCATTAGCTAAATGGTTTGTCTTACCACAAATCCAGCAAGCTTTGGATCCATCTTTGTTACTCCTGCCTCTTCCTCTACCTTTGCCACCTCCTCTTCCTCTTAGGAAGTTGGCTTGACTAGTTGTGCCTTCTTCTTCATTTGCTTGTTGCTTTCCTTTGTTAGTTTTCTTCTTGTCTTTAGAGTACATTGCATGACCTGCACTCTTGTCAACATCTCCTTTGATATCATTCTCAAAAGTTAGCATATGTCCTAACAATTGATTCAATCAGGATTGAAATGATCCAATGAAAGTTCTGTAGATAAAATAAACGGCTTCCACTTCTCATCACCTCTTAGTCCTGTGAGAATTTGCCTTACCAATTTATCTTCTTCAATGTCTTCATCCATTGCTCCTAATGCATCTGCAATGTCCTTCATCTTTGTCACATAATCAGATATTGATTGTGAAGCTTTCTTCTTGAAAGTAGTAAACTCTGCCCATAAAGATGCCTTTCTTGACTTTGTAGTGTTTTGGAAATGCTCCTCCAAAGCATTCCATATTTCACTCGCACTTTCAAGACCTCTAATGTGAGGTAGCAAGTAGTCATTGACTACCATATAGATAATGCTCCTAGCTTGAGCATCTCTCTTCATCCAATTCTTCAAATCTGACAATTCCTCCCTAGTTGGAACACTAGATCTCTGAATTGAGGCTTTTCTTCTTCTCCTATAATATAGGCTATCAATCTTTGCTCATTAGATGGGCTTCCATCCTCATTGACCATGCAGGATAATTTTCTCTATCCAATTTCTCTATCTGAAGAGAATCTCCCATCCTTCCTTTACCTGTGTACTGAATTCTTCATCTTTATAAAGTATAAGGTTACCTTTACTTTGAATGACACTCCTTTCGTCCTTCTTGATGTTGTATGATCTCTTCTTCAAGCTTTTCCTTCAGGCTTTCACCTTTTAATCCTTCAGATGTTGAATTCTTTGCAACTGCAGCAGTCAGGATCCTCCTTTTCTCAAATTTGATGTTTCCTGCTCTGATACCACTGATGGAGAGTGTTAATCTCCAAAAGAACAACCTACTCTTGAACTTAGAGCACCTCTATATCAAGAGTAAGTCAAAACCTTCACCAATTTAAAAGATCAATTACCAAATATCAAATTCTTGAACAAACTGTGAAAAAGGAGATTACTTAGAAAGTCTGCTACATATATCTTTCTCATTGACTGAGTAAATATGTAAGTTTTTTATGAAACTTTGCACAAGGTGTCGTCTACAGATTGCGCACCTCCTCCAAGTCAAATCACTCCAAAAGATTCAGTAGATCTTGAGAAATCTACTTCACAAGTTACCTATGTCTAAATCTACACTTCTGAGAAGTCGATTTGAACACCCCTAACTTCTTAGCTTTGGTTCTCCCAATGTCGAACCCCTTTGATCAAATCCTTTTAGCTCTAGATAGCTTATCTCTCAACTTAGATTTTGAGCTATCATATGTGTAAAACTTTACACTGTGCACTGAGCACTACTCATTTCATTGAACTCGAAATCTGTGCCTGTTTCAGAAGACTGTGAACATTCTTTACATATGAATGTTCCTACACACAATTCTCTTAACCTGATTACAATTGGAAGCTGAAATTTTGTATAGAGATCAATCAACTCTAGACTTAGACCTGTACAAAGCATTCCGTAGAATATCTACCACAGAAGGAGAAGACACGAAAACTTCGGCGCAACTTTTCTTCTATTCCTCAGAAAATTACAATTGAGTTGTGAGAGAGACTTCTTCTCATTCCTATGAACTCTAATGAGTCTTACACTTACAAATGCACTATTCTCATACTCTCCTATTGTCTCCTCTATTGCCCCGACATTTTTCCAAAGTATTTATAGGCAAATGTACAAGCTTATAACTAAACAAAAGTATAAGTGATCTATGTCTTCGCTAATGTACATATGTGTACATATCATTCATCCTGTGAATGTAACCACCTTCTTTGCTTCAAGACTTGATCTTATCTCCATCTTTTTGTCTTCCAAACTTCAATTGGTGATTGGTCTGCACCAACAACAACTGCCAATGCGCTCTAACTGTCAGTGAAGATGGTGCTGGCAGAAGACTCACCAACACCCAAATTAGCCATAAGGCGTCTGAGCCACACACACTCAACAGTCACTTTGAAAGGTGCCCTATACTCAGCCTCACAACTGGAAGTGGCCATAGTACATTGCTTCTTGCTCAACCAAGATATACATGAGCTAGGAAGCATGAAGCAAAAGCCACTAGTGGACACACGAGTGTCATAGCAACCAGCCCAATCACAGTGAGAAAAAGCATGCAAATCTAGCAATAGTGATCCCCCCTTGGGATAAAACAACCCAAGTAGCTGAGTACCACTCAAGTAGCAAAAGTTGTGCTTAACCGCTTGCCAATGCTTGACTCCTCAACAATGCATAAACCTGCTCATCTGTGAGACAACAAACTGAATATCAAGTCGAGCAATGCATAAGTAAATCAAGCATCCAATAGCATGCTGATAGAGAACAGCATCAAATGCATCTCTAGCATCATGAAGACTCAATCGTAAACCTATCTCCATAGGAGTGGCAATAGGCTTACAGTCTTCAAGGCCAAAAGGCTACAATAATGTGTCAATAGATTTCGTTTGACACAAATCCATTCCACCATCAACTTGCATAAACTGAATGACCAAATAGTGTTGCAAATGCCCCAAATTAGACATCTCAAATGAGGGATGCAAATCAGCCTTAAAATCAGCAATATGCTTCTCAATAGGACCACTGAGCAGCATGTCGTCAACATAGACAACAATGATCAAAAGCACATCATTAGCACGCTTAACATATAAGGTGCTTTCAGTTGGACTATTCTCAAAACCATGTGCAATCAGATAGGTATGTATCTTCTCATACCAAGCACGTGGTGCTTTCTTTAAACCATATAATAGCTTCTTTAACCTGCACACCTGGTTTTCATGCCCTTTTTGCACAAATCCACGAGGCTGAAAAACATACACTTCTTCATGGAAGTCACCATTCAAAAATGCTCTTTTAATGTCCAACTGATGTACATTCCAACCATGATGAGCTGCAGGTGCACAGATGCTATGAACTATAGTCATTCGGCAAGTAGGTGCAAAGGTCTCATCAGAATCAATGCCTCTTTCCTGTGCATAACCCTTTGCAACAAGTCTAGCCTTATACCTGTCAATTGTACCATCAGGGTTACACTTCACCTTGTATACCCACTTAGTCCCAATGGCCTTCTTGCGAGGAGGCAAGTCACATAAAGACCAAGTACCATTCTTGTTTGATGAATTTTGTGCTTCATCAAACAAAACAGGCTCATTCTCATCATAGAGACTAGATGCAGCCATAGCATAGCAATCTGATGCAAAAGAGGCACTATGAGAGCCTCAACGAGTACGATATGACAGAGGTGCATCTAATTTGCTGTCACACAAAGTCTGCACCAGCCATTTTGGCATAGCTTTTGCCAACTCAATATTAGCTCTCTCATCAACTAGTGCATCATGTAAATCTGCATCAGAAATGGAATGATCTGCATCATCACATGAAACCTGCAAAGGCTCAAAAGTTGCCTCATTGAGACCAACACTAGACTGTCCACCTATAAAAAGAGGCAGCAAAGTATCATACATGTCTTTGGAGCTAACAAATGTCTCCTTAGTACATGCAATGGCTGAATAGCATATTCCACAAAAACAACATCAGGGCTAACCAGAATGTGTTTAGTCTATGGATGATATAGACGATAGCCTTTACTTTCAGAACTATACCCAACAACATTTTACTGCTTTATCATCCAATTTTTTGCGATGTTGTACATGCACTAATGCATATGCCAAACAACCAAAAACACACAGATGAGCAACAGATGGCTTGCGATCATGCCAAGCCTCATATGGAGTGATAGACTGCAGCGCTTTCGTGGGACACCTGTTAAGTACATATGCTGCACACATGATAGCCTCATGCCAAAAACTATGTGGTAAATCCTGACTCTTGACCATACACCTTGCCATCTCCATGAGTGACATATTTTTTCATTTAGCAACTCCATTCTATTGACGTGTATATGGCACTATACACTGGTGTTTTATCCCACGTAAAAACCATAGCACGAACAGGAATATGCAGAATATCATCATCTTCGACACCTTCTACCTCAGCTTCTATACCTACAATTGTAATAGTTGCAGGTGTGATAGGACGTTTTTCAACACCCTACACAATGTTCCAAAGTCCTTTTGCAACCAATACATGTCGCATCATATAAGCCCATAACGAGTAGTTAGTACCATCCAACTTATCCTCAACAACCAACATACGGAATAAATCACTGATTGACTGTATCTCAAAAAGTTGAACAGAACTGCCAAGACGAATTCTGCTAGACCTGTAGCAGACTTCGAGATGCTTATGTTGGCGAACAGAAACTGGTGTATACCTTTGGCACTAAAAGACAAAATAGCCTGCACAAAAGCTGTGATAATGCATTCAGAGGACAAAACCAGCTCGGATCTTGAAAACACATTGAGTATGCTCACCAAAATTTGTGCGATTCTGAGATTGCAACTGGAGGAGTTTCGATGGCACCCTAGATGAAGCGATGACCTACTCTGATACTAATTGTTGGAGATAGACGTCTCTGGAAGCATGTGAACAACACAAGGAAGGAGAAGAAGCTTGGAGCACAACACACAATACTGAATGTATCACCAGAGAATGTACAAAGATAAGTAGCCCATTAGGGCAATAGGTGTATATACAAGCTGGGGGAAAAAACCTCCTAAAGAGGGAAAAAAGTGCCCCGACGGTCCTAGTGTGTTCACACACATCACTACCTAAATATATCAACATCCTATTCCTTCGCCCAACAATGCCATTTTGTTGATGTGTATGAGCTATGGTAAGCTGCTTTTTTACACCATGCTCCTTACAATAGTTATTGAACTCTATTGATAAGAATTCCCCTTCTCTATTTGTTTTGAATTAGATACAACGGATTACTAAAAAGGTTAATAACATTTTCATTCATTTTACGGTAGACCCACTTCTTTTCAATAAGTTCTTTTTATAACCCTATGGGTTCATAAAGGGTTTGAGGGCTGGTATCTAGTGGGGAGGGATAAGAAACTCTAGATTTTTTAATGTTTTTGTTTTATAATCCATTTGGTTAGCACTCTACAATTAGGATTGCAAGCTAGTGGGTTGAAAGCAGCAAAAATTGATTCTTCAAGTCCTTCCAATGTTCTATGCATTAACAAAGAGAATTTTTCAAAGTGGACTCAATGTGCTATCTGATCTATGTCTTCTATTCCACCTAGAAAATATTTTCTCAAGATTATGTTAGCTTTTTGCACGTTCTACAATTGTAGTCTCTTGATAGCACTGAATTCCTAGAGGGTGCTCATACTCCTACTTTTTACCACCCCTAATTTCTAATAATCTCACCTCCTTTTTCATGGACTTGAGTAGTCTTGAAACTTTTGATTCCTTAAGAGCATGGGCTCCAATTGACTTATCAAACTCCTCATGAGCCCTATTGAATGCATGCCCAATGGCATCACTGGTACATATGAGATTTCCTTTTTGCCTTGTATCTGCACATGCGGTGGCTTTGTCTTCAGATGTCTATCAATTTCTGATTTTCTTTCCTTAATCTTGCAGTTCTCTTTCCATTTCTCTTATTATGTCTTTCTTTGGAGTGCTTTGGATAGTGGTATTACTGTCTGGCTCAAATATAGATAGTAGTTCTTCATTATGCTCTTTACATTTTTTGAAGGAAGATTATAACACCTGATACTTTCTTTTTTGATTCTCTATTTCTTTATTCTTTTGGCTCAACTCCTTGTCTTTCTATGGAGGCTATTCTTTTTGCACCTTAAGTTCATCTTCTTTTTATTGAATTGTTTGTTTTTGTGATTCTATGTCCTTTAGATAGGGAAATGAAGGGTTCCCCATTGCACTTTTTTTTTTAATACAGGTGTCGAGCTATTTTCCAAAAGTGTCCCCCCTGTAGTATTGTTACCGTGTAAAGTTTCACCACTGAGTTCGAGATGGATTGGTGTTCCCCTATGCCTAGGACACTAGAATATCAATCTTTGAAAGTGGAAAGGATATGTATGTATAGATTAGCGAAGAACTCATCCGTCTCATTCCCCATTTCTTTTTTTATATGGGATAGTCAATTAACTTTGACCCCTATAAATTTTCAACTCGTTACGTTTTTTTGCCAACCATTTTTCTTTAGATCATTTTTTAACCCCGATGGCTATGGCTGCAACCATTCTCTTTGATAACTGATACAAAACAAATGTATGCATCCTATAAAATGAAAATCATAGTATGAACAAATTCTACATAATATTTTGCTGGATTCGGGTTTTATGAGGCCTTTAATTTATTTATTTTGATTTGATCATGGAAAACATTATCCAAACAACTTTGTCAGCACGAGAAAAATGTTTTTCTACCCAAAAGTTGGATCGTGTGGAGAAATGGGCTTTTGTGGCTTTTGGGAGAAATATTTTATTTTCAACAATAGCACTAAGACAAAATGATGGTCTATTAAACATGCCATACAATAACATACCCATTTCACTCCAATCGAGATTATTACCATCTAAAGAAACTTTTCTAGTAGGACCTATAGAAACTGGACAATCTTCTATGTTGTACACTTCTTTTTCAAGGTTTTGCTTATCTTCAATGAGTATTCTTTTTTTTTTGAATAACTCACTACTTCCTGAGTCATATTAATGATTTCATCATGGAGATAAGAGTTATCTTCCAAGAGAATTTTGTTTTCCTCCTGCACTTTAGTCGTTTGCTCCTAGATTTGAAGTTTCTCTTTACCTTTGATCTATTTTCTTCTTCCAATTTTATTATTGACAAGATTGCCAATTTTGATCCATCAAAAAAGCAATGTAAATGATCTTTTAGAACTTCTTTCAAATTTTTGATTTGTTCATCTATTTTTGCATGACTCTTTATCCAATCTTCTCACACAGGAGTAAATCCTTTCACTTCCTTGGACTGGTGTATGTCTTGTGTCTATTGTTCCTATATTTCTTCTTCTACCTTAACCATCAGCTCTTTCTTTTGGTTTATCTTATATGGTAGCTTTTTCTATCTAGATTTGGATTCTTATTGTACCTGCACCAAACTTTGTTGCAAATTTGCTTTACTTTCTTTGGTATAACCTTGAACTTGCAGTTCTTTATCATTGCCTCCTTCTGATTTGAGTGCTTCTTCTTCGTTATTGAATTGTTCTCTAAGTGGAATTAAAGCTCCTTGTTGCACTTATATCTTCTTTATATCTTCATTAATGATTTTTATTTGTCCTTTATCTATATTATCTATTTTTAGGTCCATAGACTCCTCATCAGCAGTTTGAACTTCTTTGCTAATTGATGTTTTTTCCTTATTTACTTCAATTATGTTTTCTTTTCCTTCTTTATTATCATAATTCCTTAGTTTCTCTTCATCATACTCCCTTGCTTCTTTTAAGGTATCCTCATAAATTTGAGGAACTCCATTATAGCTTGCTTTGTTTATGATTTTTTTTCTTCTTTTGATGCTTCTACACCTATGTCTTTTAGCTTTCCCCCCTCTTTGTCTTCTAAAGTGGTCAAGACCATTGTTTTTTGTTGTTATTTTTACTTTGATTCTTCTTGCGTAGTTGGCTACACCATTTTATTGTCTTCATATAAGTCTTCATCCAAAGTGGTAATAACCACTATTTTTTCTTACTCCTCTTGATCATTCTGTACTGCCTAAATTTTAAAACCCATGGAAGCATCCACAAACTCAGCAAGTTGCTTTGCTTCCTATAATGAAAATTCAATGTTCTAGAGCAATTGATAATCTTGAAATTCATCATGATCCTCTTCAACGACTTGTTCCTCTAGAATTTGAGAAATGCATATTAATGGATCCATTTTATGGAAAAAAACTGAGCTCCTCGGTGGCAAACTTGGAGGTTCTTCCAAGAGCGATGGGGGTGGTTGCTCATATTTTTTTCTTCATCTTCCTTTGGTTTATTCTCTTTTTTCTCTTCTTGCTTTAACTTTTTTTGTATTTCTTGGGCTTTATTTGTTTGGTTTGTTTGATCACTATGTTTATTTTTCCTTTTTCCATACACAATGCATCAAAAAACTAGTTTGATTCCTTTTTTCTTTTGACAAAGGTGGTGTCTCTTTTTGCACTCATCAAACTTTCAGGCAGCTTCTCATAGATCTTCATTTTATCCTTTCTCTAGTTTGTGGCTTTGTCTGAGAAGTCCTCAAGCATCTTTTGATATTGTTCTTCATACTTCTTTATTTTATTCTCACTCCTCTACAAGTAATGAGAATACAACTTTTATTTGGTAGTCATGGGAGGATGAGGTGCTACATCTACTTGCAATTCTCTCTATGTAGCTACTATCTCATCTTGAGTAGGCTCCTCCAAGTTCACTTTTTCTTTTCTTGGGTCTTCCTTAGACCTGATTGTGATGGAGTATTCCTCATTAGCCACCTTTAATATCTTCTTCAAAGGTGTTGCAGAGCAAAGAGGCACGAGAAAGGAGAGCCCCAAAATTTTCAAATTAATGGGCATATTTTTTCTTCTTCAAAGTCTTAGGAAATTCCCTCAAGCCATGTAAATGCACTAGAGGAGTCCTCTAGATGTATAATCCCAAATCATTGTAATATATTCCTTGTAAATTAGTAGGAAATTTACTTTTTAGTAATAAAGTGCCGGTCTCTTGTGTGAAAGGACCAAACTTAGGGCACATGTATATAAGTCACTTTGTGACTCTTTGTAGGGACTTTTTGCCATGGTGAAGAAGGAGAGCTCTTGATTTTCGAAATTGCTTCTTTTTTGCAGATTTTCATCTTCTCTTTGATCTTCTATGTGTGTGTAATTCTTAGAATGTGTGTGTAGGACTGTTGTCTACCCCTCTGTTTTTGAGCTACTGTAGTGTGTGTGTGAGCTTGTAGGAGTTGTGGAGTGAGTATGGGTGTTTCCTGCCATTCACTATTTTGGTCATAACTTGAAGCACGGTTGTCAGAATAGAGTGAAACATGTCCAATAGAAGCGTTTTGTCAAGAGCTTCGAAACGAACCCGCTATTGGCCATATTTGGAGTTCGAAGCTGGGAGAAATCCTCGATTTAGTGAAAACTATTGTAAGTGGTATCACGACAGACACTTTCAGTATTTAAGTGAGTTAGAGAGGTGGATTAGTCTTTTCTCACGCATATAAGCCAAACCACTTCATTTTCCATCATGTGTGCACATGTCCTCATACACTTGGTTAGGTCATTTCATCGGATTGACAAATAAGCGTGTGCCAATTCCCCACTATACGCACTTGTGTGGCAAATGAGATTTAGTCTCTTTGGCACAAGTCCTTAAGTCTTCTTGACTTAGGTACACATGTTTTTGGCACCGTTGCCAGGGAACACTCAACCAAGGTGCCTGCATGATGGTTATAGCTCGAGAGTGACGAAATCGTACTTGTAGAAGTGAATTCGTACAGTGGCAAGTAGTCAACCACTTTAGCACTTGTTACTTCACATCCGGGAGGTGTGTGTAATGAGTTTTTAGGTTTAGGGTTAGTAGGAAGGGAGAGAAGGGAGAGTTAGGGTTAGGTTAGGAGAAGAGGAGAAGAGGAGTGAAGTAGCAGTAAGTCAAGATCACCAAGAAAAATCCCAAAAAATTTGTCAGAGTAGAGTAGTTAAGTTTAGTCTCCAAAAAAGTATAAAAACCAAAAATTTTAGATCATTTCTCACTTGTTCAGAGAGAAGTATTGTTAGAGCACAGTGATCGGTATCGTGGGCATGGTATCGTGCTTTCCAGGCTATCAAAGCTAGGTAGTGAGCTCAAGACTCAAGCAAGACTTCACAAAGGTGAGATTCCATAAGATTTCATTGGCAAAAACATTTTAGAAGTGCACAAAAACGTGATCACTTGCACATCTGGTATCGTAGGGTGGGAGAGAGTGTTTTTTGGATTTCTTTGAGTGAGAAGGTAGGCTAAGACTGAAGAGGGGTGAGAGAAGAGCAAGGGGAATTTTTTTTTTTTGAAATTGGAGTTTTGGCTTGAGTATCGCGATCGGTTGAGTTTTTGGTATCGCAATACCAAAAATTCCCTTGTATCGCGATACTCGCCGAAGTATCGTATCGTCGGTTACCAGCCGTGGTATCGCGATACCACTTGTGGTATCGTATCGCCGGGTTGGTATCGCGATCGCACTTTACCAAAGTGGTATCGTATCACGGTCCACTTTTGGTATCGTATCGTGTCTTGTCCCAGTATTGTATCGCGATACCATACTAGTATCGTATCGCGCAAGTTGGTGGTATCGTATCACCACTTGCATTGATATCGTATCATGCGGTTCTATGGTATCGTATCGCGTAACTGTTAGTATCGTATCGTGCTCTACTCTGGTATCGTATCGCCACCTGTAGTAGTATCGTATCGTGCAGCCCTCAAGTATCGTATCGTCTCTCATTCCGGTGTCGTATCATGATACCATTTTGGTATCCTATCGCCATCTGTTGTGATATCGTATCGTGTGAGAAGGTAAGTATCGTATCGTGCAATACTCAGGTATCGTATCGGGAAAATTCCAGTATCGTATCATGCCCTTTTTGGTATCGTATCGTCCAAAAAGTGGTATCGTATCGTCTGGGATTTCAGTATCGTATCGTCCCAGTCTTAGTATCGTATCGCCAGAGTGGTATCGTATCGTATCGCCAAGAAAGCCGGTATCGTATTGTGCCCAACTACAGTATCGTATCGCCTATTGCCACAGTATCGTATCGTGGACAGTTTGGTATCACCTAAAGCGGTATCACCTAGAGCAGTATCGCCTAAAGTGGTATCACCCAGAGCATTTGAAGCATTTTGAAGGGCAAATTTGAGGCTTTTGAGGAATCACTTTCAGAGACCTAGAGAGTCCCAGGAGGGTGAATGAACTTGAGATCAGGTAGAGTGCTAAGTAGCCGGAGAAGTATCATATCTTTTGTTGGAAGTGCCGCTTAGGTCAGTCACCACTCTGTCTATTCAGACACCTCTAGTGACTCAGAGCAGGAGATACCCATGGCTTCAGAAGACATGCAGGGCCCCACTCCCGGTAGAAACTTCATGATCACTGTAGAAGGGGAGTATCGCACTTTCCTTACATTACGTTTCTACTAATGCCCAGGAGATTCCCATCTAGCTAGATGGATTAAATAGATCTGTGTCTGGTATGGTGACTTCCATGGATACAACAGTTGTGCCCAGACCAACCGTTAAGTACGAGGGAGGAGCATACATGGACAAGTTGGGTCACATATACATAGTGACTGAATACCTTGATTTGATCAATGAAAGGGGAGAGTTAGTGGGACAAGAAAACTCAGGGAGACCAAACCATGAGGAGTTAGTGACGACTCCCAGAGGCAAGTCCCACGTGACATGAGTCTTGAGAGGAGATTTGATACCTCAGGACGACTACCTATTGGAAGTCTATTTGATCCATGGAATGGACTTGTTGCTTCAAACAGACTCACCAGCCCAAGGAAGAGAAGAAATCGTGATGACATTTTATGAACTAAAGGATCGAGAAGACGGGACTAGAATGACATACCTAGATAAGAACTAGAGGAGATATTGGTTGGTAGATGCCATAGACAGGGCTCAACTGAAATACATGGGCTTGCCTGTATTCCCTCAGTGAGAGCAGGCAACCACCTCTCAGAACCCATTCGAAACCCAACAAGAGACAGAGCACACCATGTCAGGACAAACTAGCCAACGGAGTGTTCCAAACTGTACTCATGTACAATTTGTGACTCCAGGAGTGCAACCCCACAATCACACCCACCCTGGAGTAGGTAATCAATACCGACCACCAGTAAGACCACGACCACGAGTAGGAGGGCAGTCAGGAATACTCCCAATTAGACCAGCGGTTCTTGCCTTCCCTGTAATGCCTAGACCACCAGAATCAATGAGAAGATTGAGACCGATTTAGGTGGCCAAATGCGTGAGAAATCATTATGAAAAATTGGGAGAACCTTATGATCACATTGCTGAATTTAAACAAGTTCTAAGAGCGGAACAAGTAGAGGACTTCTTCGTGCAGTATGAGTCTTTCAGACTCATCCTCACAGGAATGGCTCTGACTTGGTTCTAGCCCTTAGACCCCAACCAATTTGGAAATATGGAGAAATTTTTTCAAGAATTCATTGGGGAATTCACTAAGAGAGGGATTAAACACAATTCTGCGTCTTTAATCCATAGCTTTAAACAGAACCCTAATGAAACAATGAAAACAGCCACCAGAAGATTCAACTAGTATGTTGATAGATGTCTAGCTACAGAGAGACCGACTCAGCAAAAAATGATATCATTGTTTTTGGATGGACTAACGAACGGAACCCTCAGAACGCTAGTTTACGTGAAGAGGTTACAAACCCTGAGTGAGTGTCTTCAAGAGTGCATTGACCTAGAAGACAATTTAAATCAGAAGACTCTCGGAGTACTATCACATCCAACTCTAGTAACGTGGAGGAATTAGCGGAGCTGGTAGCAAAGAAATTGGGAGTCCAAGGATAGAGAAACTACCAACACCCCACCTTAAGAGTGCCCATGCTACGAAGATGTAGTCTATGTGGAGGAAATCACCCCACGCACATGTGTGTATGAGGAGGAACTTGTATACCTCAGACATATCCTTACAACAGACATCCCCAACAAGGAATTGCCTTGTATTTCCACATAGAACAAAAATACACCAACCACACCACTGAGAACTGCCCATTCAATAGGCAGGCACGGCCCCTCCAACCGCCTCAGTATCGACCATATGGATATCCACCTAGAGAGCCAGGTAGAGATATGCCCACATACAATTCCTACCCCACACCAGCAGGAGCTCTCAGACCATATGAACCAGCATAATTTGGAAATCCTCAACCGGTGCTAGAACCACAACGTCCACATCCTCAGCATGTGGTACCTGTAAAGTCTGCCCAGCCAGAAGAAAATTGGGAAAGAGCCATAGTGCCATCCTCAACGATGACCAGTGTAGAATCAGCAAACCCTGGATATGAGCTGCCCCCAAGAGATTACTATCTCTATGAAGCCAACATGTTAGAGTACGAACCAACATATGAGCCGGCATACTATGGCTATGAAGGTTATGATCAGGCTTATGGAATGGAGGTAGCAACTTTAATGTATACTGCACCTAAAGCACAACAACCCGGAAGACCGCCCATTAGACCGCCTATGCCGAGAGGACCTTGTTATGGATGCGGAGGAGACCATTTTATTAGAGAATTTCCTCGGCGTTACAATCCATCACCCCTAGGACTTGGGAAGGATACTGCAATGATTGCGGAAAGGAACATATTTTCAGAGATTGCCCTAAGAATCCCATCAAAGTCCAAGAGACTGCACCTATTAATGTAATTGAAATGATAGAAGCACTTGGAGGTGATAAGGAATACAGTGTGCCTTTAAGGGCCATTACCCAAGCTCAAATGAAAGAACAAAAAGGAAAACAACCAGAAAGGGAACAGGAAAACAATAGAACTATAAGTCCCAAAAATCAAATAGTAGAAGATTCAGAGGATTCACGTGAGAATGCCCAAAACATAAAAGCACAAAAATGGAAGGAAAGAAGAGAAAAGCTCAAAAATAAATGGATGAAAAACAAGAGTCAAGACAATAAGAAACAAACCAGAAACCAGAAAGAGCATAAAGAACTAGAGATTCGGGAGGAAGTTCCCATTCCACCGCTTATCCGAGAAGTAGAGAGACAAGGATCAATTCTATTTGACCCAAAACCGGACGACTTAGACATGTGGCTGAAAGCTTACCATGCTAGAATTAAGACTAGACCGAATGTGGAACAACACAAAAAACTTTATCCACAAGGGAAAAAGAGAGGCTTGCGATATGTAGAAAACTTATAGAGGTAGCACAAGAAACCCTAGAAAAGACCATCCTCACCCTTCCAGAGACAAGGATAGCAGAGGAGCAATACAAGGAGTGTGTTAAATTCAAGGACAAAGAACGTAAAGAGAAGGATGACAAGTGTGAGCGAATGAAAACCTAGGAAGAACCTATGTCAACAATACCTGACTTAGAAGCTGATTGGCCAAAGGAATTATGGAATAGAATCTGAGAAGAACAATGGAAGAAGAATGGAGTGACTAAGCCTCCCTTTTAGGAATTAGATGTGGAAACTTATCAACCAAATCCCAACATGGAAGAAGTATATGAGGAAGTATCAAGACTAGACCGAAATAGAGAAGAAGCTCAGAGCATTTCAACCTTACCAAATTACATGGGAGAATATGAAAAGGAATCTATGATAATCCGAGCACCCATAGTACAAGGAAAAGGAAAAGGAAATTCAGAAAAGAATTCACACAATCTAACGGAACTTAAGAAGACGAAAGTACAATGCAAATTGAGTGTGGAAGAATTAATTCGGGTTAAACTACAACTATGGAAGCAAATAGCGAGTCAACTGGAATTAGGGCAAGAGAAGGATGAAAAGGAAAACAAGGGAAAAGAAAACTCATCTAAGATACAAATCCCAGTTGATAAGGTGGGAGAATTTAGTGAAGGAGACGAAGGTAATACATGTCTACCTGTCATTTCCAATGGGTACATGACCAAGGCTATACTAGACACAAGAGAAGGAGTAGGAATCACCACCCAAGAAATTTGGGAGAAATGGGGAAAGCCTGCCTTACGGCCCACACGCATGAAGCTCCAATTAGCAGATGGTCATGTGGAGAAACCCTTAGGAATATTAGAAAGGATCAAATTAACCACTTGTGGAGTTGAATTTGAACACACACTAGCCATCTGTAAATTTGAAAAGGCTAACAACTACGAAATGATATTAGGACGACCTTTCATGAGACAAATGTGGGTAGTGCAAGACTAGGGACGAGATTCATTATACCTGCAACATCAAGGAAATACCACCAAGATAAACTTGCATACATTTGCATATCGAGATGTCCCTCCACTACAATGGAATCCCATACACAAGGAGGAAGATGACCTATCTATTCATAGTGCTAGGACAAGCGATCAATCATGGAAGTATGAGGATGCCCAATTATGGATGTGTAAAGAAGCCAAGAAGGAGGAAAATAAAAGGCAACTATGGCCAATAGGACATCCTAACTATCGACCTGTAGAGGACCCAAGGTACATGCCTCAAATCTTTCCTCATGAAACCTTTGAACCGCATGGATGGATGGAAATCTTAGCAACCTTAGATGTATGTGTGAATGACGAAGTCCTAACTATGAACGAGTGCATAGACAAAGAAAGCTATGATGTAAATTTGTACATGGTTGTCCTTCAAGAAGTAGAAGTAGGGGAAATCTTAGAAAAAGAGTGGAAAAAGGAATATGAGAGTATAGAAATGGAACCAGAATTCAATTCAGAAGAGAGCTATCTAGACACCATTCGAACCAAAGATAAGCAAGAACCGACCAAGATCTTGGCAATAGAAGCCGCCCCCATAGTACAAGAGCAAGAGGAAAGAATGAGTAAAATTGGACCAAATCCAGATCTTTTCAAGGTTCCGGAGCATTTTAAGAGGTACGAAGTAGAAGAGCGAAAGATAGCCATTCAAATGCCTAAGAGAGAGACTCGAGAAGGAGAAGCGTATGAAAACAAAGAACAAACAAAGAAGATCATAATAACAGTGGAAGATGGAGAAGAATGATGTACATACATAGGTAAAGATGTGTCAATTAAGGAGGAAGAAGAATTAGTACAATTGATCGGAGAATATCGAGATGTATTCGCGTGGACATATAAGGATCTCAAGGGTGTGGAACCCTTGATTTACTCTCATAGAATACCAATGATGGCTGATGCAAAACCATCGAAACAACGCCCTTATACATACAATGAGGTCTATGCTGCTAAATTAAGGAAGAAATAGACAAGCTACTAGCAGCCGGATTCATATATGAAATAGAACACACCGAGTGGGTATCGCCACTAGTAGTTGTGCCTAAGAAGAACAGAAAACTGAGAGTGTGCATTAACTTGAAAAAGGTCAATGCAGCCACCATACGTGACAGCTACCCATTACCCATTACGGACCATCTATTGGAAAGAGTTGCAGGAAAAGAAGTCTATAGCTTCTTAGATGGATTCTCGGGATACAACCAAGTAGCTATTGCTACGGAGGATCAATATAAGACCGCATTCGCGACTGAATGGAGAGTCTATGCTTTCCGAGTGATGCCTTTTGGACTTACCAATGCGCCTACTAGTTTCCAACGATTGATGTGTCATGTTTTCAAGGAATTCCTGAAAAAGAGCATGGAAGTGTATGTAGATGATCTATGTACATATTCAAATCAAAGACAAGACCACATTCCTGAATTGAGAAAGATATTAATAAATGCAGACAATATAGAATCTGCCTGAACCCAGAGAAGTGTGTCTTCATGGTAAGACAAGGAAAGATCCTAGGACACATAGTCTTTAGAAATGGAATATCCATAGATGAAGACAAGATTAAGGTCATTTTAGAGCTTCCTAGACCTAAGAATGCGAAAGATGTGCAAGCATTTATGGGACATTGTGGATATTACCGTCGATTTATCCACATGTATGCCATGATTGCCAAACCCTTGTATGGACTCTTAACGCGATTCACTTGGACAGAGGAATGCGAGAAGGCATTCAATGAATTAAAGAAGCGGCTTAGCAGAGCTCCAATTCTGAAAACACCAAATTGGAACAAGCCATTTCATATTCATGTGGACGCTTCTAATTACGCAATAGGATGTATCTTAGCCCAACCAGTAGATGAAGGAAAATTAGATCACCCAATTGCCTATGCGATTAGACAACTGAATCAAGCTGAGAGGAACTATAAAACTACGGAGCGAGAGGGATTAGGAATGGTCTATGCAGTGAAGAAATTTAGACACTATCTCTTAGCCAACAAATTCAAGTTCTTCATAGACCATCAGGCTTTACTGTACCTAGTCAATAAGCCTTGTAACACGGGAAGACTGGTAAGATGGTTTCTACTATTGATGGAGTTCGACTTTGAAGTGAAAAAGGGAAATACCCATGTAAGAGCAGATTGCCTTTCTAGGTTAACACACGAAGAACCACCAAGTGGAGTACCTGATGATCAGCCAAACACTTATTTGTTTAATTTGGAAGTGTGTCCAAAGTGGGCAGAGAAATTAATTCTGATACTCACTCATGGCCCACAACAATCAATCAATAAAGAGAGTAAAAAGGAAATCTTACAATCGAGGAATTTGCACATTATTGCGGGAAGTGTGTACTATAAGGAACCCAATGGTGTATTGCTAAGATGTGTTGAGGAAGACGAACAATTGAAGCTGATTGAACAAGCACATGTGAACAAATGGAGGACACACAAAGGAACTCATGGAACGATTAGGGAGTTAAAGCGATTGGGAGTATACTGGCCTGACTTGCCTAAGGATGTCCATGACTACGTGAGTAACTGTGCAGAATGTCAAGAAACGATTCCCGAGGATCATACATCCATTCCTTTCTCAACGATAGCACCCAATTGGAGCAAAACATTGGTCAAATTTCTAAAGACGAGAGAACACAAGGAAGGAGTTAGCTTAGCAAGAAAACGATCCCTAGAAGAAATGAGCAAGGATTATGTACTTATGGGAAGACATTTGTTTAGGAGAGGAAAAGATAGCCAATTACGTCTATGTGTGCATGAAGGAGAATATTTACCCGTATTAGAGATGGCACACGCACGTGCGACAGGAGGTCATTTTTTAGCTGAGAGAACCGTGAAAGTGATCCTCTTTGCGGGCTTGTGGTGGCCAACTTTACATATGGATGTTGAGACATATGTACGAAGCTGCAAGACATGCCAAAGGCTAAATACCCAATTCGGAGAGATGACATGCCATTGAGACCTATGGTTTGCACGAGAGCATTTTCTAAATGGGGCATTGACTTCATAGGACCCATTAACCCACCGGCCAAAGGGTCACATGCCGAATATATCATAGTAGCCACCGATTACTTGACAAATTGGGTAGAGGCAAAGGCTACTAGAAGGAACGATGCTCAAACCACTGCTAAGTTTCTTTTTGAGCATATATTCACTCGTTTTGGATTACCAATTGAAATTGTGAGTGATCAAGGAACGCACTTCATTAATGAGGTGATAGAGTCTCTAATGAATGAGTTTTTAGTGATCCATAAAAAATCAGCCCCATACCATCCCCAAGCCAATGGGCAAGCAGAAAGTTCCAATAAGGTGTTATGCACAATATTGACAAAGATTGTCAATAATGGTAGGTCTGAATGGGACAAACAATTGCATCATGCAATTTGGGCCTTCCGATTCGCGTACAAGAGTGCCATTGGAACTACCCCATTCAATTTAGTATACAGACAGAATGCAATTCTACCAATTGATTTCTTGATACCCACCTTGAGAGTAGCCCAACAGTATGAATGGACAGGGCATAAATTATCCCAGCAACTAGACCAAATGGAGAAGTTGCATGAAACTCGGTTACAGGCTGTTGCAGGAATTTATGCGGCTAAGAGAAGGAAAAAGGCATATTATGATGCTCACATAAAAGACAAAGGACTAAAAGAAGGAGACCTAGTCCTGGTCTACACCTTGAAGCAACATGCCAAAAAGTTACAAAAACGCGGATATGGACCTCTAATCATTAAAAGGATCTCGACGAGTGGAGCAGTTAATCTAGCCACTTTGGATGGAGACATTCTTCCTAACTACATAAGTGGATGTAGAGTGAAACGGTTCATGGAGCCATTGACGGATCACATGTTAGCACGTCTCGTAGGTGCGCAAAATAGGAAGAAAGAGGAAGAACGGATTAGAGAAGAGGCACGACAAGAAGCCTTGGAATGTATTAAGAAACAAAAAGAGTGGATTAGGCAAAGAGACGAACGGTATCTCCAAGGAGAAGAGCCTGTCCCCACGGCAAATTATCAAGTCCATAACTCTGACATGACTTATGGCTACATGTCACAACCCTACCTAAACTTAGGGATTGGCAAGACAGAGTACAAATTGATAGATGCCTTGATAGACTCAGGAGCAGGACTCAGTTGCATACGAAATGCGGTCATACGAGATCTTCAAATGATTATGACTCCCATGAAAGCTCATATGATAGGTATCGGAGGTCAAATCATAGAATGCATGGGAGAAACTAATGTATCCCTCCACCTAGGAAATTCCTCCATGGAACAACGAATCTTAGTGTGCAGGGACGAAGACTTAATAGAAGACTTGATCCTAGGACAAGATTGGATCATTGAGAACGAAGTAAGCATCCACCTAGCGCAAGGCTATATTTCAGCCAAGATAGGACACAAGGAAATTTTTATTCTATTAGGGGAGAAGCCCTCACAAAAATCAAAAGCCATCGAAAGTGCGGGAGAACTCAAAGACGAGCACATAGAACATGATTCCAGCCCCAATATCTCAGAAGCAGGTACAAAAGAAGAAGAAATTTCAAACCCTAACATATCAACAGAAGAAGTAGATTCAGCTGAGAAACAGAAAGACACCAAGGAGATCAACACTCTTAGAGTTTCTCATACGATAGAAGTATCACCCACTTGGAAAACCACAATCAAACACTCACATCCAGGAAAGGTCAGTTTCAAATGGGTACACAAGGATCAAGTGCAGAGTTCAGAATCCTCAACACCAACTCATGAAGAGAAAAAGGAGGACAAGAAGTCAGCTTCACCGAAATCCGAACCAAAAAGACTCTTGCAAGTATGGCTCCCTAAGCCTTTGATTGAAGCTCAGAAGGCACGACAACAGATATGGATTCCCAAGAAGGTCAGACAAGCAGTCAATCAAGAGATAAGCAAACAAGAGGATACATTACATCGAGACATTCGGACAATGAAGCCAAGAAAGACTCATCATAGAAACATGTAGAGAAAAACCTCTATCACTAGGACATCAGAAGAAACAAAAGAAACACATGAAGCTCGAAGGACCAGAGAGAAGACACGGCCTATCAATGCGACCACGAAATGGATTTGGAAACCAAACCAACTGCGAGGAATGGACCACCAAAACAACAAAGATTCCAATTGCACTCATGAAGTATCGAATGCACCTAAAATATGCATAATAGGGCCACATTACGAGGCCAAGCATTCGACACATGATGTACATAATAAAATTAGTGGTGCACATTCTCCAATGGAGAGTAGGGCATAGCTTCAACTTCCTTAGGAATGGACCTACTATGTAAATAAATAAATGCTTCGGCTATACTAATACTTGTTTTATTTCAGAAAAGAAATAAAAATATGTGGTAAGAGATCTCACTTATAGAAGCAAGGGAAACGGAGTGACGAAGCGACAACATGTCATAAACAATGCACCGCACAATTGCTATATCTTCTATTGAAGCTAATGCACCTTTCATTACAAGTGTAGATGGCTTCTGAAGATTCTGAAGAAACAATTCAAGAGGAAGTATTGGAATTTCCTCTCCAGAGTGTAACCAAAGCAAAGGGACATTGGTTTAGAGAAGATCAACCGACAGGGGAGTATCTCTTCCTGGTGACTATCAAAATCATGGATACGGATCATCAATTCCCTATTATGTCTCAAGATTTTAAAGTGGTACATGAGCTCTCATCTACAATTGACATCATGAAGAAAGCAGGTATCCACAAATACTTTGAACTGCCGATCTACAAGCCCGACTTTCAAAGGTGCACACAAGTCATGAATACATTACAGCCAGCACTACATGACCCATTGGTGCCAGAGGCTAGATTCATGGACGGAGTAGGTGAATGGGTAGTCATCCAATTTACACATGACTTGATAAAGGAAGCTTTTGGATGGGAAAAAGATGGCAACACGGTATTGAAGGAAGAAAGCCGAGGGGCAAAGACCAGAACATTCACTGACATCAATCGAGTGGATATTGAAGAAGAAGTCAGACTCATCCACCAGCACTTCTGCTTTCCTAATATGCATCGATACACTACTCCTAAGAAGATTATTGTCTAGCTACTCTCACATGCTATCAAATAGATTGGCAATCAAATTAATCTGACTCCATACATATAGGAACTGCTATTTGAGGCGAAGAAGCAATGGAATACCAAGAAGTTCCTAAATGGCAGTGTAGCTCTGACCATATTGATCTACCATGCTTTAGGCATTAGAGATCACCTACAAGAAATGCCATCATCGACTGCTATGGCTAAATATGCAAAGGTTGCCACAATCCCCAAAAAGAAAAGAGGAGTCAAGATTGTTGAGGAGGCAGAAACTAGCTCTTAACCCAAAATGAGAGGAACAAAGAGATTAAGGGAGGTAAAGCAAGTAGAAGAAGAAGTTCCAACACGAAAAGGGCACACTTACTTCCAAAGACACGAATTGAAGAGCCCAGCCCAATTACAGAAGAAGACTTAACTAAAGCCCTGGAAGATACACACCAATATACAGAAGGACAAGTTATCTACCAGTGCAAGGGCACCATTACCAGCAAGCCCACCATGATATGGATGCAAAAAAGAAGTTCACCAAGGTGCATCGATACAGAGAATTAAGGTTGGATAATTCAAGCTCATCTTCGGATGCACAAGAAGAACCCGACACATCCTTATTAAATGTGGATATTCAAAGTGAATCCAAGGATGATGGACAATGGGAGGAACTTAATGTCGTAAACTACAATGAAACAGAAGAGGGCATGAAGGTGAATGACACCCCCATCAAACACAATCAAGACACAGTAGCCAAGGAAGAAAACCAAGAAGGAACACATGTCATCCAACTAAATGATACTTCCAAAATTCTAATCAAAGAGACAATGCTTAAAGGAGAGGAAATCAATCAAGAATCCAAAGCAAGAGTCTAAAGAAGCTACAGTCAAAGACTCAGAACTGTTGGTGCAGATCAATCACCAATTGAATGTTTGAAGACTAAAGAATGAAGGATGAGATCAATTCTTGAAGCTTGGAAGGAAGATACATTCAGAGTATGTGAGGAATGTACACATATGTACATAGTTCACTTAGATCTTTGATTAGTCATAGACTTGTACAAATTTATCTATAGATACCTTGAAAATGTCGAGGCGTGATATGAGAGCATATGTGAGAATAGATAGAAGTGAAGAATGAGGAAGATAGATGTCATGAGACATGTGAAAAGTTAGTTGAGTTTCCTCTCATCACTCAACTGTAACTTCCTGAGTAATTGAAGAAATATTGCGCCCGATCTTTTCGTGTCTGCTCCGTCTGTGTTTGATCATTTGTGAAATCCTTTTGAGGATATCTAAGTTGGTAGTTAATGAGTCTGTGACCTGAGTTTCAGAGTCTAATTGTAAACAGGCTAGGAGAATTGTTAGTAGGAACATTCATATGTGTTGAGTGTTCACAGTTCTCTGAAACAGGCGCAAATTTCGATCTTAATCTTTTGGTCAGTTCTCACTCCATAGTTTAAAGTTTTGTGCAAGCAAGCACTTAATCTTTAAGTTGGAAGGTAATCTACTCGTGGCTAGAAGCATTTGCTTAAACGGGTTTTGTACTGAGAGAATTGAAGTTAAGAAGTTAAGGGTGTCTAAATCGACTTCTCAAAAGTGCAGATTCAGACATAGGTAACTTGTGAAGTTGATTTCTCAAGTTATACTAAACCTTTTGAAGAACTTTAACTTGGAGAAGGTGCGCAATCTCTAGGCGACACTCCATACAAAATTTCATAGAAAACTTTACATGTTTGATAGGTCAATGAGAAGAAATTGTGCAGCAGACTTTCTGTGTTTTACCTTCTTCACAGATTTTCTCAACTTTTGATAATTTGGAGATTGGACCTCTAATTTAGTGAAGGTTTTGACTTACTCTTGATATAGAGGTGTTCTAACTTCAAGAGTAGGTTGTTCTTTTGGAGATTAACACTCTCCATCAGTGGTATCAGAGCAGGAGACATCAAATCAAGGAAAGGAGGGTCCGGATTGCTGCAGATTCAAGAAATTCAACATTTGAAGAACTAAAAGGTGAAAGTTTGAAAGCAAAGCAAAAGAAGGAGACCATACGACATCAAGAAGGACAAAAGGAGTCTAATTCGAAGTAAAGGTACATATATTGTTCATAAAGCTTGAAGATTTCAATACACAGGTAGACACAAGATGGGAGATTCTCTACAGATAGAGAAATTGGATAGGGAAAACTATCCTGCATGGTCAATGAGGATGGAAGCTCATCTTATGAGCAAAGATTTAATTGCTTACATCACAGGAGAAGAAGAGAAGCCACAGTTCAGAGATCCTAGTGTTCCAACTAGGGAAGAGTTAGCAGATTTGAAAAGTTGGATGAAGAAAGATGCTCAAGCTAGGAGCATTATATATATGGCAGTCAATGATTACTTGTTACCTCATATTCGAGGTCTTGAAAGTGCAACTGATATTTGGAATGCTTTGGAGGAGCATTTCCAGAATACTACTAAGTCAAGGAAGGCATCTTTATGGGCAGAGTTTACAACCTTCAAGAAGAAGGCTTCTCAATCTATTTCAGACTATGTTACAAGGATGAAAGACATTGCAGATGCATTAGGAGCTGTTGATGAAGACATTGAGGAGGATAAATTGGTAAGGCAAATTCTTACAGGTTTGAGAGGTGATGACAAATGGAAGCCATTCATTTTGTCTACAGAGTTATCACTTGACCATTTCACTCCTGATTTAAATCAATTGCTAGGTCATATGCTAACATTTGAGCAGGATGTTAAAGGAGATGGTGACAAGAGTGCAGGTCATGCAATGTACTCAAAAGATAAGAAGAAGAATAGCAAAGGAAAGCAACAAGCAGGTGAAGATGAAGGTACAACTAGTCAAGCCAACTTCCTAAGAGGAAGAGGAGGTGGCAAAGGTAGAGGAAGAGGCAGAAACAACAAGGATGGAGGCAAAGCTTGCTGGATTTGTGGTAAGACAAATCACTTAGCTAATGATTGTTGGCATAATAATCAGAGTAATGGTGGATACAATCAAAATTATAATTCAAGAGGAAGAGGAGGCAGAAATCAAAGAGGTAATTTCAGAGGCAGAGGTGGAAGGAATTACTTTGGAAGAAATGCAGGTAGAGGATTCCAAAGTCAACAATATAACAACACCTACTACAATTATGCTTCAGATCAAAAGGAGGATTCAACACTGATAATGAATGCAACTTGTGAAAGGCAGAGTGAAGATCAAAGAGTTTTCTACATGGACTCAGGGTGTAGCAATCACCTGAGTGGTAATATATCCTTGATGACTGACTTGGAGAATAATGTTTTTAATCATGTTGTTCAGACAGGTGACAACACAAAGCACAAGGTGAAGTCAATTGGATCAGTGAAGGCCAAAGATGGTAGCACCTTATTGAGTAAGGTCTTGTATGTTCCTACAATTCCTAAGAATTTGATAAGTGTAGGACAAATTGTTGAAAAGGGATATGAAGTAAGGTTCACTAATGATGGAGTATATGTGGAAGACCCTAGCCAAGGGTATAAACAGATTGTTTCAGGGAAAAAGGAAGGAAGATTATTTACATTGAAGATTCAAGGCAATATTGGTCATGCTATGTTCACATATGGAGGACATAAGATCTCTGAGTTAGATCTCTGGCACAAGAGGCTTAGACATTTCAATGAAAGAGGTATTAAAGATATGGTTAACAATGGTTCAGTGCTTGGATTGCCTAATGTTGCAGGTCAACATATGACATACAAATGTGAGGCATGTCAATTAGGTAAGGCTCATAAGAATTCTTACTCCAAGCATGGTTTTATGTACTCAGAGAAGCTTGAGTTGGTACACACAGATATGTGATTTATGTTGATGATGCTACTAGCTGGATCACTATCTATGTGATCAAAGATAAGTCAGAAGTGTTTAATACATTTAAACACTATCATGTATATGCAGAAAGAATTACAGGTCATAAGTTGAAGAGATTAAGGTCAGATGGAGGGGGAGAGTATTTCTCTAATGAGTTCAGTGATTACTTATGGAATGCAGGTATAAAAAGGGAAGTTACTTGCAGGTACTCTCCTCAACAAAATGGTGTTGCAGAAAGGAGAAATAGAACACTTGTTGAGTTTGCAAGATCCATGATGAAGGAGAAAAATTTCCCTAATTATTTGTGGGCTGAGGCTGTAAATACAGCCACTTATTTGGTCAATAGGTTACCATGTAAAGCCTTGCAGGGTATGACACCATATGAGGCTTGGTGGGGTAAGAGACCTACCTTGGATCATTGCAGAGTTTTTGGATGTGTAGCATATGCATATGTGCCATCACAATTAAGGCACAAGTTGGAGCCTAAAGCTAAAAAATATGTTTTCATTGGTTATGATGATAAGCAGATGGGCTATAGATTGTGGAGTCCATCTACAAAACAATTCATGGTTTCTAAAGATGTTACATTTGATGAGCAAAGCACTTGGTATGCAGGTACAATCAATATCAATACAGGTGATGAAGAAGAAGTGAACCAAAGGAAAGGTAAATCAAAGGTTCAAATATTTGATGAACAAGAGAATAATGAAGTGCAGGTTGAAGTGGAAGAAACACCAAGATTTGATCCTGAATATGAAGAACCAGAAACCTCAAGAAGTGGAGAGCTTAGGAGGTCTACAAGGAATAAGTGGCAACCTACAAGGTATAGCTATGATACTTCATTTTTGACCACAAAAGACTATGCTTATATGATGAAAACAGATGAAGACCCTTCTACATATGAAGAGGCAAAAGGTAAGGAAAAATGGGAGAAAGCTATGCAGGAAGAATATGATGCACTATTGGAGAATCAAACATGGGATTTGGTTCCAAAACCAAATAGTCAGAAGATCATTGGATGCAAATGGGTTTACAAAACCAAGAGGTTTGCAGATGGAAGTGTGTCTAGATACAAAGCTAGACTTGTTGTCAAAGGGTTTGCTCAGACTTATGGTGTTGACTATGATGAGACTTATAGTCCTGTGGCAAAGATGTCAACCATCAGGACACTTATAGCTATTGCTGCATGTAAAGGTTGGAAGTTATGTCAACTTGATGTGAAAAATGCTTTTTTGAATGGTTATATTTCAGATGATGTGTTCATGGAGCAACCTCAAGGGTTCAGAGATAAAAGGTATCCAGATCATGTGTGCAAGCTCAAGAGAGCTTTGTATGGCTTGAAGCAGGCCCCAAGGGCATGGAACTATAGACTTGTGAAGTTCCTAAAAGAACTTGGATTTCAGGTGTCTAAAGCAGATAGTAGCTTGCTTGTCAAAGCAAGTGATAATGGTTTCATATACATGTGCATATATGTTGATGATATAATCCTTACAGGTACAGATGAAGAAGGAATACAAAGACTCAAGAAGCAAATGGAAAAGGAGTTCAAGATAAGTGACTTGGGAGACTTGTCATACTTCTTGGGCATGGAGATTACTTATACTCAACATGGAGTATTTGTGACACAAGAAAGGTATTTGAAGAACTTGTTAATCAAGTTTAAAATGGATGATTGCAGGGTAGCACCTACACCAATGGAGGTGAATCACAAATTGAGTAAGTTTGGAGGTGAAGAATTCAAGGACATGAGACAATATCAGAGTTTGGTTGGTAGTCTTATCTATGCTACTTTAACTAGACCTGATTTATCATATGCAGTAGGAGTTTTGTCTCAATTCATGCATTGCCCAAGGAAAGAACATTGGATTGCAGGTCAAAGAGTGTTGAGGTACATTAAGGGTACACTCAATGAAGGTTTGTATTATGGGTTTACCTCAGATACAAATATCAAAATTTATAGTGATGCAGATTGGGCAGGTAATCCAGATGATAGAAGGTCAACTTTTGGATATATGTGTTATGTGGGAGATAAACTTATCTCATGGTGTTCCAAGAAGCAACATACAGTTGCTTTGTCTTCTACAGAAGCAGAGTATAAAGGCATGGTTGAAGCTGCAAAGGAAGTAATTTGGCTAAAGACTTTGATGAAGAGTTTTGACATTGTGCATGGGGTACCAATTATATATGGAGATAACATGAGTTCATTGTATTTAGCTGCTAATCCTGTTTTTCATGCCAGGACCAAACACATTGAGATACAGTATCACTTTCTAAGGGAGAAAGTGATGGATAAGGAGATTGAAGTCATACATACTTCAACTAAAGATCATATAGCTGATATGCTTACAAAGAGTTTGGATGGACCAAAGCTACAGAAGTTTAAAGACATGGCAGGTATAAAGAAGAAAGAAGAAACCTCAATTGATGATTGAGGGGGAGCTGTTGGTGCAGATCAATCACCAATTGAATGTTTGAAGACTAAAGAATGAAGGATGAGATCAATTCTTGAAGCTTGGAAGGAAGATACATTCAGAGTATGTGAGGAATGTACACATATGTACATAGTTCACTTAGATCTTTGATTAGTCATAGACTTGTACAAATTTATCTATAAATACCTTGAAAATGTCGAGGCGTGATATGAGAGCATATGTGAGAATAGATAGAAGTGAAGAATGAGGAAGATAGATGTCATGAGACATGTGAAAAGTTAGTTGAGTTTCCTCTCATCACTCAACTGTAACTTCCTGAGTAATTGAAGAAATATTGCGCCCGATCTTTTTGTGTCTGCTCCGTCTGTGTTTGATCATTTGTGAAATCCTTTTGAGGATATCTAAGTTGGTAGTTAATGAGTCTGTGACCTGAGTTTCAGAGTCTAATTGTAAACAGGCTAGGAGAATTGTTAGTAGGAACATTCATATGTGTTGAGTGTTCACAGTTCTCTGAAACAGGCGCAAATTTCGATCTTAATCTTTTGGTCAGTTCTCACTCCATAGTTTAAAGTTTTGTGCAAGCAAGCACTTAATCTTTAAGTTGGAAGGTAATCTACTCGTGGCTAGAAGCATTTGCTTAAACGGGTTTTGTACTGAGAGAATTGAAGTTAAGAAGTTAAGGGTGTCTAAATCGACTTCTCAGAAGTGCAAATTCAGACATAGGTAACTTGTGAAGTTGATTTCTCAAGTTATACTAAACCTTTTGAAGAACTTTAACTTGGAGAAGGTGCGCAATCTCTAGGCGACACTTCATACAAAATTTCATAGAAAACTTTACATGTTTGATAGGTCAATGAGAAGAAATTGTGCAGCAGACTTTCTGTGTTTTACCTTCTTCACAGATTTTCTCAACTTTTGATAATTTGGAGATTGGACCTCTAATTTAGTGAAGGTTTTGACTTACTCTTGATATAGAGGTGTTCTAACTTCAAGAGTAGGTTGTTCTTTTGGAGATTAACACTCTCCATCAAGAACCCTTCACTCCGATAAGGGTTGTGGCAAAACCCTCCCCCATGGATGTCATATTTCAAGGGAGTGCCACGAAAACTATTGACCTAGAAGAAGAACGAAAAGAACCAGCAATTCAACTACAAATCAGACAACCACGTGACAATGAAACTATCCATGTAGAGCATGGAAAAGATGTAAAAACTGGAGAAGCTCCAAGCATACCAAGAACATGGTTGAATGTCGACATCGCTCAGCTCAAGCCAGTAGTGCAAGACATGATCAGAACCGCAATGGATACACAACAGTTAATGCTTGAGGCTGATGAGGACTATGATCAAGCGATGCAGGACAAGCATGAACTTCAAGAAATCGGTAAGAACCTCTCAGCAGAATTAAAGCTAGCAAGAGAGCAAATAATACATAAAGAAAATGAAGTTCAAGAGGTCAACAAGTAGTGCAAAACTTTAGAGACAGAAAATGCAAAATTAAAAGAACAACTACAGGAATTACAGAAGAAATATGAGGTTAGCGAGGCTAAGAAGACGCGGATGAATGCAAGAAGTAAGATCTTAGAATCACAAATAAAGGTATACATGGAGGAGGCAGAAAACCTAAGGAACAGAAACAAGGAGCTAATGACAGCTGTTCTAAGTGATCAGCCCATAGAAGTTCAAGGAAGACCAGAAAAAGACATCAAAGAAATGGAGGACAAGATAGCTAAGTATGAAGATCAGCTCAAGCAGGAGCAGGCAGTCATTGCCGAATGGGAGAAGAGATATATGGATGATACCACAGCTCTAAGGACAAAGTGGGAAAAAGGAAAAGAATCGATATTTAGTGCAATGTAAAGAAGACACTAATCATCTTGATGTTGTAGCTAAAGAAATTATAAAAAACAAGGACACAATTGCTAAGGCCAATGAAGAAATCAAGAAAAAAGATGAGATGATCAAGCAGCTACAAGAGCGGCTAGAGCAGAAGGCAACTGAGGGGACACCAGTAGTTCCAAAATCCACAACGTCTACTAAGGAGATTGAGGTACGTCCTCTCTCTCCCCCCTTACATCATTCACTGATAAGGGAGGACACGGAGATCCAATTTGAACGTAATAATCGGGATATTGCATAACTGAGCTGACATGTGAGGGCACTACTGGGGTCCTAGCTTACTACCGAATTTGAAGATCAAATAATACAGGTCATGAAGGAAGCTAAAATTGAGAGCAAAAACTTGGAACAAATCTTGAAGCCTTTTAATGTACCATATGGTGTCCTGAAAGAGCAAACGCGGAAATATATAAAGACAACGACAAATAAGGAGCTTGACAACAACCTCCAATTCAGCAATGATTCATTCAACTATACTCAAGAAGAATTCGAAAAGGTTGATCCTATATATAGGCACAAAATTTTGGAAAAGAATCCTACACTGCGGGTACAATGGGAAGCATCACCATACGCACTTTAGGTAAACCCATCTTTTTGTCCAATACCCCGCAGACGCTCCTGGTCGCAATTTTGGGAAGGACAGCGCTAGGGTAGCATCAATAATCAATGGCTAAATTATCCACTATTACCAAGTCCACTGCATAACTACCTACCAACGGAAGAGTACATGGTGAAAACCATGGAATTTTGGATTGCTAGATATGCAACTATTCCGGATTTGGCCGTCAAAATGACCAATAAAATTTTTAGCATGCTCCTGAAAGTAATAAAGTCTACCAACACGCCAAATATACGTTTTTTAACTTCATCGGCATTACACAAGGATCCGAAGCGCTCATTTTTTATCTTTCCACCATCGCGAGCCGCTTAACACTTATGGCATACTATTCATGACTTATGTTTTTGCCGAGCACATATATGCAAACATTTGAAGAAGCATTTTTCACTGGCTTCTTCAAAATTGATTTAGAAATTTTTGTAAAGATGACATCAAATCTTAATGCAAGACTGGTGGCTTACGAAACTAGCTTTTTTTCGGATCACTGACAAGCACCAGAGGATGGAGTGAAGTCAACACTATGATATGTCATGCCAACCTGCTTAATCAAAGAGAGCAAATCGCCATTCAAACGTACTCACGTCACCACAAAAAGCCTGTCGAGGACGATAGAGTTCAGGAGGAGGGATGTGGAAGGGGAATCGAGTAAGAGGAGAAGAAGAAGAAAATCAAAGACCAAAACTGTTCAATAAAGAATGAAGATAATAAAGCAGAAGAGCCACCCTCTACCCAAAGCCCCATAGGGGCACGCATCAGGCAACAACGCGAAACATCGAGGTCTTAAGGAATGGAATTAAAGAATATCAAGAACCATGACATTTCATGGGAAGGACGGACCAGGGCAAGGAAGTATCCATGAAGAAGTGCAAGACAATACTTGGCAGGTAATAATCCTCCTGCTGATAGCGTGCGATGACAAGAAATGAACAGGCTCAAAGCAATACAACAGGGTCAGATATGTGAAGACAAAGACAAATCAGAAGACCAAAAGCTAGAAAGAGGCAGAGGCTGAAAAGTTGAAGTGGGTGACTAAGAACATCACATTCTTAGTAACTGGTGGCGTGCGTGGCAGCCCAACTGAATGCAGCAACCTAGATTTGTGATGTACAAAATACCAAGGGGAAAACAGAAGCAAAGGACATACCTCAGATAAGATAACCAATCCTCTGACAGTCCTTGTTGCTTCTTCGACCATTGGGTGCGTGTATTCAGAAAGCTTAGACAAGCAGCAAACGAGAAGCAAAAGCTTGTCAGGGGATGACAGAGACAAACAGGGGGATAGTGTTGCAGAGCAAAGAGGCACGAGAAATGAGATCCCCAAAATTTTCAAATTAATGGGCATATTTTTTCTTCTTCAAAGTCTTAGGAAATTCCCTCAAGCCATGTAAATGCACTAGAGGAGTCCTCTAGATGTATAATCCCAAATCATTGTAATATATTCCTTGTAAATTAGTAGGAAATTCACTTTTTAGTAAAAAAGTGCCAGTCTCTTGTGTGAAAGGACCAAATTTAGGGCACATGTATATAAGTCACTTTGTGACTCTTTGTAGGGACTTTTTGCCATGGTGAAGAAGGAGAGCTCCTGATTTTCAAAATTGCTTCTGAGCTCCTGATTTTTGAAATTGCTTCTTTCCTGCAGATTTTCATCTTCTCTTTTATCTTTTATGTGTGTGTAATGCTTGGAACGTGTGTGTAGAACTGTTGTCTACCCCTCCCCACTATTTTTGAGCTACTGTAGTGTGTGTGTGAGCTTGTAGGAGTTGTGGAGTGAGTGTGGGTGTTTCCCGCCATTCACTATTTTGGTCATAACTTGAAGCACGGTTGTCAGAATCAAGTGACCTCCAGTAGAAGCGTCTCGTCGAGAGCTTTGAAAGGAACCTGCTATTGGCTATATTCGGAGGTCAAAGCTGGGAGAAATCCATGATTTAGTGAAAACTGCTATAAGTGGTATCGCGACAGACACTTTCAATATTTAAGTGAGTTAGAGAGGTGGATTAGTCTTTTCTCACGCATATAAGCTGAACCACTTCATTTTCCATCATGTGTGCACATGTCCTCATACACTTGGTTAGGTCGTTTCATCGGATTGACAAATAAGCGTGTGTCAACTCCCCACTATACGCACTTGTGTGGCAAATGAGATTTAGTCTCTTTGGCACAAGTCCTTAAGTCTTCTTGACTTAGGTACACAAAAGGTCTTGCTTTTGTTAATTCCATCAATTTAGGCAATAAATTGCTTGTTGGTTTCCTAGTGACTACTTTTGGAGAGGCATCCATCTCCTTTCTTTTCATGCATGTGAGCCTCTTTGATTCAATAGCTTGGAGGGAGATGAATTCTTCCATTTCTTTACAACTCATCTTCTTCTTCCAATACTGCATGTATGATCTTTGTCAATATTTGGCCTCCTCCTAGAAACTTTTTGTCTTTCCAATGTTCTACTTCCTCATATAAGTACTTCAGGACACAGCTGGACATCCATTTTCTTGGTAATTTCTCTATTCATGAAGGCTAATGTGACTCCCTTGTGAGTGTGAATGTACTTTATCATTTGGATTAACAAAAATGTTGATAAAAGAGCCTAATTGCTATATTTATTGCTTCAATATCAAACTTAATGAATTTCTTCATGCTCTTGCAGGCATCCATTTTGTTCCTAATATCATTGATGTAATAGTTAATTCCTTCATGTAACTAAACAGATTTTTTGATCAATTGGTTATTTATGTGGAATCCTCTATATACTCCCTAAAAATGTGTTATATTGCATCTTAGGTATTCTTTTTGTCATTCTCATTCCAATTGTGCATGTCCATTGATTCCATGACCTCAATGCAACTTGGAATATCAACCATGATGGTAGGTAACTCTAGAAAGACTTTGATGCCTACTTGATCCTAGACCTTCATGATATATTCATTCTTATTAAGTTTGTGAATATCTTTTGTTACCATGTAAACTTAAAATCCCCTTACTTGACCAAGTATAGATACTTGGAAACTATAGCCAAATGTTTTCTGGCTACCTCGCAACTCTCTCTCTCTCTCTCTCTCTCTCTATATATATATATATATATATATATACACATATATATATATATATATATATAATGAAAAATTCTTTTGATTTGACAAGAAATTAATAACATCTTTTCATGTCTGGGCTTGTTTTCCCTACAACTTAAAATACCAAATTATCACATTTAGATAGCTTCAACTTTTTTTTTTCATTTTTGTTATTAAAACAAGAAATTATAAAACAATAAGCCTCTATGTGTGTGTTTTAAATAAATTAAAAAATATTTACAATAATTATATACAAAAATAAATTAAAAATGCATCCTTTTTTATTGAACTATGATATCATATGTGTTTAGCTCTGGGAATTTCACTACAAATAGTGTATGGTTAAATCTAATTCCACATGTCTTGAGGTCAAATTTGTTCTAATAACCCTATTGGATATTCCATGTAATGATATGCTAGCTAAAGTTTTAATTTTGTAGGCTTTTATTTAGCTTTTCCCCATTTCTTCAAAACCTCTTTTGTAATAATGGTACTCTAGCTCCACTATCCAAAATAGCTTACACTTCACATCCTTGGAAATCCAAAGTCAAGAGTTTTATTGCCTTCTTCACCTTCACAATATCCTCTTATTTCTAATTTTGTCCAATGGTACTTGAAATTATATTGTTTTCCCTTGCCCTAAGTTATGTTCTTCTTGCCTTTTTGTTGAATTTGTGCAATATCTTTCTCAATTCAGGGATTTATCTCAATAACTCTTGCCAAAAAATTTTACATGTGAATTCTATGTTCTTTAATTCTATTGGAGTTTGAGGTCTGCGAAAGCACACAAACAACACAAGGAAGAAGAAGAAGCTTAGAGCACAACACACAATGCTAAATTATTACCAAGAGAATGTACAAAGATAAGTGAACCATTAGGGTTATAGGTGTATATACAAGTCGAGGAAAAAAACCTCCTAAATAGAGAAAAATGTGCCCCAATAGTCCTAGTGTGTTCACACACATCATTACCTAAATATTTCAACAAATCCCCCCTAAGAGTGATGTGGTGAACAAGGAGCTGGCACTCAAGTATAAGGAAGTGCCAAGCTATGTGGAGTCAATCCACAAAAGCAAGTAATCCCAAATCTTTGTGGAAAACTTCAAACTTCTCCCTAGTAGAGCCTTTGTGAAAAAGTTTCCAATGATCTCCTGTGTGGGCAAATATGCCAAATTGATCTATCTAGCAAAGAACCTCTCCTTCAGATAATGATAGTGCACCTCAATGTGCTTAGTATGAGTATGGAAAATAGGGTTTCTCGCAAATGTCAATGTGCTCTGACTATCAGTGAAGATGGTGGTGGCAAAATACTGACCAACACCCAAATCAGCCATAAGGCATCTGAGCCACACACACTCAACAATCACTATGAAAGCTACCCTATACTCAACCTCACAACTAGAAGTGGGCATAGTAGGCTGCTTCTTGCTCAACCAAGATATGCATGAGCTACCAAGTATGAAGCAAAAACGACTGGTGGATAGATGAGTGTCATAGCAATTAGCCCAATGAGAGTCACAAAAAGCATGTAAATCTAGTATTAGTGATCCCCCGTTGGGATAAAACAATCCAAGTATCCAGGTACCACTCACGTAGTGAAAGATGCGCTTAACTGCCTATCAATGCCTGACACATGGGTAATGCATAAATGTGATCATCTATGAGATATCAAAATCAATATGTGCATAAATTGAATGCCCAAATAGTGATGCCAATGCCCCAAATCAGACATCTCAAATGAGGCATGCAAATCAGACTTAAAATCAGAAATATGCCTGTCATGAGGACTAGTGACTAGGATGTCATCAACATAAACCACAATGATCACAAGTACATCATTAGCACGCTTAACATATAAGGTGCTTTCAGTTGGACTATTCTCAAAAACATGTGCAATCAGATAGGCATGTATCTTTTCATACCAAACATGTGATGCTTGCTTTAAACCATATAATGCCTTCTTTAACCTGCACACTTGATTCTCATGCCCTTTTTGCACAAAGCCACGGGGTTGAAAAACATATGCTTCTTCATGCAAGTCACCATTCAAAAATGCTGTTTTGATATCCAACTGATTTACATTCCAACCATGATGAGCTGCAAGTGGACAGATGCTACGAACAGTAGTCATTCGGCAAGTAGGTGCAAAGGTCTCATGAAAATCAATGCCTCTTTCTTGCACATTACCCTTTGCAACAAGCCTAGTCTTATGCTTGTCAATTGTTCCATCAAGTTTACGCTTCAACTTGTATACCCACTTTGTGCCAATGGCCTTCTTGCCAAGAGGCAAGTCACATAAAGAACAAGTACCATTCTTCATTATAACATTTATTCAGATTGCATTGCAACCATCCAATGTCCATAATTTTGTGCTTCATCAAATGAAACAGGTTCAGTCTCATCAAAGAGACTAGAGGCAGCCATAGCATAGCAATCTGATGCAAAGGATGTCACAAGGAAGGAGATAAGAAAGAGAGCTCACACACACACTCTCACTCTCAAGGAGAAGCACACACACAGATTCAGGCAAGGAAGAATGATCTTCTTCTTCTTCTTCTTCTTCTTCTTCTTCTTCTTCTTCTTCTTCTTCTTCCATTACATAAAAAGGAATGTACAAGAATGACCTAAAAACAAGAATACAACAAGTGCAATATATAAAGATCAGTACATAAGGAAAAACCTAATGTCTGCGAATGAGTCAGCTAGCAAGGAACAAATGTGCCATCACTCTTGGTAGATAAATCTAATAAATCTCAATGAAGTATCCGTGACATATACCGGCGTGACCACTACACATGTCAGAGAAACGAAAAACTAGTACGTGTCATCTTGGATCATCACATGTTGAACTTGATATCTCAACACTCCCCCTCGAGCTCAGTGCCATATCCTGTAATCCAAGCATCTCTTGAAACTTCTTCAACTTCTCAGCTCCAAGTGCTTTGGTGAAAATATCAGCAACATGCTCATCTGTTCTCACATAAACAAGATCAATATCACCTGCTAATACCTTCTCTCTAATGAAGTGATAATGTACCTCAATATGCTTTGTTCTAGCATGGAAAACAGGATTCCATGCTAATTGTATGCTGCTAAGATTATCACAATAAATAGTGATAGGCTTTCCCACTTCAACACCTAAATCTGCAAGTAGCATTTCTAGCCATGATGCCTCACATGCTTCCATTGCAGCACCTCTATACTCAGCCTTTGTTCTCGACAAAGCAACAGTGGGTTGCTTCTTGCTGTTCCATGTAAGAGCTGCACTCCCAAGTGAGAAAAGAAAATCACTAGTAGATCCTCTATCTGGAATGCTATCATCCCAATCTGCATCGGTGTATCCATAAACCTGCAAATCTACACCAACCTCATAAAACAATGCCTAATCCAAAGTAGCACTCACATAATGTAGAGTGTGTCTCAGAGCATCCAAATGTGGCTTCCTGGGAACCTGCATAAATTGACTTTCAAGTCCAACAATATAACTTAGATCAGGCCTTGTAATTGTGAGATATATAAGACTTCCCACAATTTTCTTGTACATAGTAGCATTTTCCAATGCTTCACCTAATGTAGTATCCAACTTCAAATTCTGATCTAGTGGCATAGGAATTGGTTTACAATTAGCCATACCATACTTTTGTAGCATATTCAAGGCATATTGCCTTTGGGACATCCATATACCTGTTTTTGTACGTATAAACTCAATGCCCAAGAAATAGCGCAACACACCAAGATCTTTCATGTCAAATTCTTGCATAAGAAGTTGCTTTACCTCTTTGATGCTTCCTTCATTATCACCACCTACAATCAGGTCATCAATGTAAATAGCCACAATAGTGATGCCATCATCAGCCTTCCTTGCATATAGTGAGTGATCTGCATCACACATAGAAAACCCAATGCTAGTTAAGTAATCGGCAATCCTTGCATGCCATGCACGAGGGGCTTGCTTTAGCCCATACAAAGCCTTTTGCAACCCACAAACATATTCTGGATGCTTTGAATCTTCATATCCTTGTGGCTGGTCCATATATACTTCTTCCTATAACTCACCATGTAGGAATGCATTCTTCATATCCATCTGATGCAAAGTCCATCCTTTTGCTATAGCTAATGCAACAAGTGTTCTGACAGTAGACATTTTAGCTACAAGGCTGAATGTTTCCTCATAATCAATGCCATATGTCTATGCATATCCTTTAGCTACCAATTGTGCTTTATACCTGCTTATACTACCATGCTTTACCTTGTAAACCCATTTGCAACCTATGGGTTTCTTTCCTTGAGGCAATGGAACCAGCTTCCATGTATCATTTCCATAAAGTGCAGCCATCTCCTCATCCATAGCTTTTTCCCAATTTGCAATTCCAATTGCATCTTCAAAGCAAGAAGGTTGAGCATCTTGTATTACCTTTTTCATGTAGGCACAATGACGAGCTATGTAACTATCACATGTTAATCGTTGCGCTGAATTCCGCATCCTCCTAGATCTTCTTGGTCTTGGGTCACTTCTCCTTGTATCATCTCCATGTGCCTTTCTTACTCCTGGAGTCTTCACAAAGGGCAATCCAAGTTCCTCATCAAGACTCTTTTCTGAACTGCTTGAATCTCCATCAACATCTTCAAAACTTGCACATGTTTTATGACCAGCAGAAAGCTTTTCTTTACCTTTCTTGGATGTATTTGATGAATTTGCTGGACTGAAATTTCCACGTAATTTGAGTTGGAACTATTGCTTGGTGATGCATCAGGTCCACTCAAAACCTAAGATTCTACACTTGATTTTTCAGCATTTTCTTTGTCATTTGGTTCAAGACTCAGTCCTTCTTTGGCATCTGCATAGAAGCTTGACATTTCATCAAATACCACATCTCTGCTCACCTTTACCTGTCGTGTGAGTGGGTTATAACATTTATATCCCTTTTTCTCAAGGGAGTATCCAATGAAGACACACTTTTATACTTTTGGATCAAGCTTCATCCTCAGTTTTTCTGGGACATGTACATATGCAATACAACCAAAAACGTTTAGATATTATAAGTTTGGCTTTTTACTTGTAAACTTCTTATCAGGTGTAACTTGATGTACAATAGCAGTTGGAGTTTTGTTCATGATGTATACAGCAGTATGCACAGCTTCTGCACAATAACAATGAGGCATATTCTTCTCAGCCATCAAGGCTCTTGCTATTTTTGCAATATATCTATTTTTGCGTTCAGCAATGCCATTCTCTTGTGGTGTGTACCTGCATGAAAACTAATGCTGAATTTCATGAGTTTTTAGAAAATTGATGAACTCATTTGACAAGTATTCACCTCCTCCATCAGATCCTAATGTCTGAATGTACTTCTCTGTCTGCTTTTCCACCATAGCTTTAAAATCCTGGATGTGAATGAACACCTCGCTCTTCTCTTTCATGAAATATACCCATACTTTGCGTGTATGTTCATCAATGAAAGTAACATAAAACCTACAATCACCCATAGATGTGGTCTTTGCTGGACCCCAAACATCTGTATGTACTACTTCTAGTACATTCTCACTAACATGCTTGTCATGTGGAAATGATGCTCTTGACTGTTTACCAAATTGACATGCTACACATACCTTTTGCATTTCTGCAACTTTGAAATTTGGGAGTCCATGGAAAATCTCCTTTAACTGCATCAATTTCATCCTTTGCAAGTTTGCATGTCCACTCCGTTTGTGCCACATCTCTATATCTGCAATAACTCCTGCACCTTTTGCAAACATGGCTGCATTCATTTCAAGAATCTTCACATTTAAGGTGAACATCCTACCCACTTTGTTTCCTTTCGCAACCAATCGTCCATCTTGCTTGTACTCTTCTACATATCCATCAGCATTGGACCTGACTTGTAATCCCTGGTCAACCATTTGTCCAACAGAAACTAGATTCTTTGTTATACTTGAACATGCAGCAGATTAGCAAGATGTTTTACCTTCCCGTCCTCCATAGACAATGCTATGTTTCCTGTATGCTCAATAGGATGTGATGTATCATCACCTATTTCAACACATCCAGGAACTGGCATTTTCTACAAACTACTAAACCATTCTGCATGACTGGTCATGTGATTTGAAGCACCTAAATCAACATACCAGACATTATCATTCGATTTTGAAATACCAGCAGACACCGTATTCATCATGTGATGTTGAACCATGAACAGCTTCTCAGAATCATCTGCACTTGTGGATGCATAGTTGTTTTGCTGCCTTCTGTTATTTTGATTCTTCAACCTGCAATCACGTTCAAAGTGTCGAGCTTTACCACAATCCCAGCATCCTTTAGTATCATTACCTGAATCATTTCTTTGGAAGTTTCTATGACCTCTTGGGCTCCCCCTGCCTCGAAACTATCCTCTTCCTTCTGTATGATTCTGTTGTTGACCTTGGTCTTGGTTATTGTTTCCTCTTCCACTTCCCAAGACTCTACCTCTGCCTCTTCCTCTGCCAGAGTAGAATACCTTCTCAGAACTGGGCTTTCCTTGGGAGTTTGAATCCTCACCAAGATTCTTTTCTTCAATAATCAGCATAGATACCAGATCAACAAAATTCGAAATATTTTCCCTGGTCTATATGGAAGTTCTGAACTGCTTATATGCAGCTCCTAAACCACGAAGACACACTTCCACCTTATCATCATCATCTACATTCACACCAATAGATGCAAGTGACTCACATATGCTTTTGATTTTCAAGGTGTAGTCACTTACAGACATGCTCTTCTTCTCTAATGTATGCAGCTCGTTCTTGAGTTGCAATTTTTGTGCCATTGTATTGGTCTCATACAATGTGACCGAATTGTTCCAAGCCTCTTTTGGATTCTTGGCATCTTGTATGTGTCCAATCATGCTATCCTGTATGCTAACAGATAGCCAGTACATTACCTTTTGTGCTCCTTGATTCCATTCCTCATATGCTCTTACCTGATCTACAGTCCGAATCCTTTCTGGTAACTGTGGAGCATTTTCATTCTCTCCTTCGATGTACTTCCAATAGCCTTTTCCCATCACGAAATTTGTCATTCTGAATCTCCAAGCATGGAAGTTATTCTTGTCCAGCTTATCACTCATAATTTGACTCATTCCATCTGCATTTTCCATTTGTGGAGCAATTCTCAACACTACAAAACACTACAAGCAGCACTTCTGCTTGAACACTATCACTTTATGATGTGACAATTCGATCTTAGAAAAACATAGTTTTTGTGTATCAACAGGCAATCGCTTGAAGTTTTGGATCTGGAATATATGAGTGTTGTCGAATACAACGTAGGTTATAGTTTCTGAAACTGACTTGGTTTTTTTGTGGGCCCCACCTTGTGGGCTTGAAATAGAGGTGGAGATGGCTCCAAAACTTTGATCTGACAAAAACAAGTGACTGCTTTATCATCCAATTTTCCACGATGTTATTCAGGCACTAATGCATATGCGAGACAACCAAAAACATGCAGATGAGCAATAGATGGCTTGTGATCATGCCAAGCCTCATATGGAGTGATAGACTATAGTGCTTTAGTGGGACACGTGTTAAGTACATATGTTGCACACATAACTGCCTCAAGCCAGAAACTATGTGGCAAGGCCTCACTCTTGACCATACACCTTTCCATCTCCATGAGTGACATGTTCTTCCGTTCAGCAACTCCATTCTGTTGAGGTGTATATGGCACTATACATTGGTGTTTCATCTCACATTCATCCAAAAATGCATTAAAATCAGAAAACATATATTCCCCCCCTCGATCAGAATCGAGGGTGCCCATTTTACATGCTAACATATTTTCAACCCAAACGAGAAACTATTTGAAGCACATAAACACTTCAGACTTTGCTTTGAGTGGATATATCCATGCATGCCTGGAAAAATCATCAATGAAAGTCACAAAGTAAAGATAATTTCCAAAAGAGGGTGTCTGCATAGGACCACAGACATCGCTATGAACAAGTTGCAATTTCTTAGTAGCCCAAACTGAACCAGCTTTTGGAAATGAAGAATGTTGTATTTTACCCAAAATACAGCCTTCACCTACATGTTTACTGGGTGCCTCAAGTTTGGGCAAAGAGGACACCATTTCAGATTTATGCAAGCATAGCAAAGTAGCAAAGTTCAAATGAACAAAGCATGCATGCCAAAGCTTTGCATCTAACATAGCCTTAGAATCATGTACTGCACATGCCAAATCATTCAGCAATTTTTCATAGTCTATGAGCTTATACAACCCATGAGATAAAATGCCAGAAGCAATAATAACATCGCCATTTGACATATCATGAACTTTACATTTATCATCAACAAATTTCACAACCAAGCCAATCTTGACTAATGCAGAAACTCATAACATAATCTTCTTGATCCATGGCACAAATAAAGCATCTGACAAAGTGAAAGAACTACCATCAGTAGTAGTCCTTATGAACTTACTAACTCCCATGATAGGATAAGAGGAGTTATTGGCACATGTGAGAGTATTCCCTATAGGGGAAGGCTTGAGTGAAGAGAAGAAACTATGTTGCAAGGTAATATGTTTGGTCGCCCCACTATCAAAGTACCAAACATCTGAGTCTACTACAGACATGCACTGCTCATGAGAAGATGGGTCAAAACTACAAACAGTAGTAAACGCCCATTCTTCATCCTGCACAAGGTCAGTAGACTCTGCTTTTGGAGTAGAGGCCTCTGCAACAACCATTCCAGCCTCTTTTTTCTTTGCCTCGTTTGCAGCAAGTTTAGGACAGTTCTTTATGATATGATCATTTCCTTTATAGTACTTGCAAAACAATTTCTACTTTTCTGATTTCTTCTCATCTTTGTCTTCCTTCTTCGAATGTGCAGAATTCACAAATTTTTGTTTACTAGTTGAAGAGCTCCATTTTTCTTTGCCCTTCTGACTAGCCAGGAAAGCTTGATTTGCAACACGCATAATGGATCTGTTGTGCCTCGACTGATCTTCCTACAATAGAACAGAGACTAACTCCTTAAATGACAAGGCATTTGGATTGCCTTTCATCATCAACCGAAGAGTAGAAGCAAAACTTTGATATGACCCTGAATCAGGAAGACTATTTAGAATGGTCTGCATAAGTGAGCTATCTAGTATAACTTCATCAGCAGAAATCAAGTGTTCCTTTAAGTCTTTGATCTTTGTTAGAAAATTATCCATAGAATCACCTTCATTCATGTACTCACTCTCCAACTATTTTTGGAGGTAAGCAACACGAGCCTCATTCCTAGCTTGGTACAATGTGGTAAGTGTATCCCAAACATACTTAGCTGTTCTGCAAGAGCGAATGTGAGGAATAATGGCACGTTTCACAGACAAAGCTATCAATGCATGTGCCTAGGCATCTCTAACATCCCAAAGAATCTGCTCTATAGTGGTGCAGCAAAAACCGTAGCACGAACAAGAATATGTAGAATATCATCATCTTTGACACCTTCTACATTAGCTTCAGTATGTGCAGTTGTAATAGTTGCACGTGTGATAGGACGTTTTTCAACACCCCACAATGTTCCATAATCCTTTTGCAACCAATACATGTCCCATCAATAAGCCCATAATGGGTAGTTGGTACCATCCAACTTATCCTCAACAACCAACATACGGAATACATCACTGCTTTCAGCCATGGCTGGTGACTAAAATACCTTGATGCAAAAAATTAACTGTATCTCAAAAAGCTGAACAGAACTACCTAGATAAATTTTGCTAAACTTGTAGTAGACTTCGAGATGCTTACATTGGCAAACCAAAACTGGTATATACCTTTGGCACAAAAAGACAAAATAGCTTGCACAAGCACTATGATAGTGCGTTCGGAGGCCGAAACGAGCTCAAATCGCGATTTCGACACCACATAGCGAAGTTGTTTTGATCCTAGAAACATGCTAAGTATGCTCACCAAAAAACATGAAATTCTGAGACTATAATTGGAGAGGTGTGGACGATGCCCTAGATGAAGCGGTGACCTGCTCTAATACCAATTGTTGGAGTTAGATGTTTGTGGAAGTTTGTGAACAGCACAAGGAAAAGAAGAAGCTTGGAGCACAACACACAATACTGAATGTATTACTAGAAAATGTAGAAAGATAAGTAACGAGTTAGGGCTATAGGCGTACATACAAGCAAGGGGAAAAAAACCTCTCAATGAGGGAAAAAAGTGCCCCGACGGACTTGAGTGTTCACACACATCACTACCTAAATATATCAACACTTTTGTAGTCAGTTTTGGACAACTCTTTATATAAGATGATCATCTCCTTTACAGTATTTGCAAAGAAATTTCTACTTTTCTAATTTCTTTCCATCTCTATCATCCTTCTTTGATTACACGGACTTAGCAGAATGTTGCTTACTAGTAGATGAGCTCCATTTACCTTTGCCCTTCTAACTACCCAAGAAAGCTTGGTCTGCAACATGCATAATGGACCTGTTCTACCTAGACTAATGTTCTTGCAATAGAAGAGAGACTAAATCCTCAAATTTAAAGGCATTTGGATTTCCTTTCATCATCAATCAAAGAGTAGAAGCAAAACTCTAATACGAATGTGGAAGACCATTTAGAACAATCTACGCAAGTGAACTGTCAGGCAAGTCTTCATAAAAAAAAATCAACTACTCCAAATCTTTGATCTTTGTCAAAGAAGTATCCATGGAATCTCCTTCATTCATGTGCTCACTCTCCAACTGTTTTGGAGGTAAGAAAAACAAGCCTGATTCCTTGCTTGGTATAAAGTGGTAAGTGTATCCCGAGCATCCTTTGCTATTTTACAGGGGTGAATGTGAGGAATAATGTCATGTTTGATAGACAAGGCTATCAATGCATGTGCCTCAACATCTCTACCATCCCAACAAAGTTTCTCTATAGTAGATGCAGAAGGAATCATAGCATAAATAGGAACTTGAAGAATATCACCATCTTCAATGCCATCTGCATCAACTTTAGTAGCTATATTTGAAGGTGTAATAGGATGTTTTTCAACAACTTGCACAATATTCTACAATTCTTTTTCAACCAATACATGATGCATCATATAAGCCTATAATGAGTAATTGGTACCCTCCAACTTATCCTCAATAGCCAACATACAAAATACATCACTACTTTTAGTCATGGCCATTGACTAAAATACCTTAATGCAAAAAAAATTATTGTATCTCAAAAAGTTGAACATAACTACCTTGTCAAGTTCTACTAAATTTGTACTAGAATTCAAAAAACTTATACTGGCAAATCGAAACTTATATATATACTTGGCACAAAAAGACAAAATTACCTATGTAAGCTCTTAGAGTCCTTGCAACCTCTCCTTGTCCTACCTCTAGGGTCATAGAAGGTCGTTGGTGAATTATTCTATGGGAACATACACTAGATGCTTTGCACATTGCCATGTGATATCTTGGAGCTTCATAAGCATCTGACCTAAGCTGGTCTCTACCCTATTGTCTGAAGTATTTTGTTGGTGATGCACCATAGTGCGCTCTCCTTTTGGAGAGCTCCATGATGATATCCTCAGAGTAGAAGATCGAGCTCCAAGCACTGCACATGGTACTTTGCACAGAGGCTCCAAAATACGCAGAAAAACACAATACACAAAGAGCACAAACACAGACTTTTTAGGTGTTACAAATGCGGTCAAAATTACAATCTATGGTTGACCACACCACTATATGTTTTATTCAAGAACACATGGACACTAACGGTAACAATCTCCCACTAAAGGCCAATATGAACAAAGTAACTATGGGAGAAACATAAATAATGATAAAGAATACCTGAGTGTAAGTATACAAACTATACCTCCCACCTGATGGGCATGTTACACACTATACAAGTGGCTGTGTAAGATCATGAATCAAGTAATCCCCATCAAGTGAAAACAATGTTGAAAGCTATCCTATGGTAGAGCTTTAGTAAAAGAATTTGTAGCATTATCTTGAGTGTGAACCTTCTCAAGAATGATGCACTTTGTGGCTAAGCAATCTCTAATGAAGTGATACCTCACCTCAATGTGTTTGGTCTTTGCATGATAGCTGACCGGATTCTTAGCCAAAGCAATGGCACTCTAACTATCACTGAGCAAATAGGGTACATGCTAAGGCAAACCCATATCACAAGCAAGGTGAGAAAGCCACAATGCTTCCTTACATGCCTCACTTACTACAACATACTCTTCTTTTGTGGTGAAAATAGTTGTACATTCTTGAAGATGAGATCTCCAAGAGATAGCACCTCTAGCAAAATGAAAAATATACCCTCATGTGGACTTACGATTTTCTACACAACCAGCATAGTCAGAATCTGTGTAACCAATAATGGATGCTTTCCCTCTACCTAAGCATAGACACTTGTCCTTAGTGCCACTCAGATATCTCAAAATCATTTTGATTGCTTCCCAATGTTTCTTGCTAGGATTAGACATCTATTTGCTCACAACTCCCATTGCAAATGCAATGTCTGGTCTCATAGTTACCATAGCATACATGAGACTACCAACAGCAGACTGATAGGGAATTTTGGTCATGAATTCCTTTTCCTCATCTGATTCGGGGCAATCATCCTTGGTCAGTTTCACATATGTGGGTAAAGGTGTATTCAATGCCTTTCCACCTTGCATATTGAACTTGTGAAGTACGATGCTATTACGATGCTCCAAACTGGCGTCCTATTATGATGCTCCAAACAGGATACAAGATCATTGCCAAAGTCATTGCCAACAAAATCTCTTGCCACTTGAGAGCATGGTTAAGCGAGGACCAAAAAGGTTTCATTAAAGGCAGTTCAATTTTGGAAACCATTATAGATATTTGGGAAGGTCTTGAATTTGCAAATGAGTCTAAACAAGACGTGTTCTTCCTCAAGATCCACTTTGATAAAGCCTACAATAGCTTGGAATGGGAATATGTCCTATAGTCGCTCCAAGATCTTGGATGTAGTCAGAAATTCACCAAGATGATCGCGACTCTTCTCGAAAATGCATTGACCCAAATTAACATTAACGGTAAACTTTTGAAGGTGATCAAACTTAGAAGGTCTATCAGACAAGGGTGCCCATTGGCTCCCCTCCTCTTTGCCATTTCCACGGAAGGGCTTAGCAGGCTGGTGGAGCATCAAGTGGAAGCTGGTAATATCAAAGGCCTCCGTTTTCCTCATGACCACATTCAGATCACCATGAGACTTTTTGCCGATGATATTAACGCGTTTGTTCACAATGATAGTACCAGTGTGGAGACATTTTGGAGGTGTCTGGCTACTTTTTGTGAAGCCTCTGGATCCACAATAAACAACTCTAAGATCACCTTTAGAGCTATTGTTGGGTCACAGCCCGACCTTCTCATTGATCATGGCTATCAAATCATTTCGTAGGGCCAAATTTTTCGGCTGCTTGGGATCCCCTTGGGGTTTGGCATCTCTATGGAATAGCGGTGGAACTGGGTGCTGGACAAACTTGAATACAAGCTTAACTATTGGAGAGGTATGCAAATCAATCTTTCTGGTCGTGCTATGGTTATCAACACAATCTCCTATCTTCTACCATTTATTTCCTTTCTTGTTGGAGACCGAAAGAGCAAGATCTGTCCAAACAGGATAGTATTTGTAGAAACTTCCTTTGGACGAACGACCACAATAGGAGGGGGGTGCCTAAAATCAAATGGTCCATTTGCACCAGCCATAGAGATAGTGGGGACTTGGTATCCTAGACATTGGGTGCTTGGCTAACAAACTGGCGGCCAAATGGATGATCAAGGCTTGGTGCAATGGGGAGGCCTCGTGGGCCAAGTTGATCTTCAGAAACAAGAACGAGTTGGCTCTCATGGGTTTCTGTTTGTTATTGATCTTTGGAGTTGTCCTCTCCAATCATTTAGCATAAAGAATCAACAAGAAATCTTTATTTTGTCAATCCTGGAAGTATTCTTGAGACCACAGCCCCTTCAAGATGATAGAATCCAAGAAATAAGAGAATAATGGCTGGAATTCTGAGAATAATGAAGATGAAGAGGAAATTTCTAGGGTTTGGATTATCTTGAGCAAATCTACACCATTTTCTACAATCTTGGTGTCTATTCCATGCTATTTTATCAGCAGAACACAATTATGAAGTCAAAATCAAAAAATATCACCTGGATCATATAGATGAGACAATTGCGATTCTGTGCAAACAGACGATTTTCAGCTCCAGCACCATTTTTCATCAACTCATCACTCAACACAATAGTATTCAACTCTCTTCATACACATTCTACAGATTTACACAATAAAAGCTCACAAATCTCCATGGATACACAAGATCTAGACTCACAAATCAAAGAAACCACATAGAAGAGGAGAAACACGATTTTCAGCAGAAACTCCTTCTCTATTCACTTGGATAGCATGTACAAAAATGATTAACCAACCCCCTCATAATAGAGGAAATTAGCTTATATACATTTTCAAGTGTCCCTTTTCACACTTGGATTTTGGTCCTTTCCTCTATTATTCTAAAAATATGCTATCTAGGAGTTTCCAAAAATTCTAGAAAAAATACATAAGATTCTATCCTACATAAGGAAGACTCTTCCTTTTTTTTACAACAATTGCATAAATATTTCTACAAATTTCTATCATTTTACAATAATTTTCCTTCAAAAAGGTTTCCAAAAATGCATCTTCCAACATCCTTCCCCTCCTAAGCCTTTTGGCTCCTGACGAAAGATTTTCCTGCTCCTCTGCACTGATCACTTTTCTTCATTTCTTCTTTCTTTGATATACTTGTGACAACAAATCATGAATTTCTCTTTCCGTTATATTTAGATTGTTGACCATCTCGAATAACACCTTTCTCCACTGTACTGCAGCTTCAGGTTTATCTATGACATCCTTTTTCAAGTACTCTGTGTAGGCAGCTTCATATGTTGTAAGTCTGGACTTGGTAACAACTGATAGGTTTCCAAAAATCTCTGACTCCCTCTCAAAAAACCCATAATCAAAGGCATCCTCAAAAATCTGTAAGTAATGACTACCCAAAAATATAGTTCTGCTGTAGTAGGCCATTAAGCAGATTCTGTCAGGTGTTTCGCTCAAATCAAATAATAAAGCGTCTGTTGGAGAATTAAAGCCGATATAATTCAAGGTTCTAATATATGTGTCAGTATAAGTTTCTATACAAGCCAGAATTAATCTCATTATTCTTACAAGTAGTATGCAAGCAGGGTCATTGACATCTTTGTATGTAGTTATTACAGACTCAGCAGTATTCACCATGTAACTCTTGGTAGGCCATGTGCCTGCCTTTGGACCTGCTACTTTTGGGAAATTCATCCACTTTGGTGGAATTTGACCTTCTCTTCTTCTATCCCAAAAAGTTGTCCATTCTCTTCTTCGTGCCACTAGACAATAGGCTGGATTGATCTTTAAATGAAGAGGTGCCTCTTTCCAGATTTTCCTACATTCTTTGTTGGCATCCAACCATTTATTTCTCCACTTAGGGTTGGCTCTCTCAAATAGTTCTTTAGTGACATTGATGTCCTCTTCATACTCAAAGTATTTGTTTGAAGGTAGCCCAACTCTGGCCATCTGGTAGTTCTTTACACTCTCCAAAATCATACAAAATGGTATCCCCAATCCATCTGCTGCCCAGTGATGCTGATCTGGATTGATTCCCTTATTCAATGAGAATGTGACAATTTGTTCTTCGTACTCATCATGCATCTTTCTTATGAACTCCATTCTAGAATCTCTACTAGTCCGCAATTTCTTTACAAAATCCTCTGAATATTCTTCTTCTAATTTTTTGTCTACTGGTTCATTGTCATGTTGTATTCCCTCAATATTGTCTACCCCATGTTCTTCTGCATGTGTGGTTTCCACATGTGTCTCTTCCTGGATTTGTGGCTTATTCAATTTCTTCTGCAATTCTTCTATAGTCAACATCAGACTCCCATTCTGTTGTGCCCATAATTCTCTTTCTTTTTTCCACTCATTCCGTTCCTTTTCTCTCTTTGTCTGCCACTCATTTCTTTCCTTTTCCATATCCAGGTGTAGCTTATTATAGCCTCTCATAGATGTAGCAGCATGTGTACTAGCCTGCCTTTCTAATTCTTTGGCTTCTTTCAATTCTCTTTGTAATTCCTGAATCTCTTTGAGTAATCCTTCCTTTTCTCCCTCTGTCATCTGGACTGTCTGACTTTCCTCCTTCAATTGCCCTTCCTCCAATAGTAGCTTATTGATTTCTTCATTAGCTTTAGTCAAAATTTGATAGGAAGTTTGTAGAGTTCTATATCTCCCCTCAATCTTTCTCAATTCTTTTTCCAATTTATCGTTCTGCTCTGTTAGTTGCATACTCTTCTCTTCCAAGTACTGAATCTTGTTTTGCTTCTGTACTTCCAGTTCTTCCAAAGCAATTATTTTATTGGAAAACTCCTCATTCTTCTCTTGCACCTTCCTTAGTTGCTCTGCCATATGCTCCTTTTCCCTTTTATGCTCTTGAATAACCATACTGCCTTTTTCAAATTCTGACTCTGCTACCATCCCTGAAATGATCATATTCCGGCTTAAGGGTCTAAACTGTTCAATATTATTCATAATGACTTGACATGCTGATCTAATACTCTTTGGGATTCTTTCCAGTCCTCCTTCATTGCTATTTGTTTGGTTTCTAGCTGTTTGTCCTCTTTGCATTCAATCTCCTCTTCCTCTTCTCCTTCATATTCTATAATTTTAGCCTTGTTTTCTTCATGGCTTGGCTGAGTGTCCAATGTTTCTAATTCTGCCATGTCTTCTTGAACACCTGAACTCTTTTGCTCCAAAACATCTGAGATCAGCTTTATTTCTTGTACCTTTTCTTTCTCCAACACCTGTTGATTTTCTTCAAAACAATATCCTTCCTTTGTTTGCATCTCCTTTTCCTGTGCTAAAACTGTTTCAGCTATTTCTAAATTTTTGACCTGATCATTGCCTCCATCTTCTTTGTATCCTTCTTCCTGTTCATCAATATCCATGAGGTCCATTGCTACCTCTTGTTCTTGATCCTCATTGGATGCGAATTCCTCATTATTCTTCAAATCATGTAGCACATCCTTTATACTCTGAATTATTTCTTTTTCCACTACTTTCCCTGTAACTTTTTCTGCAATTATTTCCTGTGCTTCCTGTAGTGGATCTTGATCTATGCCTTTTTGTTCTATGACTGAGCTGTACACCTGTGCCTTCTTAGCTATTTCTTCTATGCTCTCATCCAGTTTAAAGTAAGTCTGTGAGGGTTTTGTCCATATAGATTTCATCCCACTATGCACTATTCCACAACTAACTTCTTCCCTTATTTCACTTGCTTGTTCTATCATTACTGCCTTTCCCTTCATTATTCTTCTTTCATCTTCCAGACTAAGCTCTTTTTCTGCCTGCTCCTGAAGTGGTTTCTCCTGAGACTTCTTCTTTAATTCCTCAGGTGTCTTTTGTTTCTCAGCGGTCTGTATAATGACATTGGGAGTATTTGGTATTGACAAATTTAGACTTTTTAACAGAAAGCTCTCAATATCACTGTCAGAATCAGATGAAAAGTGTGAAGGTCCTCCTTTTTCTGGTTCTGTGGGTCTTGATACTTCTTCCACCAAGGGTAGCTTCTGTGTTTCTGGTTTGTCCTTCTGTTTCCCTTTCAGTCAATTTCCTTGGAGGACTCTTGATTCGAGCCATAAGATTTCTGAAATATTGTGCCTCTGGAGCCAATTTTAGTTGATCTTCCATCCCAAGAACATGATAAATGATTCTTGTTAAGAACTGGGCTCCATTCATGAACTTCTTCTGCTCCCAGTGCTTTGCTGCTTCTTTCAGTTGTTCATGGATGTATGGTGAGACATCCATAACTCCAAAAGGTTTGGTTCTATCTTTGTTATTGAACATCAATAATGTGACTGACTTATGAGGCATTGTGTATCTTGGTAATTTTGGAAAACAAAAGTACTGTAAAAACATCCTTACAACATATTCCTCATTCTCCCTTCCTTTGAAATCAGTGAATTTTGCATATCCTGTGTAAGTCTCCTTATTCTTTTTGACAAAAATTGGGTCAAGTTTGGTTCCCATTGTGTAGAATTGCAGTGCTGCTCTGATGTGTTCTGCCTTGATAGTGACACCTACTTCCTGATTATCCTTGTTTTTGACTTTGCATCTGAAATAGGCATCATTCCCTCTTCCTATTTCTGTCAAACTGTTCATTACTTGTGATACTCTCTCAAAGTCAATGAAAAAGATAGGCTCCTCCAATATCCTGTGCAGCCCTACTGCCTTCCATCTTTTCATGTTGACTGCCACTCTTTGGAACCTGTAGAACTCCTGGCACAACATTGTATACTTGTATCCTCCTACCCCCACTGTGAATATGTGCTGGCCAATTATGTTTAGGGTCTCCTTAAGTTCCTTCACCACTTTCTCAGCTTCTCGAACTTTTGATTCTTCCTCTGACTCTAAGTCCACCTGTTCCTCCACAGCTTCACTATCCAGAAACCAATGGCCTCTTGATAGCACAACTGATTCTGCCTTGAAGTCATGAATTGGCCGCTCCTTAGTGTTCACCATTTTCTGAGGAAACTAAAATAAAGAAAAACTCTACCCACATAAGTTGCAAGGAATCAAAGAGTAATATGTAGGAATTCATTTTCAAAGTCATGTCATAAGAATGAGAAAATCAAAAATAAACTTCATTTCTCCAGAAAAGACTCAACAAGTGATCATCACAAGTGTAGCAAGATGTCTAGTGCAGTCCCTTTTCCTACCCATTCTTTTGGAAAGATAAATCATGTATCAAATGATAGAAGACAAAAAATTAACAAAAGATTAACTAAAGAACTAACTAACAAGAAATAAGAACATAAAAAGTAAATAGATCTCTACTATTCTTCTCCCTAGATCTTGCTTCGTGACATATGATTTTTGTAAAAAACAACAGAAAGTAAACAATTTCTCACAATTTCTCATTCTCTTTTTTTCAACAGATTTTTTTTTTCTCTCTTCTTTTTTCAGCAATGATTTTTTTTTTCTCTACCTCTTTTTCTCTTCTTTTTTTTTCAAATACTTTTTCCATTTCTTTTCATAATAATTTTTTCTTTCTTAAATTTTTTTTTTTCATTTTGTTTCATAATAATTTTTTCTTTCTTTTCTTCCCCTCCTAATTCTCTTTTTAGAAAAGAAAATCAGGTCTAATATGTATTTTTTCATAATTTCCATGATTTTCTAGATATAGTTAAAATCTGGATGATCTTTCTTCCACTAGAACAATTCTGATTTCTTAACCCAGTACTTCCTGACTCCAATTGGTCTAGTTCCCAGCAACCAATCATTCCCTTTGGATAAGTAATTTGTAGGAGCTTTTGGTCTCCATATCCATTTTGTCCTTGATTCCTGTTTTAATGAGTAGACCTGCTGTAGACTTTGATTCCATGTGCTTTTTGCTCTGATGCTTTGATTCCTTGAACCTTGCCATGATTGCCCTCTTCTTCTTATCTCACCACCCTTCTTTGTTCCTCCAATCCTTTGCTGATTTGGATCATATGAAGCTTGATTATTTAGCATTTGTATTGGTAATGTCTATGTATCCTCAAGTGCAAAAGTGAATCCTTCCAAGTGTATATCATGCACGTCTGATTGAATTTCCTGTTTTTCATTACTCAATAGAAATATTAAAAACCTTTTGTCATTTATGTTCAATTTAAGCTTCATTTTTTCAAAATCCAAGATCACTTTACCTTGTTGAAGCCATGGTTGACCTAAAATCACTTTTTCAGTCATCAAATTATCTGGCCATTCTTCACAGTCTATTGTCATATATTCTTCATTAAACTTTACTTCAATAGTCAGTGAAGACATGCTCTGTACTACTTGACCTTCCAAAGTTTTGATTAGGGTTCTACTTTCTTTCCTTTTTATGTTGAATTTACTTACAAGGGCTGAACTAATCAGATTTACTTGTGCTCCAGAATCTATCAAAACCCTAATGTTTTCATTTTGAAAATCCATTATCATCACAGGGACATGTTCCTTTGGTTTGAGAGGAGATTCACACAGACAGACTTCCCTAGGCTCATTGATTTTTCTTATCCTTTCCATAGCTTCCTGTTAGGCTTCTTTTCTAATGTCTTCCTCTTCTCTTTTCCTATTTTGGGCTTGTTGCAACCTTCTCCATTCATGATCAACAGTTAATGGGCAATCATACCTCTTAACTCTACATCCACTTATAAAGTTTGGCATGATTTCTCCTTCTATATTAGCTAGTTGAATGGCTCCACTGTTGCTTATTTGATGTATAATATATGGTCCATGTCCTTTTTTCTGGAACTTTTTCTGATGTTCTCTGACTGTGTAAGCCAGCACTAGATCTCCTACCTGTAGATCTTTCTCTTTTATGTGAACATCATGATATGCTTTTTGTCTTTTCTTGTCCACATATAAACTCATAATGGCTTGGAGTCTAGATGCTCCCAACTTTTCCAATTCTATCACTCTTTCTGATAGTTCATGTCCAGTCCAATTATAGTGACTTCCTACTTTTAATGTTGGAATAAGGAATTCCATAGGTAAAACTGCATTTTGTCCATATACTAGATTGAATGGTGTGCTCCCTATTGCAGTTTTGTAAGCCACTCTATAAGCCCATAGAACATGATTAAGCTGTAGATCCCAATCATTTCTGTTTGTGTTTACTAATTTCGATAGTATAGTACAAAGTACTTTATTAGTACTTTCTGCTAGCCCATTGGCTTGTGGGTGATATGGGGCTGATTTTCTATGACTGATCAAGAAATATTCAGTGATGTTTTCTATGATTTGGTTTATAAAATGGGTCCCTCTATCACTTACTAGTTCAATTGGAAGTCCAAATCTGGTGATAATGTTTTCATATAGGAATCTGGCAGTAGTAGTAGCATCATTTCTCTTTGTGGCTTTGGCCTCAGCCCACTTTGTCAGGTAGTCTGTAGCCACTATGATGTATTCAGCATGGGATTGTTTTGCTGGAGGATGTATAGGTCCAATGAAATCCAATCCCCATTTACTAAAGGCTCTGGCTGAAATTAATGGAACCAATGGCATGTCATTTCTTTTGTTTGGTTGACTTACCCTTTGACAGATATCACATTTTTTTACATAAGTTCTTGCATCAAGGAATAGCGTTGGCCACCAAAAGCCAGAATATAAAATGAGTTTGGCAGTTCTATCACTTGAGAAGTGTCCTCCTGCCACTCTAGAGTGTGCCATTTCCAACATTTCCAGATATTTATTCTCAGGAACACAAATTCTTAGGTATCCATCCATTCCTCTCTTATACAACTGTTCCCCTATCAATTGATATTCCTCAGAGATTACTTGTAAGTTTTTTGATTCTGTACCAGTTTTCACTTGTTTTCCCTTCTCCTTCCTTCTCAATTCTCCAATGATATTCTCACTCCAATCTGGATTTTTTTGGAACCAATATAGAGTTATGAATTCTGAGTCTTGTAATGCTTGGCACTTCTTGCAATTGGCAATGTATTTCGATACATCTTGAATTTTATTAGGCCAATGTACCCCCATCCTATTGAAATTACTTAGGGTGACTACCCTAGAAGCATGAGTGCAAGGGTTCCAATGATGAGCTCTCCTCAGGTATTCTTGTTGCTCCTCCTCAGGAGTGCAATATTCTAATATGCCAGTGTGTTTGAGATGGTATAAATGCCCAGCTAGTAACATGAAGTTCCTGCTTTGCAAAACTAGGTGTGCATTATTCCCAATTGTTCTACAAGGTCCCATGGTTAATAATGGTACTAAAGTCATGGCCCACTCAGGAACACTTTCTACCTTAAAGAGATAAGTGTCTGGCAGATTGTCATCTAAAGGTGAACTGGGTTCTTCAGACTGGATTCGAGATAAATGATCTACCCTCAAGTGTGTTTTCCCTTGTCTGACCACTACTTCAAACTCAAATTCCATTAGCAATAAAAACCATCTGACTATTCTCCTAGTGTGACAAGGTTTATTTACCAAATATAACAAAGCTTGATGGTCTACAAAGAACTTGAACTTGTTGGCCAAAAGGTAATGTCTGTATTTTTTTACAGCAAATACCATGCCCAATCCCTCTCTTTCAGTGGTTGTGTAATTTTTCTCTACTAGATTCAATTGTCTACTAGCATAGGCCACTGGAAAATCTAACTTTCTTCCTTCTATTGGTTGTGCTAACACACATCCCAAAGCATAATTGGAGGCATCCACATGGACATGAAAAATTTTGTCCCATTGAGGTGTTTTCAGAATTGGGGCTTAGTCACACTCCTTGGTCCACTCAAACTTTGTAATTAGGGCATATAAGGGTTTTGCTATGTCAGCAAATTTATGTACAAATTTCCTATAGTACCCACAATGTCCCATAAAAGTTTGAAGTTCTTTTACACTTGTTGGTCTTGAAAGCTCTATTATGGCCTTTATTTTCTTCTCATCAGTTGAAATTCCATTTTTAGAGACTATATGACCCAGCATTCTTCCTTGTCTCACAAAGAATACACATTTCTCTGGATTTAAGCATACTCTGTAGGTTCTGCATTTCCTGAATATATTTTCTAAGTCCTGCAAGTGATCCTGTCTTTTTAATGAGAAAGTGCAAAGATCATCTACATAGATTTCCATTACCTTCCTCAGGAACTCTTTGAAAATATGACACATCAATCTCTGAAAAGTTGCTGGAGCATTGGTTAACCCAAAGGGCATAACCCTAAAGGCATAGATTCCCCATTCTGTGGAGAAGGCAGTTTTGTGTTGGTCTTCCAATGCTATGGGCACTTGGTTGTATCCTGAAAAGCCATCTAAAAAACTATAAACCTCCTTCCCAACAACTCTTTCTAGAAGATGATCTGTTATAGGTAGTGGATAATTATCCCTTATAGTTACTGCATTTACCTTTTTCAAGTTAATGCATACCCTAAGTTTCCCATTCTTTTCTGGTACCACAACTATAGGAGATATCCATTTTGTATACTCAATTTCATAGATGAAATTGGCAGCTAATAGCTTGTCAATTTCTTTCTTTATCTTAGCAGAGTATTTATCATTAAATGTGTAATGTCTTTGTTTACTAGGTTTTGCTTCAGGTGTCATAGGAATCTTATGCTCACAGATTTTAGGATCAATACCTTTCAAATCTTTGTAGCTATAATCAAATACATCCCTATATTTTCTTGCCAAGTTTCTTAGTGCCTCTTCTTCTTGAGTTGTCATGTCATCAGCCACTACAATGTGTCTTTCTTCTCCCTCCTCCTGAGTGATCATGATCTTCTTAGTTTCTTCCTCAATGTCATAAGCTTCTCCTTTCTTTTTTTCCCTCTTTGGTTTCCTTCTGAGAAGTAATCTATTTTCCACTTCATAAGTCTTAAAATTTTCTGGTACATCAAATTGTTGGTCTTTGTACATTTCCCTTGTCTTCTTCTCATTTTCCTGATTTTCTTCTGTTTCTTTGTGTTTGTTTTTCTTGTACTTTCTTGAAATCTTATCCTTAATAGCATCTTCAGCTTTTACTTCCTCCAAAAATTGTGTTTTTCCTTTTTGTAATATTATTTCTTCTTCTATGTCCTCTTCTGTTCTGGATACCTTTATCATTTGTATTCCAATGTGAAAAATGTCATATCCTTCTTCATTTTGAAATTCCATTCCTACATATTCATCACTGGCTAGATCCATGGTAGCCAAAATTTGATTCCACTCATAGGGCTCAAATTCCTCATCCTTGAATTGTTGAGGTACATAATTCTCATCTTGTAGCCCTCTCTCTTCCACACAATCCTCTCTTCTTAATCTCCTTTTCCTATTGGTCAGATTTCTTATCATATTGCACCTCCATACAGATGATTCAGCTTATCCTGGTCCTCCATTTCTGATTCCTCACTCAACTCTTGATTCTGATGAATTTTATACCATTCTTGAGGGGGTATGTCACAGTAGTGCCCATTTCTTAGATTTACCTTGGTTATTCTTCCTTTGCTCTGTAGGTATAAGCAATCATTACCCCAATCTTGTACAATTTGCATTTGTCTCATGAATGGTCTTCCTAGGATAATTTTATATGAAGTAGATTGTGGGAATTCAACTATGGCAAAGGTATGTTCTATCTCTATCCCACATATGTCCACAATCACTTTTTCCCATATTCCTAGGGGTTTTTCAATGTGTCCATCTGCAAGTTGCAATCTCATTTTTGTGGGTAATAATTCACTTTTTCCCCATTTTTCCCAAGTTTGTTTAGTCATGATGGCCACTCCTGATCCACTATCCAAAATGGCTTTGGCCTGGTTTTTACCAAATTGTATTTTTAAAGTTGAGTTTCCCTCTTCTCCCGCACAATATCCTCCTATCTTATCAATGGGAATATACCACAACTCCTCCATTTCCTGTAGTTGTGGGTGAAGATTTTCTGGTGTTGTCTCCCATTTTTTCACTTGGTTCTGTAGATGAGGATTTTGTTTTATTAAATCTTCCCATGTGGTGTGATACAGAATTGTGCATCTTTTTTTCTGCATTCTTTCATGTTCTAAGTCTGGCATAGGATAAGCCATTGTATGGTCAGCAGTGCTTGGTCCCTCTTGAATTCTTCCTTTGTATGCTTTTATCAGAGTGTCTAGACTTTTTGAATTTCCTATTTCCAACTGGGTCTGTGTCTTTGAAGAAGAAGTATTGTTTGATTGTTCCCTATTTTCTTCTTCCATATTTTTACTCATTTTCTGCTTCCTCTCCCATTTCCCTTTTTGTCTATTTTTCTTCACCTTTGGGTTTGATTCTTCATTTTGTTCCTTGGTTGTTCTTTGTTGTTTTGTTTGTGATCTTGTTACAGCATTTACATCCACTAACTCAATGTCACTCAATTCTTCCTGTTCCATGATACTGACTGCTCTTAGTGGTATGTTATTAGATGTGTTTTGTTGTTTTTGGGGATTTTTTGGGCAATCCTTTATCAAATGCTCCCTGCCACAATCCTTGCAATATGCTCTTTCTATTCTTAATGTAGGAGGTTGTGGACAATCTCTAATAAAATGATCTCCCCCACACCTATAACAAGTTATCTTTGGTCCTCCTTTGAATTGAGGTTTTTGATTGGACATGTAATTATTGGTTATGTACATGAAAGTGGCAGTGTCCATCTCAATTCTTCCATTTCCCAAGTCTAAGGCTTGTAATTTTGGCTCTCTTGATTCATAACCTTCCCATTCTTCTTGAAATCCCTCATTCCATTGATAATCTTCTTTGTATGGTGACTTTGTTCTTGAATTTCCCTCCTCTACTGGTGCGTATTTGATTGGCACTACATTTGTTGGTATAGGAGGTTGTTGCCCTAGCACATGTCTTGGTTGCTCACTATACCCTGATTCTCTTTGGCTCCCATAGTCTCTCTCCTTTATGGGTTTTTTATTATAGAAGCATTCCTCCCTGGTATGGTTGGTCCATTTCCTCTCTAGTGTACAGTATTTGAGTGTCTTTCTGTCTTGCGATTGTGGAGGTTTTTGATATGGGCAATGTTGTATCAGATGACTTTCTCCACAATTGTAGCATTTTTTATTTGTGTTTATTCTGGAGTTTATCAAATTAGTTTTAGTACTTACCTCCAGGGCCTTAGCAATGGCCTAAGCCAACTCTTCTACTGGAGGAATTTTGTCTTCATATGATCTGGGTTGATCAAATGCTAACAAATCTTGGCCTCTATTGTCCTCCAAATCTATTGCTTCTTTCACACAAGCTCCTAGATCAGGGCATCTCCTGTAGTATACTAGGGTTCTTAATTGAGCACTTCTCAACCCTTCTATGAATAGGGATACCTGTCTAGCCATGGAAGGGACTTCCTCCTTAGGGCATCTGTCAATGTATTGTTTAAATCTCCTGGCTGCCTCTCTGACATTTTCATCCTTTTGTTGTTTAAAACTGTGTATCAAAGTGGCTATACTATGTTTTATCCCAGTCTTTGAGAATTCTCCAATAAAGGCCTCTTGGAAGGATTCAATATCTCGGTACATTTCTTTTCTTAAAGGGATGAACCATGATAATGCTGGTCCAGTTAGGGTTAGACCAAATGCCTCAAATTGAACTTTGTAATCTTCCACCTCCTCCGCTCTAATTAATTGCCTAAACTCTGCAGCATGAGCATGGGGATCTGAATACCCTTCATATTGATTTTTCATACATTTGGCTACTTGATATGGTCTAAGCATTCTACCCTGAGGTTGCCAATGGTGTCTTCTTCTGAGTGGAAATTCATTATATCCTTTTGGTTCTTTGTCAAAGGGATTTGGTGAAGCATGTGTCCTTCTCCCATGTTGTTGCTCAGTATTAGTGTAGTTTTCATGTGGTCTAGGTAAATCTGGTTGTCCCATGTTATGTTCCCAAGGTCCTTTGTCAGCACATTGTCCTAAGTCATTTGAATTTTCTCGGTCTGGGGAGAAGATGTACACACACCTCTTTGAACTGGGCTACAGGTGTTATGTTTAAGGGAACTTCTAAGTTTCTCAATCTAATGAGAAACTTATGCATCCCATCCTGATATACATAGGTGCCAAACCTATTTGTATACATGTACTTGAGGATGTTTCTGTAATCCCCAGTTTCAATGTGCTCATTTGTTTCATTTAAATTTTCCATGTTGTTTTCTTGCCCTATATTTCTTTCTTGAGCTTCCCCTACTCCTGACTCTACCTCCTTCCTTCCTAGGTCTTGCTTGGTAAGTGAATTTAGTTTGTTCCCAGACCTAAGGATCATTCAGATAATTTTCACGATTTTGAACTCAAAATCGTGTTTTTCACGATTTTGTGTTCAAATTAGTGATTTTTCACCAATTTCTGTTGAAAATCGTGTTTCCCACGATTTTCTACTTGAGAAAGTGTTTTTCACAATTTTGTGACTAAAATCGTGTTTTCCACGATTTTGAACTCAGAATAGTGTTTTTCACGATTTTGTGTTCAAACTAGTTATTTTCTACTATTTTCTGTTGAAAATTGTGTTTTTCACAATTTTCTAACTAGGGTTGTGTTTTTTCACGATTTTGTGCTCAAAATCGTGTTTTTCACGATTCTGTGTACAAAATCGTGTTTTTCACGACTTTGTGCTCAAAATCGTGTTTTTCACGACTTTTTGCTCAAACTAGTTATTTTCTACTATTTTCTGTTGAAAATTGTGTTTTTCACAATTTTCTAACTAGGGTTGTGTTTTTTCACGATTTTGTGCTCAAAATCGTGTTTTTCACGATTTTGTGTACAAAATCGTGTTTTTCACGACTTTGTGCTCAAAATCGTGTTTTTCACGACTTTGTGCTCAAGCTAGTTATTTTCTACTATTTTCTGTTGAAAATTGTGTTTTTCAAAATTTTCTAACTAGGGTTGTGTTTTTTCACGATTTTGTGCTCAAAATCATGTTTTTCACGACTTTGTGCTCAAACTAGTTATTTTCTACTATTTTTTATTGAAAATTGTGTTTTTCACAATTTTCTAACTAGGGTTGTGTTTTTTCACGATTTTGTGCTCAAAATCGTGTTTTTCACGATTCTGTGTACAAAATCGTGTTTTTCACGACTTTCTGCTCAAAATCGTGTTTTTCACAACTTTGTGCTCAAAATCGTGTTTTTCATGACTTTGTGTACAAAATCGTGTTTCTCACGACTTTGTGCTCAAAATCGTGTTTTCACGATTTTGTGCCCAAAATCGTGTTTCTCACGATTATGTGCTCAAAATCGTGTTTTTCACGATTCTGTGTTCAAAATCGTGTTTTTCACGACTTTGTGATTAGGGTAGTGTTTTTCCACGACTTTGTGCTCAAAATCGTGTTTTTCACGATTCTGTGCTCAAAATTGTGTTTTTCACGATTTTGTGCTCAAAATCGTGTTTTTCACGATTCTGTGTTCAAAATCGTGTTTTTCATGACTTTGTGCTCAAAATCGTGTTTTTCACGATTTTGTGTTCAAAATCGTGTTTTTCAGGATTCTGTGCCCAAAATCGTGTTTTTCACAACTTTGTGCTCAAAATCGTGTTTTTCATGATTTTGTGTTCAAAATCGTGTTTTTCACGATTCTGTGCTCAAAATCGTGTTTTTCACGATTTTGTGTTCAAAATCGTGTTTTTCACGATTTTGTTCCCAGACAATCGTGATTGCTCACAATTGTGTATAACACGATTTTCTGATGAAAATCGTGTTCTGGGAATCGCGATGTTGTTCTTAGTGCTCAAAATCGCAATTTTGTATTGACTTGAGAATCGCGATTTTGAACAAATTTTTTTTTTTGAAATTTTTGAAGTTTTGATTTTCAGATTTTTCTCTGTACCAATAGAATCGCCTTATTGAATTTTTAACATGCAATGAAAGAGATTTATTCAGAAAATTTTTTTTCCAACTGAAAACCCAAAAAATCAGAAAGTCGCGATTCCGTGATTTTTAGTTTTTTCCTATTTTTATTGTTCAAAAACTACTCAAATGCAAGAATATGCACTAAAAAATGATGTTCAGAGTCTTTACCTTGCTTGCTTGGTTGAAAGTTTCTCCAAAGCTTGAATTTTGCAGAAAGTCGCGATTTTGGTTGCTCTCTCTCTCTCTCTCTCACTCACTCAAATGAATTTTTCTTTGAATTACAGATTTTTATAGTGTCCAGAAAATCGAGATTTTGTGTGATTTTCAAAATTCTTCATTCTTCCACTTGTCCAATCCTTACTTACCCAATCTAGATGACATCTTTTGCAATTTTCTTTCTCAAAGTACCCAAATATGCTAGAAATTCCAAAAATTTCCCTTTACAGAAAATCGCGATTTTGTGCAGAAAATCGTGTTTTTTCTGAAGATCTTATTTTGTGCAAATTTGAGTATTCTTTCTTCTTGTTTTCTTTCAATACCTTCTTTCCTTTGTAATTCACCAAACTCCTTTACTTCTACACCAAAATCACAATATTACTCAGAAAATCGTGATTTTGTGCAGAAAATTGTGTTTTTTCTAAACTTTTGATTCTATGAAAATTTTGAGTATTCTCTACTCTTGTTCCCCTTCAGTATCCTTTACCAACTCCCATTCCTCAATCACCTGCAAGTTTACCTCACAATCACCATCATTAATCAGAAAATCGCGATGTTGTACAGAAAATCGTGTTTTTCAAATTTGCTAATTTTTGACAAATTTTTTGCTTTTCTCTTACTTGGTCCTTATCACTCTCATCCACACAGCTCCAATACAACTTCCTAAGAAGAAAAGAAATTTGTTTGATTTTTTTTATGAATTTTATGAATTTTTTTAGTATTTTGCCCTAAAATAAAGGTGAACACTTTACTTAGGGTTCCTGGTTTTGGTGATTTACTGATCCTAAGTTTTTTGATTGGTTATGATTTCTTATGGCTCAGCTATCACAACAGTTCATAAGAAAGTTTTTCCAAAGAAAATGTGCTATGAAGTGCAAGCAATTTTTGCAAAGATAAACTCAATCACATATTTTTCTTCAAAATGCAGCTCAACTCAAGATTTATGCTCAGATTTGGTTAACAAATGAATCTTTTCTACTTGCATCTAGCTACTTTAACTGACTTTTCCTTAGTGCAACAATGTTATCTTCCCAAGATCCGCATTGGTACCTAGTACTTGGTCAAAAAGAACTCTAAAAATGCAAGAATAGACACATGTTACCTCATCTTCAGCTTCCTTGGCTTATATTTTCCACACACCTGCACTTTTACTTCCAAAATGTAATGAGCAACTATCAATTTACAAAAATTTCAGCACTTCCATTTCTAAAAGATGATCTATTGCTTTCTTTTCCCAAAAGACAAACAAAAGACATCTACCTTTTCATGTTCACATTTCTTGATTAAAGAGTGTTACCTTTCTCTTGTGTTTGTTACCATCATCAATAAAAGATCCAGCAAGGTCCAACTTCAATGAAGCTTTTGAATTACTCCCCGGCAACGGTGCCAAAAAATGTTTGTTATTGATCTTTGGAGTTGTCCTCTCCAATCATTTAGCATAAGAATCAACAAGACATCTTTATTTTGTCAATCCTGGAAGTATTCTTGAGACCACAGCCCCTTCAAGATGATAGAATCCAAGAAATAAGAGAATAATGGCTGGAATTCTGAGAATAATGAAGATGAAGAGGAAATTTCTAGGGTTTGGATTATCTTGAGCAAATCTACACCATTTTCTACAATCTTGGTCTCTATTCCATGCTATTTTATTAGCAGAACACAATTATGAAGTCAAAATCAAAAAATATCACGTGGATCTTACAGACGAGACAATCGCGATTCTGTGCAAACAGACGATTTTCAGCTCCAGCACCATTTTTCATCAACTCATCACTCAACACAATAGTATTCAACTCTGTTCATACACATTCTATAGATTTACACAATAAAAGCTCACAAATCTCCATGGATACACAAGATCTAGACTCACAAATCAAAGAAACCACATAGAAGAGGAGAAACACGATTTTCAGCAGAAACTCCTTCTCTATTCACTTGGATAGCATGTACACAAATGATTAACCAACCCCCTCATAATAGAGGAAATTAGCTTATATACATTTTCAAGTGTCCCTTTTCACACTTGGATTTTGGTCCTTTCCTCTATTATTCTAAAAATATGCTATCTAGGAGTTTCCAAAAATTCTAGAAAAAATACATAAGATTCTATCCTACATAAGGAAGACTCTTCCTTATTTTTACAACAGTTGCATAAATATTTCTACAAATTTATATCATTTTACAATAATTTTCCTTCAAAAAGGTTTCCAAAAATGCATCTTCCAACAGTTTCCAAAATTGGAAGAATCTTGACATCTTGACCTTGCTGTTTTCCCCGATCCCCGTCTTCCCAAAAGGCTCTAATCTCGTGTGCTCCCTATGGAAGAGTTGGAACAAAGTCAAAAGCTACACAAGAATTAGTGAAGACTGGAAGTGGGTTGCCGGTATTAAAAAAAACGACTCTATTTGGTTTCCGATCCATGGCATCCGGAGTGTGGAATCTTGGAACATTCAAAATGCCAAGAAGTTATGGAACAAAGGCTTCAGAAAATGGAAACATCTCTGGAAAAAAGACACCAACCGTTGGATCAACTTCGAGGATATTGACCCTTGCGTCAACATTTCGTATAAAGAATGGAACACTTTGCAAAGCAGATGCCTCGCCTGGGACCAACACAAAGTTTGCCTTCTCATGGGACATGACACGTCGAGCTCGCATGGTCTCAAATGGCACAATGGGAATAGCCTATCAAAAATCCCGAACATCAAAGAAACGATTGACTATCAGGTTAACCTCAATAAGAAGTGGTGCGTGTCATGGACCCGGCTTCGGTGGGACATGAAGTTTCATGGCTATCTGGCACCCCCTCATAGAAATCAAAAAGTCTGTCCTCTTACGGCAAATTCTTCATCATGGAATCTGGACCAACCTCAAGGCTAGCAAATTTTGTGGGATTTCTCCCTGGTGCAAACGCTGCTACCGGTCTATCGAAGATGTTTCACACATCTTCTTTACCTGCCCCAACTCCAAAAGACTTTGGCAGATGGTTGAAAAGAAAATTAGACTTCAGAAACATCTCAATTGGTAGCAGGCCCTGCTGGGAGAAGCGGTCGGCTACTCTGCGACTCTCTGGAATGCCATCAGAGGGGAGGTCCTATGAAAAATCTGGCAGGAAAGATGTGCTTTCACCTTCGGTGACTCCCCCAAAGAGTGGTCAATTGAGAAATCGTTGTTCCTCCTTGGCAAAAGGATTGTTAACTGTAAGAAATTCCCCCCCTTCAGGCATCATCAAGTACTCCTTTTGATTAGTAACAAGCTTAAACCCAAGTGGGCCCCTCATGAGGGTGATGAGAGGGTGATTAACCTTCTTTGTAATGCCATCTAAGCTCTCTAAAAGCTTCCCCTGTTTTGTGGGATTTGGGGGGTCCCGTGGGCACTAGTCCCCTTCTCTTGTACTTTTCTTTATTTAATTCAAGTCCCGGAGAGTAGGCTAATGCTGAACTTGCTTTATATTAAAAAAAAAACTTGTGAACGACTTTGCATATGTACTCACTTTGAGACAAGTATATGCATCTTTTACTCCTATCATGATTAATGTGCATGCCAAGAATATGTTTGGCATTCCCAAAATCCTTCATATAAAATGTTTGACTCAACTTCTTTTTGAGAATTGACAAGTCATAAGAGGAATTCCCAACAATGAACATATCATCGACATAAAGTATCAAGCATATCAACCTACCATCTAAGCATCTCTTTGTGAATGATCCTCATTGCTTTGAGAATAGCCTTGAGACTTCACGAGAAAAATCATCTTAACATGGGGAATGCAACAAAGGTTGATCTTCTATACATACATCATGCTTATGCAATAGATCATTGGGTTGTGTGGTTTGATATTGATCTAAAGATTCATCGATGCATTTATCCTTATTACACATAGAATCTCTAGATGTACAAATGGGTGATGGATTGTCATGATTGACCCTAGATTCGACATCATTTTCCACATTACTAATACAAAGTATTTGTTGATCATCTCCTTTTTGATGAACCGAGTGTAGATCATCCCTGCTTATGGTTTCATGAGGGGAATCCAAGTTTACCAGAAGAGAGGGCCCTTCCACATCCTCCAAACACTTAGAGTCCTCCATTTCTCTATTTGCCAAGATTTCCAGCAATTTACTCAAAGAAGGATTAGATACAAAAGCATGAGTGGTAAGACAATCTTGTGCATTAAAAGCACAATATTTGAAAATATGATTATGTCCACAATTCTTACAATGCAGATAATCAATAGGATGTTCCATAGACATATATGTAGAAGTGGGCGTAATAGATGGAGAAGACACCTCAAATTCTTGATGATTTTGTGTAACAGACCTTTGAGTGCCCATGATCAAGTCTTCATCTATACCTTCCATGACAAAGAATGTTTTCAAAAATTCCATCATCCACCATAGCAGGCAACACAACGTGACCCATGCAATCATAATGTTCACCATCCATGAGGATAGAAGAATGAGTTGTTGGTTGAATGTTCTAAAAAATAATGGGCACTAGGTCAATATGAATTAAATTCCACTCACAATTAGGGTTGATATAAACACTCATCCTTCTATGATCATATCCTATTCTTATATCCACAAAAGTATTTTTATATTCTCTTGTTGCAAGTAAGGATCCTACCCCCTCAGATATTTCACCCATTTCCTTGACCCCTTGCAATTTTTCTCTAGATGTTTCACCCTTATGTGAGATTATTTCATGCACTTCATGTTTATCTCCCTTCTGTTTTTCAATCTTAGCCCATTTCTTCTTTCCTTTGTTTTTTTCTTTCCCATGAAACAATTTTTCTCTTCCTTGGCTTTCGAACCCCACCTAAAGGTCAACTTAAAATTATTCTATTTGAAAATCAAAGCAACATTTGCTACAAACATAAGCAAGAGTCTTCTCACCCAATATACATACAAGGATTGAGAGTACGAGAACTACCGCTTGTAGATATCTCATTGGATGCTCTTGTACATACCTTAGTTAAGCATCCCTCAAGTCGCAGACCTTCAACCTCTTCCCTCCTACAATGGTAAGGGGAAACAATAGTTGTGGATGCCAAGATCATGCCAAGTTCTTGACATCTCCTAGATAAGGTAGCAATAATATCATCTGCTAGCCGAGACACAGTTCTATCCAAATTGATAAAGGCCCAATCATCAACGATTCCACCTTCAACTAAGCATAACTCATTCATGTTCCATGAGCCAAACCTGGGAACAAGCTTTCACTCTCTCCCACTCTTTTTTTTTAAATAGAGGTAGAGAATGAAAATGTCATGATGTAATGGAATGACATGTACAATAGATGAATGTTATTCCTCTCTTCTTAGTCCATGTGCATGAGTGGAGACTAAGGATGCATGGGTGGAAAACAAAAAAGTTCCTATGCATGATCTCATGATGAGACCCTATCTCATGCATACTCTAAAAAATGCATACAAAAAGCAATGGTGCAAAAATGGATAGATCTTGAGCAAAGTGCTTAAGGGTGAAACGATGATGAGGCTTCCTCCAAATTTCCAACTACAAGATCCTTTTCTTTCTTATCAACCATTTGAAATGGATGATACCTTTGTCCACCAACCTAACAAAAGAAAACTAAAAAGCAAATTTTTACAATGTATGAACATGTGCCCTCTTTGTGCTTGGGTTAAAATTAGTGTGCCTAATGCTTGGCCTTTGCATGAGGCCCTATTCGCATGCATACTTGGTGTGCATCTTGAACATATATTGTGCATCAGGCAAGGTTGGGTTTAACACCCATGGACGCTGCACGAAGAGGTTTTAGGCTGCCAATATATCTTTGATTTGGTTGTCTTTGCCTTGAAGTTTATCTTAAGATCTTGTTGGAGTTTTGACTTGATTGATTTGGATCCGTTTGTTAGAAGTGGTCTTTCTTGAAGATAAGGCGTGGTGGATCTAGACCATGGATTATGGAATTTTTTTGTGAGAGGATTGATTTTGTACAAGGGCTTTCTTTAGTACCCATATCATAGTGTCATTTGGTTGGGCTCTAAGTAATTGCTTGGCCACCCAAATTTGCTTATCATTACAAGGAAAATGTGTTTTATGTTTCTTGATATAAGGGCCTTTTGGGTCGTCTATGTGAGTTTTTGGAGAAAAATCATCTTTACACGGGGAATGCAACAAAGGTTGATCTTCTATACATACATCATGCTTATGCAACAGATCATTGGGTTGTGTGGTTTGAGATTGATCTAAAGATTCATCGATGCATTTATCATTATTACACATAGAATCTCTAGTGGTACAAATGGGTGATGGATTGTCATGATTGACCCTAGATTCCACATCATTTTCCACATCAGTAATACAAAGTATTTGTTGATTATCTCTTTCTTGATGATCCGAGTGTAGATCATCCCTACTTATGGTTTCATGAGGGGAATCCAATTTTATCAGAAGAGAGAGCCCTTCCATATCCCCCAAATGTTGGTGCAGCGCTAATTGCGGAATTCGCTTACACCACAAAAACTAAGCTAGAGTGATGTTAGAACACCTCTATAATCATCAGTAGCTTAGCAAACTTTCTGAAACTGAGAACTTATAACTGTATTTAGTGAATACCGAAAATTCACTTTACAAAAAGCTTCTCGTTTTCTTCAAGCTTCAATTCTGAACTGATTTACTTCAGTCTTTACACTACTATGTTTGTTTACAGTTAAACAATCTTTGTGTCACTTAACTTTGTCAAAACTGAGTTTTGAACTTACCAAAATTCCACCGGAACTTCACCGGACTGTTAGCGGAATGTCACCATAATTGTACCAAAATGCTACCGGAATCAACTGCAATTTTGTTTGTAATTACTTCAAGTGTGTATACATGAAGTAAGGAAGTGATACCTGAACTTCCTTCACTGAATGAACTCTATCTGAAGTTTAAAGAAAAACTTCACCAGTTCTGGATGCCTCTTTCCGGTCAAACTTTGTACTGTTTGTACATATCCATTTCACCGAAATCTTTGATCAATTTATAGTTGAGACTTATAGCTACAAGATAAGCTATATCTCATACAAAACTTTACACTGTACTTCGAGATCTAGCTCATAGAAGTACCGGAAACCCTTTACTGAGAAAAACTTTAACTATTAACTAACTTTTCACCATAACATGAAAATTCTCAGATTTCTTCACATAAGAAGAATGCACTCAACTTCCACATGAACATGTGTTTTCTATTAGAGAAGATGTGTACAAAAATTGACTCGTCCTCACTTTGCTCATAGTCATGAGAACTCTCCTATACTGACTAGTTTCTCCTTACCATCTCTCTCAGATGAACACTTTTCAGGTTTTGTTATTCATCTTTACATACGCAATTTCTGGTGTCTTCTACTCTATGCTATTCTATTTCTCTCTCATATGTGCACACTTTTCTGCTCTTCTACACGCACTACATTCCGGTTCTATGCTCTCTCTTATATACATTTTGATCCGGTTTCAACAGACTCTAATTCTGGAAGTTTCTACTATATATTACAGTTGTGAATTTGTCCCTTCACTAAGGTTTTGGTTTTCTGAATTCTTTGTCTTCATGTCGTTATGCATAATTAGTGAGTGAATCTCCAACAGATCCCCCTCAATCACTAATTTGCATCTTCCGGTCTTCATATATCCTTCTTTTCTTTTATACCTGCCATTTCTTTGAATCTGCTTGTCTTTACTCCATCCAAGCTCTTTGTCAAAATATCTGCAATCTGATCTTTCGTAGGAGTGAATACCAATTCAATCTCCTTCTCCATTACCTTTTCCCTCAAGAAATGATATTGAGCCTCTATGTGTTTTGTTCTTGCATGAAATATTGGATTTGCTGCAAGATACAACGAGCTCATATTGTCTCCATGTATGATAGGTATACCTTGATCAATACCCATGCTTTTGAACAAGGTCTGCATCCATATCACTTCTTTAGCTGCTTCTACAAGTCCTTTATATTCTGCTTCTGTTGACAATAAAGCTACTGTGTGCTGCTTCTTTGAACACCAGCTTACAAGCTTATCTCCTAGGTATATCATATACCCATGTGTTGACCTTCTGTCATCTTGACTTCCTGCCCAGTCTGAGTCACTATATGCTCTCAGCTTTATATCTGACGTATAAGGATAATATAATCCTTCTTTTATAGTTCTTTTGATATATCTAAGAACTTTTTGTCCTGTAATCCAATGTTGATCCTTCGGACACTGCATGAACTGTGAAAGAACTCCCACTGCATAACTAAGATCTGGTCTTGTTAGTGTAGCATAGATTAAGCTTCCCACTAACAACTGATACTTCCTCATATCTTTAAACTCTGCACCACCATATTTGCTGAGTTTATGATTTACTTCAAGCGGTGTTGAAGCTTCTCTGCAATTCTCGATGTTAAACTTCTTTAATAAGTTTAGGAGATACCTTTCTTGCGAAACATATATACCATGATCTATATATGTAACTTCCATTCCAAGAAAATATGATAACTTTCCTAGATCACTGATCTTGAACTCTTTTTCAAGCAGTCTCTTTACCTCTTTGATTCCTTCATATGAGGTTCCTATGATTATTATGTCATCTACATAAATACAAATGTAGATCATACCTTCATCTATTTTCTTGACGAGTAGACTTGCATCAGCCTTCGAGCTTTGGTGTCCAAGATCATTGAGATACTTCACAAGTCTGTAATTCCAAGCTCTTAGAGCTTGTTTCAATCCATAGAGAGCTCTTCTTAGTCTGCAAACATGGTTTGGGTAACTGGAACTTATGAACCCTTCAAGTTGTTCCATGTAGACTTCATCTGATATATATCCATTCAGAAATGCATTCTTTATATCCAGCTGTTAGAAGATGTATTTTTGGAAGCCTTTTGGATGAAAAATAATTGTAAAATGACAAAAACTTGTAAAAATATTTATGCAACTGTTGTAAAAATAAGGAAGAGTCTTCCTTATGTAGGATAGAATCTTATGTAATTTTTCTAGAATTTTTGGAAACTCCTAGATAGCATATTTTTAGAATAATAAAGGAAAGGACCAAAATTCAAGTGTGAAAAGGGACACTTGAAAATGTATATAAGACAATTTCCTCTATTATGAGGGGGTTGGTTAATCATTTGTTTACATGCTATCCAAGTGAATAGAGAAAGAGTTTCCTGCTGAAAATCGTGTTTTCTCCTCTTTGTGTGATTTCTTTGATTTGTGAGTCCAATTCTTGTGTATCTATGGAGATTTGTGAACTTCTATTGTGTAAATCTGTTGAATGTGTGTGAAGAGAGCTGAATACTGATGTGTTGAGTGATAAGTTGATGAAGAATGGTGCTGGAGATGGAAATCGTCAATTTTCACAGAATCGCGATTGTCTCGTCTGTATGGTACAGGTAATATTTTTGAGTTTTGACTTCATAATTGTGTTCTGCTGATGAAATAGCATGTATTAGACACCAAGATTGTGGAAAATGGTGGAGATTTGCTCAAGATAATCCAAACCCTAGAAATTCCTCTTCATTTTCACTATTCTCAGAAATCCAGCCATTATTCTCTTATTTCTTGGATCCTATCATCTAGAAGGGACTGTGTCTCTTGAATACTTCCAGGATTGACAAAATAAATATGTATTGTTAATTCTTTATGCTAAATGATTGGAGAGGACAAATCCAAAGATCAATAACAAACATTTTTTGGCGCCGTTGCCGGGGAGTATTTCAAAAGCTTCACTGAAGTTGGACCTTGCTGGATCTTCTATTATTGATGGTAACAAACACATGGAAAAGGTAACACTCCTTAATCAAGAAATGTGAACATGAAAAGGTAGATGTCTTTGTTTGTCTTTTGGGAAAAGAAAGCAATAGATCATCTTTTAGAATTGGAAGTGCTAAAATTTTTGTAAATTGATAGTTGCTCATCTCATTTTTTGAAGTAAAAGTGCAGGTGTGTGAAAAATTTGAATCAAGAAAGCTGAAGATGAGGTAACATGTGTCTATTCTTGCATTTTTGGAGTGCTTTTTGACCAAGTACTAGGCCAAATTGTTGATCTTGGGAAGATAACATGGTTGCATTAAGGAAAAGTCAAGTAAAGTAGCTAGATGCAAGTAGAAAAGATTCATTTGTTAACCAAGTCAAAGCATAAATCTTGAAAAAAAAGCTGATTTGCATTTTGAAGAAAAAATGTTTGAGTTTATCTTTGCAAAAATTGATACTTGCATTTCATAGCACAATTTTTCTTTTAGGAAATTTTCTCATGAACTGTTTTGATAGATAAGGCATAAGAGAGTATAACCAATCAAGGAACACAGGATCAATAGATCACCAAACCAGAAACCCTAAGTGAAGTGTTTACCTTAATTTAGGGCAAAATACTAAAAAAAAATTCATAAAATTCATTAAAACAACCAAACAAATTTCTTTTCTTCTTAAGAAGTTGGATTGAAGCTTTGTTGATAAGAGTAATAGGGACCAAGTGAAAGAAAAGCAAAAATTTGTCAAAAAATTAGAAAATTGGAAAAACACGATTCTCTGCACAAAATCGCGATTTTCTGAGTGATGTTGTGATTTTGATGCAAAAGTACAGGAGTCTGTCGAATTGCAATTGGTAGAGGGTATTGAAGGGGAACAAGAGGAAAGAATACTCAAATTTGCACAAAATAAGAAGTACAGAAGAAACACGATTTTCTGCACAAAATCGCGATTTTCTGCACAAAATCGCGATTTTCTGCACAAAATCGCAATTTTCTGCACAAAATCGCGATTTTCTGTAAGGGAAACTTTCTGGAAACATTCAGCATATTTGGGTTTTTGAAGAAAGATAATTGCAAGAGATTTCATCAAGATTGGGTAAGTGAAGTTAGACAAATGAAAGAGTGAAGAAAATTGGAAATCACACAAAATCACGAGTTTCTGGACACTATAAAATCGTGGAATTGCAAGAAAAACTCATTTGAGTGAGTGTGAGAGAGAGAGAGAGAGCAAGGAAAAAATCGCGATCTTTTGCAGATACAGGTCTTGAAGAATTTTTGAATCAAGCAAGCAAGGTGAGGGGTTTCTATATCATTTTAATTACATTCCTCTAGATTTTCATGATCATTAAGCATAGAAAAGTAGGAAATAACCAAAATCACGAAATCCCGATTTTTTGAGTTTTTAATTTTCAGTGAAAAAATATTATTTTTTAGTTAATTTTTTTCATTGCATGTTAAAAACTAGATAGGGCGATCCTATAGAAGAAATAAAAACTTGAAAATCAATACCTTAAAATCTTCAAAAAATTTTGTTCAGAATCGTGATTCTGTAGTCAAACACAAAATCGCGATTCTCTGATCAAAGGACAAAATCTCGATTCCCAGAACAGGATTTTCATAAGAAAATCATGTTATTTACGATTGTGAGCAATCACGATTGTCTGGGAACAAAATCGTGAAAAACACGATTTTGAGTACAGAATCGTGAAAAAACACGATTTTGAACACAAAATCGTGAAAAACACGATTTTGAGTACAGAATCGTGAAAAAACACGATTTTGGACACAGAATCATGAAAAACATGATTTTGAACACAAAATCGTGAAAAACACGATTTTGAACACAAAATCGTGATAAACACGATTTTGAGTACAAAATCGTGAAAAAACACGATTTTGGACACAGAATCGTGAAAAACACGATTTTGAACACTAAATCGTGAAAAACACGATTTTGAGTACAGAATCGTGAAAAAACACGATTTCGGACACAGAATCGTGAAAAACACGATTTTGGACATAGAATCGTGAAAAACACGATTTTGAACACAAAATTGTGAAAAACACGATTTTAGTCAAAAAATCATGAAAAACACGATTTTGGACACAGAATCGTGAAAAACACGATTTTGAACACAAAATCGTGAAAAACACGATTTTGGACACAGAATCGTGAAAAACACGATTTTGGACACAGAATCGTGAAAAACACGATTTTGAGTAGAAAATCGTGAAAGACACGATTTTGAGTAGAAAATCGTGAAAAACACGATTTTTGTCAGAAAATCGTGAAAAACATGATTTTTGTCAGAAAATCGTGAAAAACATGATTTTAGTCAGAAAATCGTGAAAAAGCACGATTTTAATCAGAGAATCATGAAAAACACGATTTTAGTCAGAAAATCGTGAAAAACATGATTTTAATCAGAAAATCATGAAAAAGAGGATTTTAGTCAGAAAATCGTGAAAAACACGATTTTGACCACAGAATCGTGAAAATTAGGTGAATGATCCTTAAGTCTGGGAACAAACTAAACTCACATACTAAGCAAGACTTAGGTAGGAAGGAGATAGAGTCAATGGAAGGGGAAGTGCAAGAAAGAAATTTAGGGCAAGAAAACAACATGGAAAATTTAAATGAAACAAATGAGCCCATTGAAACTGGGGATTATAGAAATATCCTCAAATACATGTATACAAATAGGTTTGGAACGTATGTATATCAGGATGGAATGCATAAGTTTCTCATTAGATTGAGAAACTTAGAAGTTCCCCTAAACATACCACCAGTAGCTCAGTTCAAAGATGGTAGGTATGAGGATAGGCAAGGGTGTGTGTACATCTTCTCCTAAGACCCAGAAAATTCAAATGACTTAGGGCAATGTGCTGACAAAGGAACTTGGGAACATAACATAAGACAACCAGATTTACCTAGACCACATGAAAACTACACTAGTAATGAGCAACAACAAGGGAGGAGAACACATGCTTCTCCAAATCCTTTTGAAAAAGAACCAGAAGGATTTAATGAATTTTCACTAAGAAGAAGACATCATTGGCAACCTCAGGGTAGAATTCTTAGACCATATCAAGTAGCCAAATGCATGAAAAATCAATATGAAGGGTATTCTGATCCTCATGCTCATGCTGCAGAGTTTAGGCAATTAATTAGAGCTGAGGAGGTGGAAGATTACAAAGTCCAATTTGAAGCATTTGGTCTAACCCTAACAGGACCTGCATTATCATGGTTCATCCCTTTGAGAAAGGAAATGTACTTAGATATTGAATCTTTCCTAGAAGCCTTCATTGGTGAATTCTCAAAGACTGGAATAAAACATAGCACAGCCACTCTGATACACAGTTTTAAACAACAAAAATATGAAAATGTCAGAGAGGTAGCTAGGAGATTTAAGCAATACATTGACAGATGTCCTAAAGAAGAAGTACCTTCCATGGCCAGACAAGTATCCCTATTCATAGAAGGATTAAGAAGTGCTCAATTAAGGACCCTAGTGTACTACAGAAGATGCCCTGATCTAGGAGCTTGTGTAAAAGAAGCAATAGATTTGGAAGATAACAGAGGCCAAGATTTGTTAGCATTTGATCAACCCAGATCAAATGAAGATAAAATCCCTCCAGTAGAAGAATTGGCTCAGGCCATTGCTAAAGCCCTAGAGGTAAGCACCAAAACCAATTTGATAAACTCCAGGATAAACACAAATAAAAAATGCTACAATTGTGGAGAAAGCCATTTGGTACAACAATGCCCATATCAAAAGCCTCCACATTTGCAAGATAGAAAAACACTCAAATATTGTACACTAGAGAGGAAATGGACAAATCATACCAGGGAGGAATGCTTCTATAATAAACAACCCATAAAGGAAAGAGATTATGGGGGTCAAAGAGAATCAACATATATTGAGCAACCAAGACGTGTGCTTGGGCAACAACCTCCTATACCAACAAATGTGGTACCTATTAAATAGACAACAATAGAGGAGGGAAACTCAAGAACAAAGTCACCATACAAGGAAGATTATCAATGGAATGAAGGATATCAAGAAGAATGGGAAGGTTATGAATTAAGAGAACCAGAATTACAAGCCCTAGACTTGGGAAATGGAAGAATTGAGATGGACACTGCCACTTTCATGTATATAACCAATAATTATATGTCCAATCAAAAACCTCAATTCAAAGGGGGAGCAAAGATAACTTATTATAGGTGTGGGGGAGAACATTTCATTAGAGACTGTCCACAACCTCCTACATTAAGAATAGAAGGTGCTTATTGCAAGGATTGTGGTAGGGAGCATTTGATAAAGGATTGCCCAAAAAATCCTCAAAAACTACAAAACACACCTAATAACATACCACTAAAAGCAGTCAATATCATGGAACAAGAAGAATTGAGTGACATTGACCAAGTGAATGTAAATGCTATAACAAGGTCACAAACAAAACAACATAGAACAACTAAGGAACAAAATGAAGTTTCAATCTCAAAGGTGAAGAAAAATAGACAAAAAGGGAAATGGGAAAGGAAACAAAGAATGGGTAAAAACTTGGAAGAAGAAAATAGGGAACAACCAAACAGTACTTCTCCTCAGAAGACACAAACCCAGTTGGAGATAGGAAATTCACAGAGTCTAGACACTCTAATAAAAGCATACAAGGGAAGAATTCAAGAGGGACCAAGCCCTGCTGATCATACAATGGCTTATCCTATGCCAGACTTAGAACATGAAAGGATGCAGAAGTGTAAACAAATCATACGGGAAGTGCAACTCAAAATGGGGGAAGAAGACAATTCTCAAAAAACAGTTGAGGAATCTGAGACAACAAAAACAAGAGGAAATAGTATCAAGGAAGAAAACCCACAAGTAACATTCCAGGTGAATATAGATAAACAATGCACAGTTCTATATCATACTACATGGGAAGAGTTAATGAAACAAAATCCTCACCTACAGAACCACATGAAAAAATGGGAAACAACACCAGAAAATCTTCACCCACAACTACAGGAAATGGAGGAGTTGTGGTATATTCCCATTGATAAGATAGGAGGATATTGTGAAGGAGAAGAGGGAAACTCAACCTTAAAAATACAATTTGGTAAAAACCAGGCCAAAGCTATTTAGGATAGTGGATCAGGAGTGGCCATCATGACTAAACAAACTTGGGAGAAATGGGGAAAAAATGAATTATTACCCACCAAAATGAGATTGCAACTTGCAGATGGACACATAGAAAAACCCCTAGGAATATGGGAAAAAGTGATTGTGGACATATGTGGAATAGAGATAGAACATACCTTTGCTATAGTTGAATTCTCACAATCCACTTCATATGAAATTATCCTAGGAAGACCATTTATGAGACAAATGCAAATTGTGCAAGATTCGGGTAATGATTGCTTATACCTGTAGAGCAAAGGAAGAATAACCAAAGTAAATCTAAGAAATGGGCACTACTGTGACATATCTCTTCAAGAATGGTATAAAATTCATCAGAATCAAGAGTTGAGTGAGGAATCAAAAATGGAAGACCAGGATGAAGCTGAATCATCAGTATGGAAGTGCAATATGATAAGAAATCTTACCAGTAGGAAAAGGAGATTAAGAAGAGAGGATTGTGTGGAAGGAAGGAAGTTACAAGATAAAAACTATGTACCACAACAATTCAAGGATGAGGAATTTGAGCCCTATGGGTGGAATCAAATTTTGGCTACCATGGATCTAGCCAGTGATGAATATGTGGGAGTGGAATTTCAAAATGAAGAAGGATATGATGTCTTTCACATTGGAATTCAAATGATAAAGGTATCCGGAACAGAAGAGGACAAAGAAGAAGAAATGATATTAGAAAAAGGGAAGACTCAATTTTTGGAAGAAGTAAAAGCTGAAGATGCTATTAAAGATAAAATTTCAGGCAAGTATAAGAGGAACATGCACAAGGAAATCAAAGAAAATCACGGGGATGAGAAGAAGACAAGGGAAACAAACAAAGATCAACATTTGAGTACCAACAAATTTCAAGACTTATGAAGTAGAAAGCAGACTACTTCTCAAAAGAAAACCAAAGAGGGAAAAGAAGAAAGGTGAGGCTTATGATAATGAGGAACAAACTAAAAAGATTATGATCACTCAGGAAGAGGGAGAAGAAAGACATATTGTAGTGGCTGATGACATGACATCTCAAGAAGAAGAGGCACTAAGAAACTTGGCAAGAAACTATAGGGATGTATTTGCTTATAGCTATAAGGATTTGAAAGGAATTGATCCTAAAATCTGTGAGCATAAGATTCCTATTACACCTGAGGCAAAACCTAGCAAACAGAGACATTACACATTCAATGATAAATACTCTGCTAAAATAAAGGAAGAAATTGACAAGCTATTAGCTGCCAATTTCATCTATGAAATTGAGTATACAGAATGGATATCTCCTATAGTTGTGGTACCAAAAAAGAATGGGAAACTTAGGGTATGCATTAACTTGAAAAAGGTAAATGCAGCAACAATAAGAGATAATTATCCACTGCCTATAACAGATCATCTTCTAGAAAGAGTTGCAGGGAAGGAGGTTTATAGTTTTTTAGATGGTTTCTCAGGATACAACCAGGTTCCCATAGCATTGGAAGACCAACATAAAACTGCCTTCTCCACAGAATGGGGAATTTATGCTTTTAGGGTTATGCCCTTTGGGTTAACCAATGCTCCAGCAACTTTTCAGAGGTTGATGTGTCATATCTTCAAAGAGTTCCTGAGGAATGTAATGGAAATCTATGTGGATGATCTTTGTACTTTTTCATTAAAAAGACAAGATCACTTGCAGAATTTAGAAAATATATTCAGGAAATGCAGAACCTACAGAGTATGTTTAAATCCTGAAAAATGTGTATTCTTTGTAAGACAAGGAAGAATGTTAGGTCACATAGTCTCTAAAAATGGAATTTCAACTAATGAGAAGAAAATAAAGGCCATAATAGAGCTTCCAAGACCAACAAGTGTAAAGGAACTTCAAACTTTCATGGGACATTGTGGGTACTATAGGAAATTTGTACACAAATTTGCTGACATAGCCAAACCCTTATATGCCCTAATTACAAAGTTTGAGTGGACTAAGGAGTGTGACCAAGCCTTTGAAACTCTAAAAACTTGTTTGGTAACAACCCCAATTATGAAAAACACCTCAATGGGATAAAATTTTTCATGTCCATGTGGATGCTTCAAATTATGCTTTAGGATGTGTGTTAGCACAACCAATAGAAGGAAGCAAGTTAGATTTTCCAGTGGCCTATGCTAGTAGGCAATTGAATCTAGCAGAAAAAAATTACACAACCACTGAAAGAGAGGGAATGGGCATGGTGTTTGCTGTAAAAAAATTGCAGACATTACCTTTTGGCCAACAAGTTTAAGTTCTTTGTAGACTATCAAGCTTTATTATATTTGGTAAATAAACCTTGTCACACTGGGAGAATAGTCAGATGGTTTCTTTTGCTAATGGAGTTTGAGTTTGAAGTGGTGGTCAGACAAGGGAAAACACACTTGAGAGCAGATCATTTATCTCGAATACAGTCTAAAGAACCTAGTTCACCTTTAGAGGACAACTTGCCAGACACTTATTTGTTCAAAGTAGAGACTGTTCCTGAGTGGGCCATGACTATGGTACCATTATTAACCATGGGACCTTGCAGACCAGTTGGAAACAATGCACACTTAGTGTTACAAAGCAGAAACTTTATATTACTAGCTGGGCATTTGTACCATCTCAACCACACAGGCATATTGGAATATTGTACTCCTGAGGAAGAGCAACAAGAATATCTGAGGAGAGCTCATCATTGGAACCCTTGCACTCATGCTTCTAGGGTAGTCACCCTAAGTAATCTCAATAGGATGGGGGTACATTGGCCTAATAAGATTCAAGATGTAACAAAATACATTGCTAATTGCGGGAAGTGCCGAATATTGCAAGATTCAGAATTCATAACTCTATATTGGTTCCAGAAAAATCCAGATTGGAGTGAAAATATCATTGAAGAATTGAAAAGGAAAAAGAAAGGAAAACAAGTGATAGCTGGTACAGATTCAAAAAATCTACAAGTAATCTCTGAAGAATATCAATTGATAGGAGAACAATTGTATAAGAGAGGAATGGATGGATACCTAAGAATTTGTGTTCCTGAGAATAAATATTTGGAAATGTTGGAAATGGCACATTTTGGAGTGGCAAGAGGACACTTCTCAAGTGACAGAACTGCTAAACTCATTTTATATTCTGGCTTTTGGTGGCCAACGCTATTTTTGGATGCAAGAACCTATGTAAAAAGGTGTGATGTCTGTCAGAGGGTGAGTCAACCAAATAAAAGAAATGATATGCCATTAGTTCCATTAATTTCAGCTAGAGCCTTTAGTAAATGGGGGTTGGATTTCATTGGACCTATACATCCTCCAGCAAAACAATCCCATGCTGAATACATCATAGTGGCTACAGACTACCTGACAAAGTGGGCTGAGGCCAAAGCCACAAGAAGGAATGATGCTCATACTACTGCCAGATTCCTATATGAAAACATTATCACAAGATTTGGACTTCCAATTGAACTAGTAAGTGATAGGGGGACCCATTGTGTGAACCAAATCTTAGAAAACATAACTGAATATTTCTTGATCAGTCATAGAAAGTCAGCCCCATATCACTCACAAGCCAATGGGTTAGCAGAAAGTACTAATAAAGTACTTTGTACTGTATTATCAAAACTAGCAAACACAAATAGGAATGATTGGGATTTACAACTTAATCATGTCCTATGGGCTTATAGAGTGGCTTATAAAACTGCAATAGGAAACACACCATTCAATCTAGTATATGGACAAAATGCAATTTTACCTATGGAATTTCTCATTCCAACATTAAAAGTAGGAAGTCACTACAATTGGACTAGACATGAACTATCAAAGAGAGTAATAGAATTGGAAAAATTGGGAGCATCTAGACTCCAAGCCATTATGAGTATATATGTGGACAAGAAAAGGCAAAAAGCTTATCATGATGTTCACATAAAAAAAAAATATCTACAAGAAGGAGATCTAGTTTTGGCTTACACAGTCAGAGAACATCAGAAAAAGTTCTAGAAAAAAGGACATGGACCGTATATTATACATCAGATAAGCAAAAATGGATCCATTCAATTAGCTAACATAGACGGAGAAATCATGCCAAACTTCATAAGTGGATGTAGAGTTAAGAGGTATGATTGCCCATTAACTATTGATGAATGGAGAAGGTTGCAACAAGCTCAAAACAGGAAAAGAGAAGAGGAAGACATTAGAAAAGAGGCTCAACAGGCAGCTATGGAAAGAATAAGAAAAATAAAAGAGCTTAGGGAAGTCTGTCTGTGTGAAACTCCTCTAAAACCAAAAGAACATGTGCCTGTGATGATAATGGATTTTCAAAATGAAAGCATTAGGGTTTTGATAGATTCTGGAGCACAAGTAAATCTGATTAGTTCAGCTTTGGTAAGTAAATTTAACATAAAAAAAAACTAAAAGTAGAACCTTAATCAAAACTTTGGAAGATCAAATAGTACAGAGCATGTCTTCACTGTCTATTGAAGTTAAGTTCAATGAAGAATATATGAAAATAGACTGTGAAGAATGGCCAGATCATTGGATGTCTGAAAAAGTGATTTTAGGTCAACCATGGCTCCAACAAGGTAAAGTGATTTTGGATTTTGAAAAAATGAAGCTTAAATTGAACATAAATGACAAAAGGTTGTTAATATTTTTATTGAGTAATGAAGAATAGGAAATTCAATCAGATGTTCATGATATACACTTGGAAGGATTCACTTTTGCATTTGAAGATACACAGACATTACCAATACAAATGTTAAATGATCAACAAAATCAGCAAAAGATTGGAAGAACAAAGAAGGGTGGAGAGATAGGAAGAAAGTGGCAATCATGGCATTGTCTAAAGCATCAAAACATCAGAACAAGAAGCACATGGAATCAAAGTCTACAGGAGGTATGCTCATCAAAACAGAAATCGAGGACAAAATGGATATGGAGACCAAAAAATCCTACAAAATGCTTATCCGAAGGGAATGGTTGTTTGCGTGAAACCAGAACAATTAGAGTCAGGAAGTATTGGGTCAAAAAATCAGAGTTGTTCCAATGGAAAAAAGATCATCCATATTTGATCTGTATTTAGAAAATCATAACATGTTGAAAAATTATGACAAAAATATTTGACTTGATTCTCTTTTCTAAAAAAGAGAATTAGGAGGGGAAGAAAAGAAATAGAAAAAAATTATTATAAAAAAAAAGAGAAAAAGAAAAAGAGGAGAGAAAGAAAAGTTGAGAAAAATTGTTTATTTTCCCTTCTTTTTTACAAAAATTATATAGCACAAAGCAAGATCTAGGTAGAAGAGTAGTAGAGTTCTATTTATTTTTTATTAATTAATTTTTTTCTCTATCATTGATAAATGTTTTGTTTTTCTCCAAAAGAGTTGTTAGGAAAAGGGACTGCACTAGACATCTTGCTACACCTGTAATGATCACTTTTTGAGTCTTTCTGAAGAAACAGAATTTATTTTGGATTTTATTTTCATTCTTATGTCATGATATCTCAAAATAAATATTACTCTTTGATTTCTTGTGACTTATGTGGGTGGAGTTTTTTCTTTGTGCATTTTATTTTTCTCAGAATGGTGAATGCAAAGGAGTTATCAATTCATGACTTCAACGCAGAATCAGTCACTCTATCAAGAGGTCATTGGTTCCTAGACAGTGAAGCTGTGGAAGAACAGGTGGACCTAGAGTCAGATGAAGAGCCAGAAATTCCAGAAGCTGAGAAGGGGGTGAAGGAACTCAAGGAGACCTTAAGCATAATTAGTCAGCACATATTCACAGTGGGAGTAGGAGGATATAAATATACAATGTTGTGTCAGGAGTTCTATAGGTTCCAAAGAGTTGCTATCAATATGAAAAGATGGAAGGCAGTAGGGCTGCACAAATTATTGGAAGAGCCCATCTTCTTCATTGATTTCGAGAGAGTGGCACAAGTAATGAGTAGTCTGATGGAAATAGGAAAAGGGAATGATGCTTATTTCAGGTGCAAAGTCAAGAACAAGGATAATCAAGAGGTGGGTATCACTATCAAAGCAGAACACATTAGAGCAGCTTTACAATTCTACCCTATGGGAACCAAGCTTGATCCCAGCTTTGTAAAGAAGAATAAGGAAACTTATACAGGGTATACAAAATTCACTGATTTCAAAGGAAGAGAGAATGAGGAATATGCCACAAGGATGTTCTTACAATATTTTTGCTTTCCGATCATTTATCATGTCCTAGGAATGGAAGATCAATTGAAACTGGCTCCAGAGGCACAATATTTTAGAAATCTTATGTCAGGAATCAAGAGTCCTCCAAGGAAAATGGCTGTGAGGGAAACAGAAGGAAAACCCGTATGAGGGGAATAGGAATGAAAAGAAAGGTAATATCTGAGGTTGGACCCAAGAAAGGTTGAACTAGAGATGGATGAAGCTACAAAAGAAGAACATGAAGATGCACAGAAGCAGGTCCAATCCTCTAGTGATCCTCATCCACCCCAAACAAGCAAAGAACAATTATACACTTATCTAACTCAAGGAAATAACAAAAGAGCAATGTATGAGGCACAATATCAGAAGATGCTGGAAGATTACTCATGCAAGGCTACAGATTGGGTTCAAGAGGAGGTAGAGCATTATGAAGCACTTCATGATCAGATGATGACAACTGAAATAGAAGAGGTGTTTGTTAGAAAGGAAGTTGAGTTGCTAGCTTACTTCAAAGAATTGCAAGGACCTCTAGACACCAGAACCACTATTGTTGTAAAAAAGAAGGTTCCAAAGAAACCAGTGCAAAAGAAGAAGTTGACCAAGAAGGGAAAAGGAAAATCAGTAGTTGAAACTGTAATCACAAAAGAAATGGAGGAAGTGATAGTGGAAGAAACATAGAAGCAATCCATTGTGGTAGAAGCATCAAGACTCAAAGAACCAGAAAGAGGAGGACCTTCACATTTTTCCTCTGATTCTGAAAGTGATATTGAGAGCTTTTTATTAAAGATTCTGAATCTATCAATACCAAATACTCCTAATGTGATTACACAGGCCCTTGAGAAACAGAAAACACCCGAAGATTTGAAGAAGAAGTCTCAGGAGAAGCAGATGCAGGAACAGGCAGTGAAACAGCTGAGTTATGAAGATGAAAGAAGGTTGATGAAAGGAAAAGCAGCTATGATAGAACAAGAAAGTGAAATAAGAGAAGAAGTCAGTTGTGGGCTGGCGCATACAGGAATAAAATCAGTATGGATAAAACCCTCACAAACCTACTTCAAATTAGATGAGAGCATAGCAGAAATAGCCAAAAAAGCACAGATAAGAAGTCCAGTTATAAATCAAAAAGGTGCAGATCAAGATCAAATTCAGGAAGAAGAGGAAATAGTAGTGAAAAATAATATTCAAGAAGTCACAGGAGGAGTAGTGGAAAAGGAAATTATCCAAAGTATAAAAGATGTACTTCATGACTTGAGGAATAATGAAGAATTTACAACCAATGAAGGTCAAGAACAAGAGGGAGCAATGGATCTCATGGACATTGATGAGCAGGAAGAAGAACACAAAGAACAAGAAAGTAATGATCAGGTCAAAATTTTTGAGGAGATTGAATCAGTTCTAGTCCAGGAAAAGGAAGGACAGGAAGAGCAAACAGGTAAAGGTCAAGTAAACTCTATTGAGGAAATTGAATATACTCTGTACAAATAAAGGAAGGACACCTCTCTGAAGAGAAGCAATAGGTGATGGAGAATGAAAAGGTACAGGGAATAAAGTTGACTTCAGATGTCTTAGAGCAGAAGAATCTGGGTGCTCAGTTTCTGTATCTGCCATGTCTTCTTCAGAATATGAAGAAGAAGAGGAAGAGGAGGATGAATGCAAAGAAGACAAACAAATAGAAGCTAAACAAATGGAAATGGAAGGGGGATTGGAAAGAATACCCAAGAATATAAGATCAGTTTGTCAGATTATTATGAATAACATTGAACAGTTCAGACCTTCAAGCAGGAACATGATCATTTCAGGAATGGTAGCAGAGTCTGAATTTGAGAAAGGCAGTATGATTATTAAAGAGCACAAAAGGGAGAAGGAACAAATGTCAGAACAACTGAGGAAGGTGCAAGAGAAAAATGAGGAACTTACAAATAGAATAATTGCTTTGGAAGAGTTAGAAGTGCAGAAACAAAATAAGATTCAATATCTAGAAGAAAAGAGTGTAAAACTAACAGAGCAGAATAATAAACTGGAAATGGAGCTGAGAAAAATTGAAGGAAGATATAGAACCTTGTAGACTTCTTATCAGATTTTGACCAAAGCAAATGAAGAAATCAACAAGTTATTATTGGAGGAAGGTCAGTTAAAGGAGGAAAGTTAGACAGCTCAGATGATAGAGGAAGAAAAGGAAGAATTACACAAGGAGATTAAGAGATTACAAATAGAATTGAAAGAAGCCAAGGAACTAGAGAAGCAAGCTAGTATAAATGCTGCTACATCAATGAGAGGATATAATAAGTTGCACATGGATATGGAAAAAGAAAGAAGTGATTGGCAGACAAAGAGGGAAAAGGAAAAGAATGAATGGATAAAAGAAAGAGAGTTATGGGCAAAACAGAATGGAAGTCTGATGATGACAATAGAGGAATTATAGAAAAAGCTGGATAAGCCACAAGTTTAGGAAGAAACACTTGTAGAGACCACATATACAGAAGAATATGAGGTAGAAAATACTGATGGAATACAACATGGCAGTGAACCAGCAAATAAAAGACTAGAGGGAGAATATTCAGAAGAATTTGTAAAAAAATTGCTGACAAATAGAGATTCCAGAATGGAGTTTATCCGGAAAATGCATGGCGAATATGAAGATCAAATTGTCACATTTGCATTGAATAAGGGGATTAATCCAGACCAGCATGATTGGGCCGCAGATGGATTGGGTATACCATTGTGTATGATCATGGAGAGTATCAAGAACTATCAGTTGGCCAGAGTTGGGCTACCTCCAAATAAATATCTAGAGTATGAAGAGGATATCAATGTGACTAAAGAATTATTTGAAAGAGCCAATCCAAAGTGGAGGAACAAATGGTTGGATGCAAATAAAGAATGTAGGAAAATTTGGAAGGAGGCACCTCTTCACTTAAAAATTAATCCAGCTTATTGTCCAGTGGCAAGAAGAAGAGAATGGACAATTTTTTTGGGAAAGACGGAGAGAAGGTCAAATCCCACCTAAATGGTTGAATTTCCCAAAAATAGCCGGTCCAAAGGCAGGCACATGGCCTACAAAAAACTACATGGTGAATACAGCTGAGTCCGTTATAGCTACATAAAAAGATGTAAACGACCCTGCATGCATTCTGCTTATCAGAATAATGAGATTAATTTTAGCCTGTATAGAAACATACACCGATACAGATATCAGAACATTAAATTACATTGGCTTCAATTCTCCAACAGATGCATTATTGTTTGATCTTAGCAAAACACGTGATAGAATCTGTTTAATGGCGTATTACAGCAGAGTAATATTTTTGGGCAGTCATTACTTACAAATTTTTGAAGATGCATTTGATTACGGGTTTTTTGAAAGAGAATCTGAGATTTTTGGAAATTTGTCAGTTGTTACTAAGTCCAGACTCACAGCATATGAAGCCGCCTATACAGAGTACTTGAAAAAGGACATCATTGATAAACCAGAAGCTGCAGTACAGTGGAGAAAGGCATTGTTTGAAATGGTCAATAACCTAAACATTACAGAAAGGAAAAGTCATGACTTGCTGTCACAAGTCTATCAAAGAAAGAAAAAATGAAGAAAAGCAATCAGCACACAAGAGCAAGAAAGTCTTTTGTCAGGAGCCAAAAGGTTTAGGAGGGGAAGGATGTTAGAAGATGTATTTTTGGAAGCCTTTTGGATGAAAAATAATTGTAAAATGACAAAAACTTGTAAAAATATTTATGCAACTGTTGTAAAAATAAGGAAGAGTCTTCCTTATGTAGGATAGAATCTTATGTAATTTTTCTAGAATTTTTGGAAACTCCTAGATAGCATATTTTTAGAATAATAGAGGAAAGGACCAAAGTTCAAGTGTGAAAAGGGACACTTGAAAATGTATATAAGACAATTTCCTCTATTATGAGGGGGTTGGTTAATCATTTGTTTACATGCTATCCAAGTGAATAGAGAAAGAGTTTCTTGCTGAAAATCGTGTTTTCTCCTCTTTGTGTGGTTTCTTTGATTTGTGAGTCCAATTCTTGTGTATCTATGGAGATTTGTGAACTTCTATTGTGTAAATCTGTTGAATGTGTGTGAAGAGAGCTGAATACTGATGTGTTGAGTGATAAGTTGATGAAGAATGGTGCTGGAGATGGAAATCGTCAGTTTTCACAGAATCGCGATTGTCTCGTCTGTATAGTACATGTAATATTTTTGAGTTTTGACTTCATAATTGTGTTCTGCTGATGAAATAGCATGTATTAGACACCAAGATTGTGGAAAATGGTGGAGATTTGCTCAAGATAATCCAAACCCTAGAAATTCCTCTTCATTTTCACTATTCTCAGAAATCCAGCCATTATTCTCTTATTTCTTGGATTCTATCATCTAGAAGGGGCTCTGGTCTCTTGAATACTTCGAGGATTGACAAAATAAATATGTATTGTTAATTCTTTATGCTAAATGATTGGAGAGGACAACTCCAAAGATCAATAACAAACACCAGCTGACTTAGCTTCCATCCTTTTGATGCTGCTATAGCAATCAGTGTCCTTATAGTTGACATCTTTGCCACCGGACTAAACGTCTCATCATAATCTATTCCATATGTGTAATCATAGCCTTTGACTACCAATCTAGCTTTGTATCTGGCTATCCTTCCATCTGCAAGCTTCTTGACTTTGTAAACCCATTTGTTTCCAATCACTTTCTTACCATTTGGTTTTGGAACAAGTTCCCAAGTCTTGTTCTCTTCAAGAGCATTAAACTCTTCTTTCATTGCTTCTTCCCAATTTTTCTTACCTTTTGATTCATTGTAATTCAGGGGTTCTTCATCCTCCTTTACTAAGTAAGCATAGTTTTTCTGAGTCAAATAAGAAGTGTCATAAGAATACCTTGTTGGTTGTTTTCTTACTCTGTTTGACCTTCTTGGTTCAAACTCTTCATGTGTATCTAAATACACATCTTCATCAAATCTTAATCCATCTTCATTTCTCATACCTGATCCGATCCTGGATGTACTTGCCTGCATATGATCTTCATCTCCATTCACCTGCATATGTGATTTACCTTTTTCAATTCTTCTTACCTCTTCTTCAAGTGTTTCAACACTATGCTCTTTATCTGTATACCAGCTCTTTCCTTCATCAAATGTCACATCTCTGGAAACAATAAACTGTTTGGTTAGAGGACTCCATAACCTGTAACCCATCTGCTTTTCATCATATCCGATGAACATATATTTTTCAGCTTTTGGTTCAAGCTTATGTCTCAGCTGTGATGGCACATAAGCATACGCAACTGATCCAAACACTTTGCAATGATCAAGTGTTGGTTTCTTGCCCCACTAGGCTTCATAAGGGGTCATCCCATTTAAAGCTGTACATGGTAATCTGTTTACCATGTATGTTGCTGCATTTACAGCCTCAGCCCAAAGATAATTTGGACAGTTCTTCTCCTTTAGCATCGCTCTTGCAAATTCAACTAGAGTTCGGTTTCTTCTTTCTGCTACTCCATTTTGTTGCGGTGTATACCTACAAGTTATTTCTCTTTTGATTCCTGCATTCCACAGATAATCATTGAACTCTCGAGAAAAGTATTCTCCTCCTCCATCTGACCTTAGTCTTTTGAGTTTCTGTCCTGTAAGCCTTTCAGCATATGCATGAAAATGTCTGAAAGCTCCAAACACTTTTGATTTCTCTTTCAAAACATAAAGAGTTATCCATCTTGTTGCATCATCAATAAACAGAACATAATACCTTGAGCCACTGATAGATCCTTCTTTCGTTGGCCCCCATACATCTGTATGTATAAGTTCTAGCACACCATTGTATTTGTAACCATTTTTCTGAAATGGTAACCTGTGGGCTTTTCCCATCTGACAGGCTTCACATTTGTGAATCATATGTTGGTTCTTCATGTTTGGTAACCCTCTCACAGACTGTTTCTCTACCATAGCTTTGATTCCCTTTTCATTAAAATGTCCTAGCCTCTTATGCTAGAGGTCTAGTTCTGTAAATTCCTCATCACCATGTGTGATCAAGGCTTGACCAACATTCCCTTGTACTTTCAGAGTAAAAAGTCTACCTTCCTTTTTACCATGAACAATCTGTTTGTATCCATTATCTGGATCTTCGACAAAAACTCCTTCATTTGTAAACCTGACTTGAAAACCTTTTTCTACTATCTGACCCACGCTGATCAGATTCTTCGGGATTGTTGGAACATACAAAACATTTGTTAGTAGATCAGCTCCATTCTTACACTTTACTTTTCCAATTGACCTTACATTATGTTTTGTGTTATCACCTGTCTGTACTGTATGATTTGAAATACCTCCTTCTAATTCTGATAACAATTCTATATTTCCTGACAAATGATTTGAACAACCAGAGTCAATATAGAATACCTTGAGATCTTCATTTTCTGATGTACTTATTGAGTTCATCATCAACGTCGTATGATCATCATTCTGCGTATCATTTGCATAGTTGTAGTAGGTAGTGTTGTGAGACTGATTCTGTCCCCAACCTCTTGCTCCACCTCTACCATATCCGCCTCTTTGGCTTTGTCTTCCTCTTTGATATCTTCCGCTTCTGCCTCCACTATTATTATTATGATTCTCGTTTGATCCTTGTGAATAATGCCAGCAATCATGAGCCAAATGATTACTTAATCCACAGATCCAGCAAGCTTTCTTGTTATTAGTTTGATTACCTCTTCCTTTACCTCTTTTCCTGATGTTACCTCTTCCTCTTGCAAAATTTGCTTGAGCATTCACTTCTTCTTCATCTTTTTCTTTTCCTTTATCACCTTTCTTCTTGTTCTTTGCATACATAGCTGAACTATGTCGTTTTTCTCCATCTGTCTTCAAATCTTGCTCAAACGTTAGCATTAGTCCAAGCAACTGATTTAAATCTGGTACAAAATGATTTAAAGACAGTTCAGTTGAGAGTACGAAAGGTTTCCACCTTTCATCTCCTCTCAAACCTGTAAGCACTTGCGCTATTAACCTGTGGTCTTCGATATCTTCACCAATCGATCCAAGACTATCTGCCAAGTCCTTCATTTTAGTGACATAATCACTAATGCTTTGACTTTGCTTTTTCTTGAATGTTGTGAACTCCGACCATAAGCTAGCCTTTCTAGCTTTCGTAGTATTTTGGAAGTGATCTTCCAACGCTCTCCATATATCTTCTACTTTCTCCAGACCTCTAATGTGCAGTAATAGATGATATGTAATGGTATTGTAAACATAAGCTCTTGCCGTTGCATCTTTCTTCTGCCACAGCTTCAAGGCTTCTAATTCTTCTTTCTTCGGTTGACTATCATCTTCGAAAGTCGGCTTCTTTTCTTCTCTTGTCACATATTTCATTAATTCTTTACTCATAAGTAAAGCTTCCATGCGCATTACCCATGCGGGATAATTATCTCTGTCCAATTTATCAATTGAGACATGATCTGCCATGATCTTCTTGTTTTTCTGTTACTTCCGGTGAGTGTAATGTTAAAAAGATTTTACCTTTTGTAGACCTTTACCTTGAGAATGACTTCGGAACGTTTCTTGACACCGTTTGTTGTTGATCACCTCAGCTTTCACCTTTCTTTATGAGAATTCTTCAAATTCTCTTTCCGTTTCTTCTTCTGAGAAACCTTTTCTGCTCTCGTACCACTTGTGGTTAGCCTGTTTTGATACTACTGATAATCTTTGCTCTAATTACCACTGTTGTGGTTAACCTGCTCTAATACCACTGTTGGTGTAGCCCTAATTGCGGAATTCGTTTACACCACAGAAACTAAGCTAGAGTGATATTAGAACACCTCTATAATCATCAGTAGCTTAGCAAACTTTCTGAAACTGAGAACTTATAACTGTATTTAGTGAATACCGAAAATTCACTTTACAGAAAGCTTCTCGTTTTCTTCAAGCTTCAATTCTGAACTGATTTACTTCAATCTTTACACTAATGTGTTTGTTTACAGTTACACAATCTTTGCATCACTTAACTTTATCAAAACTGAGTTTTGAACTTACCAAAATTCCACCGGAACTTCACCGGACTGTTACCGGAATGTCACCGTAATTGTACCGGAATGCTACCGGAATCAACTGCAATGTTGTTTGTAATTACTTCAAGTGTGTATACATGAAGTAAGGAAGTGATACCTGAACTTCCTTCATTGAATGAACTCTATCTGAAGTTTAAAGAAAAACTTCACCTGTTCTGGATGCCTCTTTCCGGTTAGACTTTGTACTGTGTGTACATATCCATTTCACCAAAATCTTTGATCAATTTATAGTTGAGACTTATATCTACAAGATAAGCTATATCTCATACAAAACTTTACACTGTACTTCGAGATCTAGCTCATAGAAGTACCGGAAACCCTTTACTGAGAAAAACTTTAACTGTTAACTAACTTTTCACCGTAACATGAAAATTCTCAGATTTCTTCACATAAGAAGAATGCACTCAACTTCCACATGAACATGTTTTTTCTATTAGAGAAGATGTGTACAAAAATTGACTTGGCCTCACTTTGCTCATAGTCATGAGAACTCTCCTATACTGAGTAGTTTCTCCTTACCAGAAATCAGTAATGCTAGGCTCCGGAGTGCTCTCTTTTTACCCGCGACTTTTCATATCCAATTTTATAAGAGATGACTAAAAATTTGAATTCAAATTCAAACTTTTGGCTCCCTATGATCAAGCTCCTAAATGTTTGGAGATATTCTTTCAATCAAGCAACTAATTTTCCACGAATCCTTTTGGTAGGTGATTACAAGAGATTCCAAGTCAATTTCACTTTTACAATGAGATAAAGTGGTAATTAACCACTAGCATATGTTCCTATGCTTCTTCATGTATGTATAGACTTCAATGCATCCATTGAGCCAAATGTGTAGGCTTGTAATTTACACCAACAGCTCCCCCTCAAGCCAAACATTTTGGCTTAAGTCTTCATCTTCAATCTTCAAGTATATCATGCAATCCAATCATGGATTTGAACCTGCAAAGTTCGGTTCCATCCAAAGCTTTAGTCAACAAATCTACACATTGCATGTTGGTTGATACATAGGTAAGTTGAATGTCCTTGCTTATCAATTTCTCTCTCAGATAATGGTAATGGACCTCTATGTGTTTGGTCCTAGAATGGTAAATAGGATTAGCTGCAAGGTGAAGAGAACTTGTATTATCTCCAAAGATGATTGGAGTCCTAGTAAATAAGCCCAATTCTGTTTACAAAAGCTTAATCCAAATTGCTTCTTGTGTGGCATTAGCTAGTCCTCTATACTCTGCCTCTGTGGAAGACAAAGCAACAATAGGTTTCTTCTTTGAAGACCATGAAATTGGTTTGTCACCTGCGAAAGAAATATATCCAGAAGTGCTCCTCCTATCATCCTTGCATCCTGCCCAATCTGCATTTGAATAAATTTTGATATCAATATCTGAAGTGTAAGGGAAATACAAACCATGGTTCTGTGTACCCTTGAGATACTTCAAGATTCTCTTGGCAGCCTCTAAGTGAGATATCCTTGGCTTGTGCATAAATTGACTTAGCACACTAACTCCATATGCAATATCTATCCTTGTTAAGGTAGCATAGTTCAAGCTACCCACCATACTTTGATAACCTGTAATGTCCTTGACTTCATCACCTTCATGGGCACTTAGCTTTAGGTTTACCTCCATTGGAGTGCTTGCTACTTTAGCATCCTGCAAGTGAAACTTCTTCAACATATCCTGTACATATTTTTTCTGAGTGATATATATCCCTAAATTAGTGTAGACTAATTCAAGTCCCAAAAAATATTTCAATAGACCAAGATCGTTGATCTTGAACTCCTTCATCATTTGACTTTTGATATATCTGATTCCATTGACATCATTACCTATAATGATGATGTCATCAACATAAACACAAAGGTATAGTACCTCTGAATTACTTCTCTTAATGAACAGAGAAGTATCTGCCTTGCTCATGACAAAACCTTGGTCTTAGAGGTATGTAGTTAACCTGTAATTCCATGCCCTAGGTGCCAACTTCAATCCATATAAAGCCTTTTTTAATTTGCAAACATATGTTACCTTCTTAGGGTCCTGATAGCCAAGAGATTGTGACATATATACCTCCTCTGAAATCCATCCATTCAAGAAAGCAATCTTGACATCCAATTGGTACATTTTCCAATTTTTTGATGCAGCCACACTTACCAACACTCTGATGTTTGGCATCTTGGCCACAGGTGAGAATGTCTCCTCATAGTCAATGCCTTGGGTTTGTGCAAAACCCTTGGCTACCAATCTGGCTTTCTACCTATTGATTGTGCCATCAGAATTTCTTTTAAGCTTATAGATCCATCTGGATCCTATTACCTTCATTGAGTCCTTCTTAGGTACTAACTCCCATGTGTCACTCTCTTTGAGAGCATCAATCTCCTCATCCATAGCTTCTTTCCATTCTGATTTGGTTATTGCTTCTTCATATGATCCTGGTTCTTCATTTGACAAATCTTTGGCAAGATAAACAGAATGTTTAGTAACAAGAGATGTATCATACCCATATCTGATAGGTTTCTTGCTTTCTCTTTGTGATCTTCTAAATGGTTGAGTTGAGGATTCAGGTATGTCTTCAAGCTGATTCTGAGTAGGTTCCTCCTTTGTAAGACTTGGAAATTCATCTTACAAATCATAGGGTAATTTAACCTTCTTGCATTCGTTCTCATACCAAGAATCATTTTCATCAAATACAACATCTATGCTTACCATAAACCCCTTATTGATAGGATTATACAACCTATAACCTTTTTTATTTAAATCATACCCAATAAAGATGCATTTTTCAGCCTTTGGGTCTAGCTTACCTCTTATCTGAGATGGAATGTGTACATATGCTACACATCCAAATATTTTGCAATTGTCAAGTGAAGGTCTCTTACCATGCCATGCTTCATAGGGTGTCATGCCATCAAGAGACTTAGATGGTAACCTGTTTATGAGGTAAGTGGCAGTAGAAACACTCTCTGCCCATAGATAGTTAGGTAACCTTTTCTCATTAAGCATAGATCTAGCTGTCTCAACAATTAATCTATTTCTTCTCTCAGCTACCCCATTCTGTTCAGGAGAATACCTTGTGGTTATCTCTCTTTTGATGCCTCTGTCCTGCAAGAAGTCCTCAAATTCATTAGAGAAGTACTCACCTCCTCCATCTGACCTTAGCCTCTTCAAATTCCTTCTTGTCTGATTTTCAACTAATGCAAGATATTTTTTAAAGCAATTAAATACCTCATCCTTGTGCTTCATGAAGTATAATACAGTCCATCTGCTATAATCATCAATGAAAGACACATAGTACCTTGATACTGAGGGGTCTTTGCTTGGTCCCCATACATCTATGTGTACAAGCTCTAGGTAGTCTTCATACATGTATCCTTTCTTTGAGAAGGGTAACCTGTGAGACTTCCCAAATTGACAAGCACCACACTTATAAATCATACGTTGATTGGATACATTAGGTATCCCAAGCACACATTGGTCCCTGCACATTTGTTTCAAGGTTCTTTCTCCTATGTGCACTAACCTTTTGTGCCAAATCTCAAGCTCTGAAAGTGTTTGATCTTTATAACTGTATAGTGCAATATTCTTTGTATCTTCCAACTCAAAAGTGAAAAGTCTACCTAATTTTTCTCCTTTAGCTATCCTCTTGAACCCATGTCTTGGATCCTCCACATATGCTCCATATTGGTTGAATCTAACCTGCAAACCTTTCTCTACAATCTGACCAACACTCATCAAATTTTTGGTAATGGTTGGTACATAGAGTACCCTGCTCAACAAATTCTGATTTCCATCACAAGTCTTAACATTTCCAACTTTAACTACAGAATGATTTGTGTCATCACCTGTTTGGACTTGATGCTTACCTTTTGGTTCCTCAAGATCAGAGAGTAATGCTACATTGCTAGCCACATGATTTGAGCATCCTGAGTCAATGTAGAATAGGTGATCATCATTTGTTCCTGACTTTGAAGTCATGTTCATGATCAGAAGAGAGTCATCTTGCTCCTCTGTATAGTTGTTGTAATCCTTCGTGGATTTGAATCCTCCTTGGTAGTTGCCATTGTAATTATTGTTGTCATTGTTGTTGTAATTATTGTTGTAGCCTTGGTGATGGTTGAATCTGCCTCTTGACTGTGAGTAGCCACCTCTTTGGTATCCTCTTCCTCTCTGATTCTTGTAATTCCTGAAACACTCATCTGTAGTATGATTTGATAAACCACAAATGTTACATGGTGAGGAGTTATAAGGTCTCCCCCTACCTTGCTTACCTCCTCTGCCCCTTCCTATTGAAGATCTACCTCTCCTTGCATAGTTGGCTTGAGAGGTTGATCCTTCATCTTCCACCTTCTTGCTCTTGCCTTTATCTTTAGACTTCTTATCAGTGTATAGGGCAGAAGAGTTATTACCTTTGGATGTGTCTCCATTTTTGTTGAGCTTTGCTTCATGAGTAAACAGTTGTCCCATGAGGGTTGTAAGATCTGGAGTGTGCATGTCCATGTAGAGATCCATGGCAGTGGTGAAGCTTTCACATTTTTCATCAGCCTTGATCCCATTGATCACTTGCCTTACAATCTATTCTTCTTCATTCTCTTCTCCTATGCTTGCTAACTGATCTGCTACATCTTTAATCTTAGTCACAAATTCCAAAACAGCTTGCTTAGGTTGCTTCCTTAGTGTTGTGAATTCAATCCACAATTGATTTTTCCTAGCCTTTGTGTTGGAGGAAAAATATGATGACAAGGTTTCCGAAGTCTCTTGGGATGTCTTACAATTTCTAATATGTGGCAAAAGAAAATCAGATATAGAGTTGAGTAAATAAGACCTTGCCAATGCATCCTTAGCACACCATGTGTTGAGCTTTTCATGTTCTTCCTTGGTTAGTAATCCTCTTGCTTTGAATGAGGGCGATTCCTCATCTCCTGAGATGTACCCATAGAGACTCCTTCCTTGTAAGTAGGTCTTCATCCTTAGAGACCATGCTTGATAGTTGTTTCTGTCCAATTTGTCAATAAACGAAGGAAAACCATCTCCCATTTTACCTTAGTTTGCTCTGATACCACTGTTGGGAAAGATGGATGGATTCTCCAAGAGACTGAGTAGAAACTGCTAAACCTGCTTTGTACCAGCCCTCTTTTGCTTCAGAGTTGATAACTAGATCTCCTTAGCTTTCCAATGACACCATAAAATGTCCTATGTCCTTTGGAAATGATGTGTGCAATGATTGAATCAAAACAGATAACTTTGGAAGTCACAAACTCAAGAAAACCTTCTATTTATGTCTTGACACCTACTCGGTATTTTGCTCAGTATGACTAGCACAGTACAGTAGGAATTGGAAAAATTCCTTTTAAGGATATCTAATTAGCTAAGTAAGCTACCTATTCCAAGTGGAATGATGTAAAATGATAAACTATGCTAAGAGAAATCAATTTAGCAAGTTAAGCTCTACCCCCGACTTTTTAGGACTGTAGTAGAAAATGACCAGAGTTCACCTCGATGCAGATTTCTCCAAAATAGCTGAATAGAATGTCTTCAAACTTTGATAGCATGTAGGTCACTTCAACTTGAATCCAAAAAGCTTTGAATTAGTGAATTTGGTAAAGAATTGACTGAGATATGCCCTTGAGAAGTTGATAGACTTTTGAGTAGACTAACAGAGAACTCAGAGATGGACAATATGAATGTATGTATTGTTGAAGAATCACTCACGAATTTGACATACAGACAGACATAAGAGGAAAAGGAAAGATAAAGAGAAGTGGAATCAAAGTATTCAGAAAATCAAAAGCTTTAGTGAAGGGACAAATTCACGACCGTTATGTACAGCGTAGAATCTTCCAGAATCAGAGTTTGTTAGAGTTCGTTACACCGAATCAAACTGTATATAAAGAGAGAACGTGCATAAGAAAAAGAGGGAGTGCAAGCAAGAACGTGCGTGAGAAGAGCGCACAGTGCGAATAGAGCGCATATAGAAATTAGGAATAGGTTTAGAAGACGCCAAAGATCGCGCATGTAAAGATGAATAACAGAAACTTGAAATGTCAGGTATTCATCTGAGAGAGATGGTAAGAAGAAACTACTCAGTGTAGAAGAGTTTCCATAGCTTGAGCAAGAAGAGGCCAAGCTAGTTTTGTACACATCTTCTCTAATAGAAAACACATGTTCATGTGGAAGTTTGCGCGCACTGTTCGTATGTGAAGAAATCTGAGAATTTTTCCATGTTACGGTATAAAGTTAGTTAACACTTATTTTCTTTGTAAATGTATTTTTCGGTCAGTTACAGTTTTCTCAGTAAACGTGTTTTCCGGTAGAACAACGAAGTATATCTCGCAGAATAAATTAAAGCTTTGTATGAGAGATAGCTTATCTTATAGCTAGACATCTCTACTATCAGTTCGTCAAAGATTTCGGTGAAATGGATATGTACACACAGTACAAAGTCTAACCGAAAAGAGGCATTCTAAACTGATGAAGTTTTTTCTTAAACTTCAGAAAGAGTTCATTCAGTAAAGAAAGTTCACGCCTCACTTCCTTGCTTCTTGTATATTCACTTGAAGTAATTACAAACAGAATAGGAGTTGATTCCGATAAGATTCTGGTATAATTACGGTAACAGTCTGGTGACAGTCCGGTGAAGTTCTAGTGAATTTTTTAGTAAATTCAAAACGCAGTCTTATATTTTGAGTGACAGTAATTGTGCTGAGCTACTGTTGATTATAGAGGTGTTCTAATATCGCTCTAGCTTAGCATCCTTTCGGTGGCGCGGCAAATTCCGCAGGCTTAACAGGGTTCAAGCCTTTGCCGCGACGGCCATCAAGAAGTGGTTTCCAAGCAGAGGAATCACCATCATTGGTATCAGAGCCAGAGTGTCCACCATCAGTGGTATCAGAGCCGTGAGATCTAAGAAGAGGGTTCAGAGCCGATTAACCACACAAGTGGTAACAGAGCAGAAAGATTCTCAAAGAGCGAATGGAAGTGAAGATACAAGAGAATTGGAAGAACCTTCATAAAGGAAGGTGAAAGCTAACAAACGGCATCAAGAAACGTTCCGAAGTCAATCTCAAGAGTAAAGGTTTACAAAGGTAAAACCCTTTAACATTACACTCACCGGAAGTAACAGAAACAAGAAGATCATGGCAGATCATGTCCAAATTGATAAATTGGACAGAGATAATTATCCCGCATGGGTAATGCGCATGGAAGCCTTACTTATGAGTAAGGACTTAATGATGTATGTGACGAGAGAAGAAAAGAAGCCGACTTTCGAAGATGATAGTCAACCTGAAAAAGAAGAATTAGAAGCCTTGAAGCTGTGGTAGAAGAAAGATGCAACGGCAAGAGCTTACATTTATAATACCATTACAGATCATCTACTACTGCACATTAGAGGTCTGGAGAAAGCAGAGGACATATGGAGTGCGTTGGAAGATCATTTCCAAAATACTACAAAAGCTAGGAAGGCTAGCTTATGGTTCGAATTCACAACGTTCAAAAAGAAGTCGAGTCAAAGCATTAGTGACTATGTCACTAAAATGAAGGATCTAGCAGATAGTCTTGGATCCATAAATGAAGACGTTGAAGATCACAGATTGATAGCGCAAGTGCTCACAGGTTTGAGAGGAGATGAAAGGTGGAAACCTTTCGTACTCTCAACTGAAATTTCTTTAAATCATCTTGTACCAGATTTAAATCAGTTGCTTGGTTTGATGCTCACATATGAGCAAGACCTGAAAGGAGATGCAGATAAAGGACAAAGTTTTGCAATGTACATGAAGAACAAGAAGAAAGCAGACAAAGGTAAGTCAAAAGATGAAGAAGAGTCGAGTTCTCAGGCTTATTATGCAAGAGGAAAAGGCACCGGTAGAGGAAGAGCAAGAGGTTTTGGAAAAGGAAGAGGTAGTCAGACTAACAACAAGAAGGCTTGCTGGATCTGCGGATTAAGTAATCATTTGGCTCATGATTGTTGGCACAATCAACAAGGATCAAATCAAAATCACAACAGTAATAGCAGAGGCAGAAGTGGAAGATATCAGAGTAACTTTCAAAGAGGAAGAAAGAATCAAAGAGGAGGCTATGGTAGAGGTGGAGCAAGAAGTTGGGGACAAAATCAACCCTACAACACCACCTACAACAATTACGCAAATGACACTCAGAATGAAAGTCATACATCATTGATGATGAACCCAATCAGCACATCAGATAACGAAGACCTAAAGGTAATTGATTCTAGATGTTCTAATCACTTGTCAAGAAATATAGAACTGATGTCAGAATTGGAAAAAGGTAGTTCCAGTCATACTGTTCAAACAGGTGACAATACGAGGCATAGTGTAAATTCAATTTGAAAAGTGAAATGTAAGAGTGGAGCAAATTTGCTAACCAATGTTTTGTATGTTCCGACAATACCGAAAAATTTAATTAGTGTAGGATAGATAGTTGAGAAAGGGTTTCAGGTCAAATTTATAAATGAAGGAGTATTTGTAGAAGATCCCAAGAATGGATATAATCAGATCGTCTCTGGTAAGAAAGAAGGCAGACTCTTTACTTTAAGAGTACAAGGGAACATCGGCCAAGCGTTGCTCACACATGGTGAAAAGGTGATTACAGAACTTGATCTCTGGCATAAGAGATTAGGTCATTTCAATGAAAAAGGAATTAAAGCTATGATTTCAAATCAGTCAGTACTAGGATTACCGTATAGAACCAACATATGATTCACAAGTGCGAAGCATGTCAGATGGGAAAAGCCCACAGGTTACCTTTCCAGAAGAAAGGATTCAAACATGATGAAGTACTCGAACTCATTCATACAGATGTATGGGTTCCAACAAAAGAAGGATCAATCAGTGGCTCAAGGTATTATGTTTTATTCATTGATGATGCTACAAGATGGATAACGTTATATGTTTTGAAGGAAAGATATGAAGTATTTAAAACCTTCAAGCATTTTCATGCATATGCTGAAAGACTCACAGGTCGAAAGCTGAAGAGACTGAGGTCTGATGGAGGGGGAGAATACTTCTCCCGAGAGTTCAATGATTATCTTTGGAATGCAGGTATTAAGAGAGAAATAACTTGCAGATACACACCACAACAAAATGGTGTAGCAGAAAGAAGGAACCGAAATCTAGTTGAGTTTGCACGAGCTATGCTAAAGGAAAAGGACTGTCCAAATTATCTTTGGGCCGAAGCTATAAATACAGCTACATACTTGGTAAACAGATTACTATGTACAGCTTTAGATGGAATGACCCCTTATGAAGCCTGGTGGGGAAAGAAACCAACACTTGATCATTGCAAAGAGTTTGGATCAGTAGCTTATGCTTATGTACCATCACAACTCAGACATAAGCTCGAACTAAAAGCAGAGAAATATGTGTTCGTCGGATATGATGAAAAACAGATGGGTTACAGGTTATGGAGTCCTCTAACAAAACAGTTTACTGTTTCCAGAGATGTTACATTTGATGAACAGAAAAGCTGGTATGCAGATCAAAGTCATACAACGGAAGAATTTGAAGAAGAGGTAAGAAGGAAAGAGAAAGGGAAATCAATTGTACAGATGAATAGAGATGAGGATCACATGCAGGCAAGTACGTCCACGATCGGATCAGGAATGAGAAACGTAGATGAACAAGGATTTGATGAAGAAGTGTATTCAGATACACATGAAGAGTTTGAACCAAGAAGGTCAAACAGGGTAAGGAAACAACCAACAAGGTATTCCTATGATACTTCGTATATAACTCAGAAAAATTATGCATATATGGTCAAAGATGATGAAGAACCTCAGAACTATGACGAAGCTAAAGGCAAGAAGCAATGGGAAGAAGCAATGGAAGAAGAGTTTAGCGCACTATAGGAGAACAAGACATGGGAACTTGTTCCGAAACCAAATGGTAAGAAAGTGATTGGAAATAAATGGGTTTTCAAAGTTAAGAAACTTGCAGATGGAAGGATAGCCAGATACAAAGCTAGACTGGTTATCAAGGGCTATGCTCAGACGCATGGCATAGATTACGATGAGACGTTTAGTCTAGTGGCAAAGATGTTAACCATAAGGACAGTGATTGCTATAGTAGCATCAAAAGGATGGAAGCTAAGTCAGCTAGATATCAAGAATGCATTTCTGAATGGATACATATCATATGAAGTCTACATGGAACAACCGCAAGGGTTTGTAAGTTCCAGATACCCAAATTCTGTTTGCAGATTCAGAAAAGCACTTTACGGACTGAAGCAAGCTCGAAGAGCTTGGAATTACAGGCTTGTGAAATATCTCAATGAACTTGGATACCAAAGTTCGAAAGCAGATGCAAGTCTACTCATCAAGAGAACAGAAGAAGGTATGATCTACATTTGCATTTATGTAGATGACATCATAATCACAGGCACTTCAGATGAAGGAATTAAAGAAGTAAAGAGATTACTTGAAAAGGAGTTTAAGTTCAGTGATCTAGGAAAGTTATCATACTTTCTTGGAATGGAATTCACATACACAGATCATGGTGTATATGTTACGCAAGAAAGGTATCTCTTAAACTTACTGAAGAAGTTTAATATGGAGAATTGCAGAGAAGCTTCAACACCGCTTGAAGCAAATCATAAACTCAGCAAATATAGTGGTGCATAGTTTAAAGATATGAGAAAGTATCAGTCCTTAGTGGGAAGTCTAATTTACGCTACACTAACACGACTGGATCTTAACTATGCAGTGGGAGTTCTCTCACAGTTCATGCATTGTCCGAAAGATCAACATTTGGTTGCAGGACAGAGAGTTCTTAGATATATCAAAAGAACTATAAAAGAGGGATTATATTATCCTTTTACGTCAGATATAAAGCTGAGAGCATATAGTGACTCAGACTGGGCAGGAAGTCAAGATGACAGAAGATCAACACATGGGTATATGATATACCTAGGAGATAAGCTAGTGAGCTGGTGTTCAAAGAAACAACACACAGTGGCTATATCGTCAACAGAAGCAGAATATAAAGGACTTGTAGAAGCAGCTAAAGAAGTGATATGGATGCAGACCTTGTTCAAAAGCATGGGTATTGATCAAGGTATACCTATCATACATGGAGATAATATGAGCTCGCTGTATCTTGCAACAAATCCAGTATTTCATGCAAGAACAAAGCACATAGAGATTCAGTATCATTTCCTGAGGGAAAAGGTAATGGAGATGGAGATAGAAATAGTATACACTCCGACAAAAGATCAGATTGCAGATATTTTGACAAAGAGCTTGGATGGAACAAAGACAAGTAGATTCAAAGAAATGGCAGGTCTAAAAGAAAGGAAAATATATGAAAGACAGGAAGAGTCAAATTAGTGATTGAGGGGGAGCTGTTGAAGAATCACTCACGAATTTGACATACAAACAGACATAAGAGGAAAAAGAAAGATAAAGAGAAGTGGAATCAAAGTATTCAGAAAATCAAAAGCCTTAGTGAAGGGACAAATTCATGACCGTTATGTACAGCGTAGAATCTTCCAGAATCAGAGTTTGTTAGACTTCGTTACACCGAATCAAACTGTATATAAAGAGAGAACGTGCATAAGAAAAAGAGGGAGTGCAAGCAAGAACGTGCATGAGAAGAGCGTGCAGTGCAAATAGAGCTCATATAGAAATCAAGACGCCAGACATCGCGTATGTAAAGATGAATAACAGAAACCTGAAATGTCAGGTATTCATCTGAGAGAGATGGTAAGAAGAAACTACTCAGTATAGGAGAGTTTCCATAGCTTGAGCAAGAAGAGGCCAAGCTAGTTTTGTACACATCTTCTCTAATAGAAAACACATGTTCATGTGGAAGTTTGCGTGCACTATTCGTATGTGAAGAAATCTAAGTATTTTTCCATGTTACGGTAAAAAGTTAGTTAACAATTATTTTCTCTGTAAACATAGTTTTTGGTCAGTTACAGTTTTCTTAGTAAACGTGTTTTCCAGTAGAATAACGAAGTATATCTCATAGAATAAATTAAAGCTTTGTATGAGAGATAGCTTATCTTATAGCTAGACATCTCTACTATTAGTTCGTCAAAGATTTCGGTGAAATGGATATGTACACACAGTACAAAGTCTAACCGAAAAGAGGCATTCTGAACTGATGAAGTTTTTTCTTAAACTTCAGAAAGAGTTCATTCAGTAAAGGAAGTTCACGCATCACTTCCTTACTTCTTGTATATTCACTTGAAGTAATTACAAACAGAATAGGATTTGATTCCGGTAAGATTCCGGTATAATTACGGGGACACTCTGGTGACAGTTCGGTGAAGTTCCAGTGAATTTTTCAGTAAATTCAAAATGCAGTCTTATATGTTGAGTGACAGTAATTGTGCTGAGCTACTGCTGATTATAGAGGTGTTCTAATATGGCTCTAGCTTAGCATCCTTTCGGTGGCGCGCCGAATTCCGCAGGCTTAACAAGGTTCAAGCCTTTTCCGTGGCGGCCATCAAGAAGTGGTTTCCAAGCAGAGGAATCACCATCATGTATTAATGAACATTTGTATACAACTCCATTGGCATGTATATCATTGCCAAATGGTACAGAGAGGTGTGGGCTAGAGTGTAGACCTCACACACACTCAGAAATCAGTAATGCTAGGCTCGGGAGTGCTCTCTTTTTACCCGTGACTTTTCATATCCATTTTTATAAGAGATGACTAAAAATTTGAATTCAAATTCAAACTTTTGGCTCCCTATGATCAAGCTCCTAAATGCTTGGAGATATTCTTTCAATCAAGCAACTAATTTTCCACGAATCCTTTTGGTAGGTGATTACAAGAGATTCCAAGTCAATTTGACTTTTACAATGAGATAAAGTGGTAATTAACCACTAACATATGTCCCTATGCTTCTTCATGTATGTATAGACTTCAATGCATCCATTGAGCCAAATGTGTAGGCTTGTAATTTACACCAACACATTGTGGATATTATTGACGATTCATTCATATGTATGCGATCATTGCAAAGTTGTTGTACTCCCTTTTGGCTAACTTTGAGTGAATAGAAGAATGTGAAAACTCCTTGAATGAGCTTAAGCGATGGTTATGTTCAACGCAAAAATCTTGACTACACCAAATTGAAACAAGTCATTCCATGCTCATGTGGATGCATTCAATTATGCTATTGGGTGTGTACTAGCACAACCTACTGGTGAAGGTAATATGGATTTTCCAATAGCTTATGCCAGTAGACAATTGAATGTGGCTGAACAAAACTATACTACTATCAAAAGAGAAGGATTAGGCATGGTATACATAGTTAAGAAGTTGTTCCAATAGCTTATGCTAGTAGACAATTGAATGCGGCTGAACAAAATTATACTGATATCAAAAGAGAAGGATTAGGCATGGTATACGTAGTTAAGAAGTTTAGACATTATTTGCTCGCAAATAAGTTTAAATATTTTATAGACTATCAAGCATTACTATATCTAGTGAACAAGCTGTGCAACACTCGCAGATTAGTAAGATGGTTCCTCTTACTAATGGAATATGACTTTGAATTTGTGGTTAGGAAAGGTAAGACTCACCTCAGGGTGGATCACCTTTCTAGACTAACTTTAGGAGATTCCACTCAAGGAGTATTAGATGAACTTCCTGATGCTTACTTGTTCAATCTCGAGGTACTGCCTGAATGTGCTAAACGTATCGTGCCTATTCTAACATTTGGACCTAAACATCCTGTGTTGAGAGCCAAAGATAAAGGAGTGGTGAGATCTCAAAAATACCATATACTAGCACATAGTATGTATAAGCACACCAATCAAGGTATACGATCTTGCTCTATACAAGAAGATGAGCATGGAAAGTGGTTGCAAATAGAACACGTAGATGCAATGCAGAAACATCACTCCAAACATCAACTCTACAAAGACTAGGGGTATACTGGCCAAAAATGGAAGTAGATGTTCATAGGTTGTGCAAGGAATGCCAAATCTATGCTATTAAACCACTAGTGGAGCATGCCACCCTGTATCAATTGTTTTTAGCACTAGACTAGAGCACACCTTTGGTAGACTTTTTGATGATGAAAACATTCCCTCAAGAGATGACATTGGCTAGATGAAAGGCTTAGAATAGGAAGCAATAGATTATTCACTCATAGGTGATAATCTATACAAGTACAAAAAAGATAGCTTTCTTAGATTGTGTCCATGAGAGTGAATATCTCAAGATCTTGGAGACTGCTCACCAAGGTGTAGCAGGAGGACATTTTGGACCAGATTGTGTGATCAAAGCAATACTTTTTACAGGTCTTTGGTGGCCAACACTTCACATGGATGCACATACCTATGTGAAGGTGTGATATTTGTCAGCAAAGTCAATACCCAATACATAAAGATGAGATGCCTTTGAAACCTATGATGGGTGGATGTGCATTCTCTAAGAGGGGAATATACTTTTTCGGTCCTATTAATCCCCCAACCAAGAGTCTGCATGTAGAATATATTATTGTTGCCACAGACTATTTGACCAAATGGGTGGAAGTGAAGGCAACCAAAAAGAATGATGAATAGACGGCAACAAAGTTCCTATTTGAGAATGTATTTACAAGATATGGTTTGCCAATAGAATTGGTGAGTGATCATGGCACCAACTTCTTGAATGAGGTCATTGAAAACCTGTTAGAAGAATTCATGTTGGTTCACAAGAAGTCGGCTCTGTATCACCCACAAGCCAATGGCCAAGCCGAGAGCACAAATAATATTCTATGTAATGTATTGGCAAAATTGGTGAATAATAAGTGTTCAGATTGGTAAAAATAGCTTCATCATGCTATTTAGGCATATCGAGTCACCTTTAAAATGATGCTCCAAGCCACACCCTTTTAGATGGTATTTGGCCAAAATGTAGTGCTACCTTTAGATTTCCTGATACCCACATTAAAAGTCTGACAAGAGCGTCAATGGACTGGCCATGTTCTTTCATCTAGAATCTTTGATCTGGAACGCTTAGGTAAAACAAGATTGAGAGTGGCAGCAAGAATTTATGGAGCTAAGAAAAAACAAAAGGCATACTTCGATGCCCATGTAAAAGATAAGGTCTTGAAAGCAGGAGACTTAGTCTTGGTGTACACCCTGAAGCAACATTTGAGGAAACTAGAGGTGTGGCTATGGACCCATAGAATATCAACAAGTGGATTAGTTCAATTAGTCACCCTAGAAGGTGACATCCTACCTAGTTATATCAGTGGATGCAAAGTAAAATCATATAAACAACCTCTCACAGAAGAAATGCTTAATCGACTCAACACTACCAAGAAATGTAAGGAATATGAAAAATGAGTTCGAGGAGAAGTGCAGACAGAAGCCTTATAATGCATCTTATGAATGAAATTGAGATGATATGGCCACCAAAAACTTCTTTGTATATGTTCTTGAATAAAACATATAGTGGCGTGGTCAACCACAGACTGTAAGTTTGACTGCATTTGTAACACCTAAGAAGTCTGTGTTCGTACTCCCTCTGTACTATGTTTTTCTGTGTATTTTGCAGCCTATGTGCAGAGTACTGTGTGCAGTGCTTGGAGCTTGGTCTTTTACTTTGAGGATATCATTATGGAGCTCTCCAAAAGGAGAGTGCACTATGCTGCATTGCCAACAAATTACTTCATGAGTATCAAAGCATTTTGATGCAAAAGATTTGTTCCTTTTGTGCAAGCAAAGTGAGCACCAACCCGCCCACCAAGGCTTTCTCCAAGGCTTATGACCAAGGCGACAATCAAGGCATAGAACTTGGCATACCTTGTCATCCAAGTCACCAAAATTATTGTTAGCGCCATTGGCTGTGCGCGAGGGAGGACCTCAATGATCAAGGACGATAGAGGTTCTCGGTACTTCTTGGGATGTCACCCATCCCCGTATTGTTCCCCTCAGATCTTGCTTAATCATGGAAATCTCTTGCCATTAAACTACACTCTTGTGGTGTCTGAAGAAGGAGGAATACTAAGGTTAACATCACCTTGAACATGTTTTGATCCCTCAAAGCTTCATTCTTTGCTTTCAAAGCCTATTTTTTGAAGCATTTTTGGGGTGATTTTTGGAGCCATTTTGGAGTACTTTCATGCATAGGTCTCTTCACATAGTTTCAAGAACATCACGAAGAGTGTTCTTTGTACTTCTCGAAAAATAACTATTCACCTTTCGGGTCCTATTTTCATCCACACTCATAAAACTACAGGTTTCTCGAAAGGTTTTCAGTTGTGGTGGGACCACTCCAAATTTATGCATGTTTTTGAACATAAACAATTGAGTTGACAGACACTTGTAGGTGTTGTTGGCTAGTTTTTGAGCTATGCATTTAGCTTTTTAGTGTCATTTTACTGCATATATTGAGCACACATACACTATGTACGCTTTTGTGGATACCACTTATGTATGTCCACGTGATCATTGATATAGCATTTATGTTTTTTGCATAAAGCCTTTTACATTTGATAAAGAGGGTCATGGTGAGGTTTTCTTAACTGAGAGACACTCAGATGTCGAGGTCTCTTCAGTGATGCGGGTAGAAGACTTACACAATCTCACCATAAGAGATGTATGGTAGTTGTTCATAGGTGCTTGATAAGCCTAGTTGGCTTCTTTTGGGTAACTGATTATATGCAGTGGAGTGAGTGATTCACTATGTAGGTAAACATGTTAGTACTTGCACTTTTATGAGATTTTGACACTAGTCCTATGCTCATTTAGCAAAGGATAATCTGGCAAAAGTTTTCCATATTTTCTGGTTTTGTCAACTATATAGTGGTCATTTACTCCTTGATACACTTATTGGTGTGAGCACATTTATTCTCACATAATCCTTCTAGTTGGTAATTATTGTTCATTAATTCATTTTTCTTGAAAGATTGTGAATTCTCTTCCAAAATCTGACACTTGATCATCCTTCTTTGAGCCTTAGTGGTGTTTGGACTCTTCTAGCTCCATTATGATTCTATCTAGTTGTCTACCATAATGGCAGTAGAGGTCTCTAGCACGTTTGGTGGATTAGGGTCTAGCGCTAGTGTTCCGAGGAGGAGCTATAACTTGTAGGGCAAAGACCATTTTGAGATCCAAAAATTTGATGGCACAAACTTTGCTCTATGGAAGAATCATATTAAAGATGTGATGATTCAAAGGAGGCAATGGAAGCCAGTAAATGGAATCTCAAAGAAGCCTGCTAACATGGATGAAGATGATAGGGATGAGTTAGATGAAATGGCCAGGTCTACCATTCGATTGCACTTGGCACATAATCTTTACTTTATAGTATTAGACTATGAAAGTGCAGAGGAGCTTTCAAAGAAGTTATGCAATACATATGAAAAAGAGACTACATCAAATAAAATGTATCTGATGAGAAAGTTATATGACCTTTGCATGAAGGACACATAGTGTTATTGCACATCTAAATGAGTTTGATGCTATATTCTCCCAGCTACAAGCTTAGAAAACAGATATGGATAATGAGAGCTGTCTTTTTGTTATGCACCTTGCCATCATCATGGGATACATTTTGCATAGTTATTAGCAATAGTGCACCTGGTGGTAAACTTGTCTATGATGACATATGTGGAGCACTCTTGAGTGAGGAGATTCTTAGAAAATCTATGGTTTGCACTCAGAGTGGAGATTCATATAATGTTCTTGATTCTTATCAAGGAAAGAATCAGCAACGTGGCAAGAGCAAGAACAAGGAAAAGAATGGTCAATAGAATAAGAGTAGAAGTAAAGCAAGGAAGAGGGATATCGAATGCCATTGTTGTCATAAGAAAGGACACATGAAGAAAGACTTGTATGCATTAAAGAATGTTAAAGGTAAAGGATAGAATGTTGATGGGTAGGTTAAAAAGTTACCTACACAATCTACTTCGACTGTGAAGATTGAAGAAGTTAATGCTATTTCTGATGATGCTTATGTGTTGACACTTGATAGTATTGTGCCAATTGAGGTTCTTATGGCTGATTCTCTTTCCTACACATGGCTACTAGATTCTGGTGCTTCTTTCCATACGACACCACACAGAGAATGGTTCTCTAATTATGTAGCAAAGTCTCTTCGTACTGTGAGTCTTGGTGACTCTTATGAGTGTGACATTGTGGGGATTGGAGATGTGGTTGTGTAGTTCATTGATGGTTGTTGGCATACAAGTCAGATGAAGAGCATACTAGCGCAACGGAGGAGTCATGCACAATACGGCAACAAGGCCCAATCATTTTTTCCATGGACCATTTACAACTCAAGTGATTTTAATCACTACACAAACATTGTAAATTCCGTTTTTGGTAGAATAGACTCCATTTTGTGCAAGCCGAGGAGTCCTCGAGCTTGAGGAATATTAGAACTAGCTACATATCAATTTTCATAATTTTTAGACTCTGTTTGAGCCCTCAAATAGGCTCTAGAACCTAACTTTTAACTAGGCCGGACACTAGGTCTGGACAAGACCAAAGCTAGTTAGAAAACTATAAAAAGAGCTAGAGAGCTCATTTTTGAGGTTAGATTGTTTGTGAATTGAGCTTATGTAAGAGACTTTTTGACTAATGCAAAGAACTCCATTGTTCCTCTCCTTGTTCTTGCCTTGTGTGCGCGTGTGTGTGTATGTGTGTGCATGCTTGTGTGCTTCTCACTCACACACTTGTGCCTTCACTTGCTCATAGTCTTCATACTAGTCCTCACGTCTCCACGGATTGACAATTATGAGGTGAATCTTCTCACGTTGGTACTCACCATTGTGCTAGAGTGACACCAAATTTGGCACCGTTGCCGGGGAGAGAGCTTCGAGGACGAGCGTGTGATGGTAAGACGTCGAGTTGAGACATTGGAGTTATAGGTAATATCCTTCCTTCTCTTTATTTTTCTTCATTTTTTCCTTACTTTCGCATCACCATCATCACCATCATCATCACCACCATCTCCCACCTCCATCTCCATCTCCACAAAAAATTTCAGTTTTTGGTCATATTACACTCCCCACCTCATTTCCCTCATTTCATTGTGAGAGAGAGGGAGAGAGAGCTTGCATGCTATCTGTTTTTGGTGTGTTTTTGAGCTTTTGTTGCAGGAACTAGCTGTACCACCTTCTCCAGCAGTGTGCGCAGGTACGACAGACTCTGCACAGGTCCCGGGACGACGACCTCTGTTTGTCGCGACAGACAGAAAAACTTAATGTTTTGTGAATGCGTGTTTGGCACGGTAACCTACACCATAAGAGCACTCCAAATCACTAGAAGTTTCTCAAAAATTTGCGTTTTTTCAGTCTATCGCGACAGACACCGTCTATCGCGACAGACACCGTCTATCGCGACAGACACCGTCTATCGCGACAGACAGAGACCCACGATAGACCCCATCTATTGCGACAGACACCGTCTATTGTGACAGACCACTCTATCGCGACAGACACCGTCTATCGCGACAGACACCGTCTATCGCGACAGACCACTCTATCGCGACAGACACCGTCTATCGCGACAGACACCGTCTATCGCGACAGACAGAGACCCACGATAGACCCTGTCTATCGCAACAGACACCTGTCTATCGCGATAGACCAAAATTCCACGATAGATCTAGTCTATCGCAACAGACACCGTCTATCGCGACAGACCAAATCACGACAGACGACAGACAGCGTCTATCGCGACAGACCACTCTATCGCGACAGACCACTCTATCGCGACAGACACCGTCTATCGCGACAGACCACTCTATTGCGATAGACACCGTCTATCGCGACAGACCACTCTATCGCGACAGACACCGTCTATCGCGATAGACACCGTCTATCGCGATAGACCACTCTATCGCGACAGACACCGTCTATCGCGACAGACACCATCTATCGCGACAGACACCGTCTATCGCGACAGACAGCCCCCCACGATAGTTTGTGTCTATCGTGACAGACACCATCTATCGCGACAGACACCGTCTATCGCGACAGAGAGCCCCCCACGATAGTTTGTGTCTATCGCGACAGACACCGTCTATCGCGATAGACAGACATTTTCGGCAAAAATTAAAGGGTAAATTTTTTGGAAATTTAGGCTAAATTTTGGGCATATTTGCACTCTCAAATACTCACACACTTGCAAAGGCCTTAGAAAAATGCATTAAAACTCTTGAAAGGTTCTGTTTGTCTGTTTAACCCCCTAAACCCTGAATGGTTATAACTTTTTCATACGAAATCCATTTTTTGAGCTCTAGGGCTTGTCGGAAAGCTCGTGGCATATATTTGGAAGTTGACACACTGAGGGGTAGGAACACCAAGGGAGCTCTAGAGGAAATTTTTAGCAATACAAAAGGGGGAACAAGGGTCATTAAAAAAGTGTCTGAAATAAATTGTCTGTCAATTGAAGGATCAACTTGAAGCTAAACTTGGGATTCTTACAGGATCATCGAGAGCTCTTGGAGGAAGCAAAGTAAGTGCCAAGGCGAACAAGCTCGGGAACGTGCTTCTTGGGTAGACCAGCATCGCTAGGAGGAGCGACTTGAGGTTGGAACATCACTTAACCCCCTCAGTCTATTCTTAGCATAGGCTAAGTGCCAGTAGTTGTTCTGATTGACTAGGGGTACGATAGGAACACTCAAGTTTGAAGAGCCCTTAATTTCTCAAGTGCAAGGGTAGGCTAAATTGTAGTCAAGGGATAACTTAAAGGAAAAGAACTTAAACTAAGCGGACGCAGAACATCAAGTACGACCCACAAAAGTGCTCCTGATGACGCGTAACTAAAAACAAGAAAACACATCTAAAGGAACTTAAAAGGAACAAGTGACTGGTACCAAAGAATCAGCAACGTACAAAGGGCATATGAACCTTAGGTCAAGTAGACACCTAGGGAGAGACAGACAAAGTCTTAGATCTTCAGAGGCTAGTGTCAATCATACTGCGAGGTCTTGGGCCCAGCAGTTGAGCCATCATTCGTATTACCCTAGTTCTGAGGCTAGCGAGTCTGAGATGTCCCACGGTATGGAGAGACCTACAGAAAGTTCTGGGGTGCCATATTTACATAGGGTGGAAGGCCCTTACAAGATGCAACTCGAGTACCTTAGGACCAACCGATTAGGTGCTAGCATCTATGAGGACGGCCTAGGAAGAGCGGTGGTCCAGATTAAAAACCCTGACCAATCCATTGGACTAGAGCTCCCAGCTGTCAAGTTTGAAAATGGAGCATACTTGGAGAAGGAAGGGACAATATATGTAGTCACCAGTCATCCCGATAGGACAGATGAATTTGGGAATGTGGTCCTGGAAACGGACTTAGGTTACCTAGAGCAAGGAAACATGGGCGAAGAACCTAGAACCCCCCGAGGCAAATCTGTTCTCACGAGGATTATCACACCAGAATGGATTCCCCAAGATAATAAAAGCATAGATCTCCTCTTGAACCGAGAGACGGATGAAGCCTTTTGGAGATATAGACCTAGTCAATCGAGTGAGGTAGGAACAATCATGATATATGAGTTCAAAGATCCTGATATTCCAGGAAGAGTGACCTACTTAGATCACTCTTCAGAGAGGATCTTTGGGGTTACAGAAAATGATAGGCATGCTTACACTTGGAAAGGAGAATTTATCTTCCCCCAACCAAGATCGAATGTGTCCTTTGGTCGCCAAGGAGCTGGAACATCTCAAGCTCAGGGGACTCAAAGAGAAAGGAGTCGAGGGAGACCTGAGGTAAGCTTTGCCAACTCTTGGGGAAGAGAAAGAACGAGAATGGACACGAATAGAGGGGAACTTGAGGGACATAGAGCCCCAGGGAACCGAAGAAATGCCGATGATTTCCCTTTGCCAAGACCAAGAGAGCACACGAGGACCTTGAGACCGACCCAGCTAGTTAAGTCCATGAAAAACTACTTCAATGGCACTGGAGACCCCTACGATCATGTAGCCGAGTTTAAGCAAGTCTTGAGAGCTGAACAAGTTGAAGACCTGTTCACGCAGTACAATGCCTTTGGTTTAACCCTTAGGAACACCGCCCTGACATGGTTTCAGCCACTAAACGAGAGGCAGTTTAGAAGCATAGATCAACTTTTAGAGGCATTCATTATCGAATTCTCTAAAAGTGGCATAAGGCATAATACTTCCTCATTGATATACAACTTCAAGCAGACCCCGCAAGAGACTGTGAGACCTGCAGGAAGAAGATTTAGGCAATATCTTGAGCGATGTCCTGGTCTTGAGTTACCCACAGCCGCTAAGCAAGTGGCTTTATTCTTGGATGGATTGCTAAGTACCAAATTGAGATCATATGTGTACTTGAAGGACCCCCGGACTATAGAAGAATGTGTACGCATGTGCATCGATATTGAGGATAACCTAGGGGAGAGTTAGAGCTATCCAAAATCTACAAAGATTCAGATAGTACCTCTAGCCTCTCTTCCTCACAATCCACATCAATTGAGGAGCTTGCGGAAAAAGTAGCTCAAAAACTAGGTGTCTCTAGTAAACAAATTCCTAGATTTGCCCCAGTAAAGAGGTGCTATACTTGCGGTGGTGACCATATGGCAAATGCATGTCCCATCATGGCTCAACCCCAAGTGAATCCTAGCAGCCAATATTGTACCATAGAGCGAAGGTACACAAATCACTCAGCACAGGACTGCCCATACAATAAGCAAGCGGTTAGGCAAACCTACCCTCAGCCATACCCTCAACAAGGCAGATACCAGAGTCAATATTCACCACAACAGTATATTAGGCCTCAGTAAAATTACCAACCGCAATATCAAGCCCAACTGAGGCCCCAGCCAGTGCTAGCACAGCAACCACCTGCTCCTACTAATGTGATTCCGGTCAAGTATGCTGCTGCAGAAGAAAACCTGAATAGAGCGATAGTCCCAGTAACACCATTAATCTCAGAAAGTGATCCTAGTGACCATAGCTTTGATTCTACACATGTTGATAGTCCACAGGCTTACTACATGCAGTCTCCTGAACATGGTGAGTCTTACTACAGTGAGGAACCGAGTGAACCTATTTGGGAGCCTGAATATGCTAATGTCATGTACACAAACCCCAACTCTAGACCTCAACCTAGGCAGATACGACCCCCTTTTCCTAGAGGACCTTGCTTCAGATGTCAGGGTGATCACCTCATACGTGATTGCCCCATGCCTGCACCTACACAACCCCAATTAGTGACGATCCAAGGCTTTTGCCAGGAGTGTGGAAAGGAACATCTCTTACGAGATTGTCCCAAGAATCCCAGCAATATGCCAAAAATCACTCCGATTAACGTTATTGGGTTAGTGGTCAATTCCACAGGAAGTGTCACTTCCACTGCACCAGTGCAGGTAATCACTAGAGCTCAAGCATTGCAGCAAAACCAAGGGGTAAGCCAGGAAAAGAGCCCAGACGCTAGCGATACTGAGAGCCAAAATAAGAAGAGAACAAGAGCTTGGAGAGATAGCTGTGAACGTATGAAAAGGCAATGGGCAAAGAAGATGAGTGAACTTGAGGAAAGTCTACGAGAAACCAAGGCCAAAATCATAGAGATCACATCTCAACCGCACTCTCACACATTCCCACTGCTACCATCCCCATCACCCTCCATCCCTCCACCCTCTAATACACCCCACGTAACCCACCCACCACCCCGAGCAGGATCAGTATTAGCTGATCCCACTCCTGAAGACATAGACATGATGCTTAAAGCATATCAGGCCAGAATCCAAGAAGGGCCAAATGTAACGGATCATGACAAGTGCTACCCTAGAGCTGACCTAGAGATAGAAAGAACCAAGCTTTGCGCGAAAATGGTCGCATTGGCTCAGACTATGTTTGAAGCCAGCCGCCTTTTCAATTACTCGGGCTCAGCCAAGACGCAATTACACTTGGATGGACTTCTAGAGAAGTTAGAGGGCATAATTGCAAGATCTGCCAAGGAAGAAAAAAATCAAGAAAGAGATAAAGCAAGCAAAAACATGACCCATCCCCCACCGAAAGCTTATGTGCCCAATTCCACTGAACCAGACAACCCCCCCCCCCCTCTAGAAAGAATAGAGAAGCTAATTGCACAATCACAAAAGGAACCTGCCCCTCAACACCATGACCAGGCTAGTGAAAGAGCAGGTCTTCCTACCCAGAAAGCCTATGTGCCTAACTCTACGGAGCCAGACACCCCCTCTTCTATGAATAGGTTCACTCAAGAATTCCTAAGAGAGATTCAAGAAGACAAATGGGCTAAGGAAAGTGAATTCACTCCTCCCATTGAACTTGTGGATGATGCACATGATCAATTCCCACAAGATATTCCCTCTATCTATGGAGAGCAGGAGAGTACCCCGTCTCAAGAGAGATTAGACTTTGAGTCTAACTCTCTACAGGAATTACCCCACTTCACGGGCCCATGGGAAGCCAAGCCTACTTGTATGAGAGCACCCACGGTCATGGTAAGAAACGAAGACTCGATCATACCTAGGAACACAGAGGTAGTGAAAAACACTAAAGTACAATGCAACCTCACCTTAGAAGAGCTACTCAAAGTAAGGCCAGAGCTATGGAAACATGTAGCCAAACAAGTACCAGAGATAACAAAACCTCGTTCCCAGGTAGGATCCCAGAGAACAGTGCCAGAAATACCATTGGACAAGATAGGAGACATGAGTGAGGGCGAAGAGGGAAACACATATCTTCCTATCACCCATCAAGGATACACCACCAAGGCCATTCTAGAATCAGGCGTAGCTGTTGCAATTGCTACCACTTCCCTATGGAAGCGTTGGGGCAAGCCAGCACTCAGGCCCACGAGGATGAAATTGCAAATGGCCGATGGTCACATAGAGCGACCCTTAGGGCTGTTAGAAGGAATAACTCTCACCACATGTGGTGTTGAGTTCGAACACACATTTGCTATATGTGATTTTAGCAAGAACCATGCCTATGAGATGATTTTGGGAAGACCATTTATGCGACAGTTGCAAGTGGTACAGGATTGGGGAACCAATTCCTTGTACCTACAGCACTTAGGTGTTACGACCAAAGTGAATCTCAAAGATTACTCTCATAGAGATGTCCCTCCAATCCAATGGAATCCCATCCATAGAGCCAAAGACGATACAGAATCGGTGCATTCCATAGGGTCAGGATCCTCATGGATGCATGAAGACACCCACTTATGATGGAGAGTGTTAATCTCCAAAAGAACAAGCTATCCTTGGTATTAGACCACCTCTAGACCAAGAATAACTTTAGACTCCATAGAATTTTGGAAATCCACTATCACATTACCAAGAAATTGATTAACTGTGAAGAAATCACTTCTCTGAAAAGTCTATTGCAGATTAATCACTCATTGACTAATCAATTCTGTAAAGTTTTTAATAAAACTTTGCACAATGCTTCGCCTTAAGGTTGCGCAGCTTCTCCAAGTTAAATTTCTCAAAATGATTGAGTATACTGTGAGAAATGTGTGAAACACTTTACCTATGTCTGAAACATCTTCTTTGCAATGGCGACCTTAACACCTGTAACTTCTTAACACTGGTTCTCCCAAAGTAAATCCCGTTTGATCAAGATCTTTTAGCCATAGATGGCTTACCTTTCAACTTAGATTTTGAGCCATCACTTGTGCAAAACTTTACACTATATGCTGAGAACTGATCATTTCTTTGATCACGAAATCTGCGCCTGTTTCAGAAGACACTTAGAACATTTCACATATGAATGTTCCTATGCAAAATTCTCTTAGCCTGATTACAATTAGACTCTCAAATTCTAGCCGTACATTGATTAACTATGGACTTAGATATGTTCAGAAGGATTTCTCCAAAGATTAACTACAGAAGTAGAAGACATCGAAACATCGGGCGCAAGATTTTCTTCGATTACTCAGAAAAGTTACAACTGTTTGAAGAAGTAACTCAACTAACTTTTCATGTGTCCAATGACACTTTCTACATCTGATTTCTCTCTTCCTATTCTCTATTCTATTTGCCCCGACTTTTTCCAAAACATTTATAGGCAAATATGTACAAAATTATGACTAATCAAAAGTGTGAGTAACCTATATCTGAACTAATGTACATATGTGTACATAGCTTTGAATTTCTGAGTATGTCCTTCCTTCAAACTTCTGAATTTGTTCTCTTCTTAATTTCTTGACTTCATTTCTTCATAAACCTTCAATTGATGATTGGCATGCACCAACAGCTCCCCCTCAATCATTAATTGAGGTTTTTCTCTATCTTCTTAATACCTGCCATATCCTTGAATCTCTGTAGCTTTGGTCCATCTAGACTTTTTGTCATCATATCTGCAAGTTGATCTTTTGTAGGAGTATGCATAACTTCAATTTCCTTATCAATGACCTTCTCTCTCAGAAAATGATACTGTATTTCAATATGTTTAGTTCTAGCATGAAACACAGGATTAGCTGCCAAGTATAGAGAACTCATATTGTCTCCACAAATAATAGGAGTACTTTGAATCACATCAAAAACCTTCATAAGTGTCTTTAGCCATATTACCTCCTTTGCAGCTTCCACCATACCTTTATATTCTGCTTCTGTAGATGACAAAGCAACTATATGTTGCTTCTTAGAACACCATGAAATCAATTTGTCTCCTACATAGCACAAATATCCATGTGTTGATCTTCTATCATCCACATTACCTGCCCAATCTGCATCACTATATATCTTCACTCTTGTATCAGAAGTAAATCCATAGTACAGTCCTTCTCTGAGTGTACCCTTGATGTACCTAAGTACTCTTTGTCCTGCAATCCAATGTTCCTTTCTGGGACAATGCATGAATTGTGAAAGCACACCAACTGCATATGATAAATCAGGCCTTGTTAATGTAGCATAAATCAAGCTACCAACCAAAATTTGATAGAGCTTCATGTCTCTGAATTCTTCTCCTCCAAATCTAGACAATTTATGGTTCACTTCCAATGGTGTAGGTGCAACCCTGCAATCTTCCATTTTAAATTTGGTTAGCAAATTTTTAAGATACCTTTCTTGGGTCACATATACTCCATGTTGAGTATATAAAATCTCCATTCCCAAGAAGAATGACAAGTTCCCCAAATCACTGATTTTGAACTCTTTCTCCATCTGCTTCTTGATCATTTGTATTCCTTTATCATCTGTTCCTGTAAGTATTATGTCATCAACATAAATACAAACATAAATGAATCCATCTTCACTTGCTTTGACTAGCAAGCTACTATCTGCCTTTGATGCTTGAAATCCAAGTTCCTTCAAGAACTTTACAAGCCTATAATTCCATGCCCTTGGGGCCTGCTTTAATCCATACAAAGCTCTCTTGAGCTTACACACATAATTTGGACTCACTTGATCTTTGAACCCATCTGGTTGCTCCATGTAAACTTCATCTGAAATGTAACCATTCAAAAAAGCATTTTTAACATCTAATTGAGATAACTTCCAACCTTTGCAAGCAGCAATTGCTATGAGAGTTCTGATAGTTGTCATTTTTGCCACAGGACTATAGGTCTCATCATAGTCCACTCCATATGTCTGTGCATACCCTTTCACAACAAGTCTGGCTTTGTACCTAGACACACTTCCATCTGCAAATCTTTTTGTTTTGTAAACCCACTTACATCCAATAATTTTCTGGCTATTAGGTTTAGGAACCAGATCCCAAGTCTGATTCTCTATCAATGCATCATACTCCTCTTGCATGGCTTCTTCCCAATTTCTCTTGCCTTTGGCTTCATCATATGTAGATGGATCTTCATCTGCTTTTACCAAATAAGTGTAATCTTTAGGAGTCAAAAATGAGGTGTCATAGCTATACCTTGTGGGTTGCCATTTGTGCCTAGATGACCTCCTAACTTCTGCACTTTTTGAAGTCTCTGGTTCATCACATTCTGGATCAAATCTTGGCCTCTCTTCAACTTCAACCTATACTTCATTATTCTCATTTTCATCAAGTAATTGAATCTTTGCTTTACCTTTCCTTTGATCCACTACTTCTTCAACATCTGCATATATATTATATTTACCTGCATACCAAGTACCTTGCTCATCAAATGTAACATCCTTGGATACAAGGAATTGCTTTGTGGATGGACTCCACAACCTGTATCCCATTTGCTTATCATCATAACCAATGAATACATACTTTTCTGCCTTAGGCTCCAACTTATGCCTCAATTGAGATGGCACATATGCATATGCCAAGCATCCAAATATTCTGCAATGATCCAAGGTAGGTCTCTTACCCCACCAAGCTTCATATGGTGTCATACCTTGCAAAACTTTACAAGGCAATCTATTAACCAAATAAGTAGCTGTATTTACAGCCTCTGCCCACAAATAATTTGGGCAATTCTTCTCTTTCATCATGGTCCTTGCAAATTCAACAAGTGTCCTGTTTCTTCTTTCTGCTACCCCATTTTGTTGAGGAGAGTACCTGCAAGTAACTTCTCTCTTTATACCTGCATTCCACAAGTAATCATTGAATTCATTTGAAAAATACTCTCCCCCTCCATCTGACCTTAGTCTCTTCAATTTTTGACCTGTAATTCTTTCTGCATATGCATGATAGTGTTTAAATGTATTAAACACTTCTGACTTTTCTTTAATCACATAAATTGTGATCCATCTGGTAGCATCATCAACATATATGACATAATATCTTGAACCATTTATACTAAAGTCCTTTGAAGGACCCCACACATCTGTATGCACCAACTCAAGTCTTTCTGAATACATAAACCCATGCTTGGAATAAGATTGCTTATGGGCCTTACCTAATTGACATGCCTCACATCTGTATGTCATATGTTGACCTGCAACATTAGGCAATCCAAGCACTGAACCATTATTAATCATGTCTTTGATACCTCTTTCATTGAAGTGTCCAAGTCTTTTGTGCCAAAGATCCAATTCTGACACCTTTTGCTCTCCATATGTGAACATAGCATGTCCAACATTTCCTTGTACCTTCAATGTGAAAAGCCTCCCTTCCTTCTTTCCTGTAACAACCTGTTTATACCCTTGACTAGGGTCTTCAACATAGACTCCATCATTGGTAAACCTTACCTCATATCCTTTTTCCACAATTTGACCTACACTGATCAAATTCTTTGGAATTGTGGGAACATAAAGAACCTTACTCAAAAGAGTGCTCCCATCTTTAGCTTTGACTGAACCAATTGACTTTACCTTATGCTTTGTATTATCACCTGTCTGAACTGTATGATTAATTGCATTATGATCTAGATCAGACATCAAAGCAATATTTCCACTTAAATGATTACTACATCCTGAATCAATATAGAACACTCTCATGTCCTCATGTGAGGTTTCACATGTTGCATTCATAATGAGAGTCGAGTCCTCCTTCTGATCTGATGCATAGTTGTAGTAGGTGTTATTATAGGATTGATTTTGGAAGCTTCTTCCTCCACCTCTTCCAAAAAAATTCCTACCACCTCTACCTCTGAAGTTTCCTCTCTGAAATCTACCACCTCTTGCTCTTTGATTAAAGTTCTGATAATTACCATTGTTCTGATTATTGTGCCAACAATCATGAGATAGATGATTGTTCTTAACACATATCCAACAAGCTCTTGCATTATCTTTGTTGTTTTTGCCTCTTCCTCTACTTCTGCCATTTCCTTTTCCTCTTATGAAATTTGCTTGGTTTGAAGTACCTTCTTCTTCACCTGATTGTTGCTTTCCTTTGTTAGCTTTCTTCTTGTCTTTAGAGTACATTGCATGACCTACACTCTTATCAACATCTCCTTTGATATCATGCTCAAAAGTTAGCATATGACCTAACAATTGATTCAAATCAGGAGTGAAGTGATCTAATGAAAGTTCTGTAGACAAAATAAAAGGCTTCCACTTCTCATCTCCTCTTAGCCCTGTGAGAATTTGTCTTACCAATTTATCTTCTTCAATATCTTCATCCACTGCACCTAAAGAATCTGCAATGTCCTTCATCTTTGTCACATAATCAGAAATTGATTGTGAAGCCTTCTTCTTGAAAGTAGTAAATTCTGCCCATAGTGAAGCCTTCCTTGATTTGGTTGTGTTTTGAAAATGCTCATCCAAAGCATTCCAAATGACATGCACTTTCAAGTCCTCTAATGTGAGGAAGCAAATAGTCATTGACTGCCATGTAGATTATGCTCCTTGCTTGAGCATCCTTCTTCATCCAATTCTTTAAATCTGACAATTCTTCCCTAGTTGGAACACTAGGATCTCTGAACTGAGGCTTCTCTTCTTCACCTGTAATGTATGCTATCAAATCTTTGCTCATCAGATGAGCTTCCATTCTCATAGACCAAGCTGGATAGTTCTCTCTATCCAACTTTTCAATTTGGAGACTATCTCCCATCCTTGCTTCACCTGTAGTCTCAAAGTTTTAGCCTTTACAAGAAATAAATGTACCTTAACTTCGAATGTTGCTTCTTCTGATTCTTTTGATAATCTTTGCGTGTCTCCCTTCAATCTTTCTTCACACTTTATCCTTCTGAACCTTCGAGATGTAGAATTTGTATATCTGCAGCAGTCGGAGTCTTCCTTTCCTTAATTTTGACACAACCTGCTCTGATACCACTGATGGAGAGTGTTAATCTCCAAAAGAACAAGCTATCCTTGGTATTAGACCACCTCTAGACCAAGAATAACTTTAGACTCCACAGAATTTTGGAAATCCACTATCACATTACCAAGAAATTGATTAACTGTGAAGAAATCACTTCTCTGAAAAGTCTGCTGCAGATTAATCACTCATTGACTAATCAATTTTGTAAAGTTTTTAATAAAACTTTGCACAATGCTTCGCCTTAAGGTTGCGCAGCTTCTCCAAGTTAAATTTCTGAAAATGATTGAGTATACTGTGAGATATGTGTGAAACACTTTACCTATGTCTGAAACAGCTTCTTTGCAATGGCGACCTTAACACCTGTAACTTCTTAACACTGGTTCTCCCAAAGTAAATCCCGTTTGATCAAGATCTTTTAGCCATAGATGGCTTACCTTTCAACTTAGATTTTGAGCCCTCACTTGTGTAAAACTTTACACTATATGCTGAGAACTGATCATTTCTTTGATCACGAAATCTACGCCTGTTTCAGAAGACACTTAGAACATTTCACATATGAATGTTCCTATGCAAAATTCTCTTAGCCTGATTACAATTACACTCTCAAATTCTAGCCATGGATTGATTAACTATGGACTTAGATATGTTCAGAAGGATTTCTCCAAAGATTAACTACAGAAGTAGAAGACATCGAAACATCGGGCGCAAGATTTTCTTCGATTACTCAGAAAAGTTACAACTATTTGAAGAAGTAACTCAACTAACTTTTCATGTGTCCAATGACACTTTCTACATCTGATTTCTCTCTTCCTATTCTCTATTCTATTTGCCCCGACTTTTTCCAAAACATTTATAGGCAAATATGTACAAAATTATGACTAATCAAAAGTGTGAGTAACCTATATCTAAACTAATGTACATATGTGTACATAGCTTTGAATTTCTGAGTATGTCCTTCCTTCAAACTTCTGAATTTGTTCTCTTCTTAATTTCTTGACTTCATTTCTTCATAAACCTTCAATTGATGATTGGCATGCACCAACACCTTATGGATGTGCAAAGTAGCAGTAGAAGAAGAGAAGAGAGAAAAAGCCAGAGAGATAGGTGCAAAAGAAACACATAGATCAATTCAAGACCCAGCCTATGCGCCTGTAGTTTTTCCTGACGAAGAATTTGAACCCCACGGCTGGGCAGAAATCCTAGCAACAATGGACGTAGCCATCAATGAAGAACAATGGACACCTCACTGTGATGAAGATGGCTATGACATTTCAGTCTTCTCCATAGAGCCAATCATGGGAGAGGCAGTTCTAGAAGAATGCGAACCTAGCCCTGATGCATTTGAAGATGCGAGCGACTCCGATCTAGAGTCAATCATTATGGATCCACCTTTTGCATCAGATGAAGAATATTTCTATGAGGTAGAATTTCAACCCCAAAGGCATGGAGAGCTTACAAATGATGTAAGATTAGCCACACATGTGACCCCGAAGGAAGAAGGAAAGAAAAGAAAGAAGAGAGAAGTCTCACCAGAAGAGGAGGAATCTTTGTTTGAGGTCCCAGGAAATTTTAAGAAGTATGAGATAGATGACAGGAGAGTCATGATCAGAATGCCTAAACGAGAGGCGCAATCAGGGGAGGCCTATGATAACAAAGAGACCACCAAGAAAATAGTGGTAGCCATGGAAGAGGGAGAGGAGAGATGCACTTATATAGGCCATGACCTGACGGAAGAAGAAGAGCAAGAATTGATAGCCTTGCTAAGAGAATACAGGGATGTATTCGCTTGGAGTTACAAGGATTTGAAGGGTGTTGATCCAGACATCTGCTCACACACTATCCCCATGACCTCGGATGCCAAACCTTCAAAGCAAAAGCCATACACATATAATGATAATTATGCTGCTAAGATCAAAGAGGAGATAGATAGACTGGTAGAAGCTGGATTCATCTATGAAATTGAGCAGACTGAGTGGGTATCCCCCATCGTAGTGGTGCCCAAGAAGAATGGAAAGCTGCGTGTATGCATTAACTTGAAGAAGGTTAATGCAGCCACAATTCGGGATAACTATCCACTTCCTATCACAGAGCATCTCTTAGAAAGAGTAGCAGGCAAGGAAGTGTACAGCTTCCTCGATGGATTTTCGGGCTACAATCAAGTAGCCATAGCTCTAGAGGATCAGCATAAGACAGCTTTTGCCACAGAATGGGGCATATTCGCCTTTCGGGTAATGCCATTTGGGCTTACCAATGCACCAACAACCTTCCAGAGGCTGATGTGCCATGTATTTAAGGAGTTCCTGAGGAAGAACTTAGAAGTCTATGTTGATGATCTTTGTGCTCATTCCAACATCAGACAAACCCATATTCCTGAACTGAGACAAATCTTTGACAAATGTAGAGAATATCAAGTCTTCCTAAACCCAGAAAAGTGCGTTTTCATGGTGAGGCAAGGTAAGATTTTAGGACACATAGTGTCAAAGAATGGCATATCCACCGATGAAGAGAAAGTAAGAGCCATAGCCGAGTTACCTAGGCCAAAGAACGTGAAGGAAGTACAGGCCTTCATGGGGCATTGTGGTTACTACCGCCGGTTCATTCACATGTATGCTGTCATTGCAAAGCCCATGTATGGACTTCTGACTAACTTTGAGTGGACTGATGAATGTGAGAATTCCTTCAATGAGCTTAAACGGCGATTATGTTCAGCACCGATCTTGACCACACCAGATTGGAATAAGCCTTTCCATGTTCACGTGGATGCATCCAATTATGCTATTGGGTGTGTGCTTGCTCAACCTACTGGTGAAGGTAATATGGATCTTCCAATTGCCTATGCCAGTAGACAATTGAATGCAGCTGAACGAAATTACACCACTACTGAGAGAGAAGGCTTAGGCATGGTATATGCAGTTAAGAAATTTAGACACTATTTGCTTGCAAACAAGTTTAAATTTTTTACTGACCACCAAGCATTGTTATATCTCGTAAACAAGCCATGCAATACAAGAAGATTAGTAAGATGGTTTCTCTTGCTAATGGAATATGATTTTGAGGTTGTGGTAAGGAAAGGGAAGACTCATTTGAGAGCAGATCACCTTTCTAGGCTCACATCGGGAGAAGCCCCACAAGGAGTGTCAGATGACCTTCCTGATGCTTACTTGTTTAATTTGGAAGTGGTGCCGTAGTGGGCTAAGCCATTGGTACTAGTGTTGACATACGGACCGAACCACCCAGTAATAAACACACAGGATAGAGAGGTAGTAAAAGCCCAAAAGTATCACATCATGGCAGGAAGTATGTACAAGCACACAGATCAAGGGATCTTGGCTTGTTGTGTGGAAGAGGATGAGTACGCTAAATGGTTGCAATTAGCACATGTAGGTGCGTTAGAGCAACACTACTCAAAGCAAGGAACCTTACAGACACTAAGGAGACTCGGAGTGCATTGGCCGACTATGGAGGCTGATGTCCAAAAGTTGTGCAAGGAATGCCCAATCTGCTGCACTAAACCACGTGTGGAACATGCCACTCTTTATCAAGTGTCCATAGTGCCAGATTGGAGTGAACCTCTAGTATCCTTCTTAAGGACGAGAACATTCCCTCCAGACATGACTCTGGCTAGGCAAAGGAGTTTAGAACAAGAAGCCCAGGATTATTCACTCATTGGTGACAATCTATACAAGCGTGGTAAAGATGGTTACCTGAGACTATGTGTCCATGAGAGTGAATATCTCAAAATATTGGATACTACTCACCAAAGTGTAGCAGGGGGACACTTTGGACCAGATCGGGTAATCAAGGCAATACTATTTGCAGGCTTTTGGTGGCCAACCCTTCACATGGATGCACATACTTATGTGAAACGGTGTGATGTTTGTCAGAGAACTCAGTACCCTATACGCAAGGATGAGATGCCACTGAAGCCTATGATGGGCGGACGTGCGTTCTCTAAATGGGGAATAGACTTTGTTGGTCCTATTAATCCCCCAGCTAAGGGTTCACATGCTGAATATATCATCGTGGCCACAGGCTATCTAACCAAGTGGGTAGAAGCAAAAGCTACTACAAAAAATGATGCTCAAACAACAGCAAAGTTCTTATTTGAAAATGTATTCACGAGGTACGGATTGCCAATAGAGTTGGTGAGTGATAGAGGCACACACTTCTTGAATGAAGTCATAGAAAACCTTCTCCAAGAATTCTTGGTGATACATAAGAAATCGGCCCCCTATCATCCACAAGCTAATGGCCAGGCTGAGAGCGCTAATAAGATCTTATGCAATGTGCTGACTAAACTAGTGAACAATAAATGCTCTGATTGGGACAAACAGCTACACCATGCTGTTTGGGCATACCGGGTTGCCCATAAAACGATACTCCAAGCCACCCCCTTTCAGATGGTATTTGGCCAAAATGTTGTGCTACCCCTGGACTTTTTGATACCTACATTGAAGGTAGCACAAGAGCATGACTGGACAGGCCATGAACTCTCCTCTCGAATCTTTGATCTTGAACGTCTAGGCGAAACACGATTGAGAGCTGCAACAGGAATCTATGCAGCGAAGAAGAGGCAAAAGGCATATTTTGATACACATGTGAAGGATAAAGGCTTGAAAGCAGGCGACCTAGTCCTAGTCTACACATTGAAGCAACATGCACGGAAATTAGAGAAAAGAGGTTACGGGCCAATGATTATCAATAGAATCTCCACCAGTGGTGCAGTTCAACTAGCCACTTTAGAGGGCGATATTCTACCAAGTTACATAAGTGATGCAGAGTCAAGTTATATCAGGAACCCCTTACTGAAGAGATGTTAAATTGACTCAACACTGCCAAGAAACGTAAAGAAGAAGAGAAACGAATTAGAAGAGAAGCACAGGCAGAAGCTTTAGAACGCATCCGACGAATGAAATTGAGAAGACAAGGCAGAGACCCGCCTATGCTTGACACTCAAGAATCTGTAGGCTATCCTATGGCCATGTGCGAGACTTCAGGTAGGCATTCCCATAGAATAATCGACCAACGGCCTTTTGTAACCCTAGGAGTAGGACAAGGAAAGGGTGCAAAGATTGTAAGAGCTTTGATTGACTCAGGTGCATCCACTAGTGCTGTCAAGTTGTCTTACTGTCAAGAATTGAAATTAACTGTCGATCCTATAGAAGCATATCTCATAGGATTGGGAGGTGTGGAAACCCCTTGCATGGGCGAGGTGGATCTTCCCATCTCCATTCAAGACGAAGTGATGACAGTCAAAGTACTAGTGTGTCAAGATGAGGACCTCACTGAGCCTCTTGTCTTGGGTCAGGACTGGATCTATGATCATGCAGTCAACCTCAACCTAAGAAGTGGACTTCTTCAGGTATGGGTAGATCATAGCCGAATTACAGTTGAATTGGAAAATGCGGCACTCAAGGAACTAGGCAAGGCACAAACTCCTGGTCCTTCCAGGGGCGCACATGAAGTTGACAATGCTATTTTTGTCCAAAACTGTATGATGCAGAAAGAGGCTAATCTCAACAACGGAGCCAGGGAGAGGACGGAACTCCCTTCTTTTCCAAAGACCAGAAGGTTGCAACAACCCACGGCAGATCAAATACAGAAGAAGCAGAACACTACCGATACTAAATGCCAAAAAAAGGAGCAAAGCAGATTGTTTCAGCCATGGAAGCAAGTATGGAGGCGAAAAGGCGAATACCCTGTTCAGACCAGGCCGACCCCACTGCCAAAACCTCTTATTAGTAGTCAACAACATGACACTAATGAGAAGTCCTTCATTAATTCTTCTGCGAAGGTGAAGTCTATTTGGGTACCCAAGAAGTCAATGAAGGCCAGGCCACAATCACGACAAATCTGGGTGCCTAAGGCTTGCTTGCGGGCTCAAATAGCTACACCAAGGCCGCAACCGGGACAACATGTTTCACTCACTCGAACATCTGAGGCCCAGTCTTATGCATCACGCACAGACACATATTCTTCCATGAGCACTAGTAGAATCACTTGTAAATGGGTCCCTAAAAAGCCTCATCTTCAAGCAGATACCCCTATCAAACTCTTCAGAGTTTCCACAAAATCAAGATCAAATCCCATCCACTGCATTTGGCAACCTAAAACTTGTAATAAACCCCCAGACCCCAGTTGTAAATCCATGCCCACCTACTAACTACGTCACTCTCACACTACATCATTCCACTTAGTTCTTAGGTCCAACCAATTCCTAACTACACACACAAGCACCGAGCACTTATTAACCTACTAATCTCTCCCGAACCTCATGATAATGTTGTAATGGGGACAAAAACGGTTCTAACTTGTCCTTTACAATGTTAACACATGTTTCTATATTCTCACAGAATCAGGAGGCAAGAAGTAACATGGCAGAAGCGACAGGTCCGAGCTCACAAGTAGGAATACTTACTGCAGGAATCGATGTGGATAGTCTACCTATGGATGTGCCACCAACTGAACGACCTCTGGAGCTGCAACACCTTCAGCAGATCCCGGTACAGGATCCACCCACAGAGATCACAGAAAGAGTCCATGCCAATTCTCATTGGTTCAATGGCATGCCAGGTCCATTAGGAGAGGCCAAGTATATATGGGAGTCTAAGTGCGAGTATGATAGATCATGGGTTCGATTCCAATTTTTCTCCAAGGAGTTTGAGACTCTACAAAACACCGAGGATCTCCAGACCATATGGCAACGTGCAGGGCTAGCAGAATACTTTGAAGCACCACTACCTAAACCGGATCTCCTCCGATGCTATTATTTGGTCTCCACATTACAAGCTAATGAAGAAAAGGACAAACCAGGATCATTTGTTCTTCCTTCCTTGCTGGGCAACAACGAGTTAAAGAGGTTTGAACTTACTGTGGAGTTGGTGAGCGCTGCTTTGAATATGCACGGCACACATGTACCTTCTGAGAAGGATGCTCTCGTTCCTACTAACATGAAGGATAGGAAACTATTGAAGCTTAAAGACATGGCAGCACTCACACCAAACGTGTCCATCCCTCTCCGAATGTGCATGCAACATTTTGCTTTCCCCGGCCAAGACCGCTTCACACAACCACACAAAAGAATCTGGTTCGCTCTCTACTTAGCGGAGGCAGGTGCGTTACCAATTAAGCTGCCGGTATGGATTATAGATCAATTGTATAAAGCAAATAAAAGGTCTTCTAGGAAATTAGTGGTGAACGGTTGCTGTGCAATCACACGTATTATTTACCGGTGCCTAGCATACGATGTTCCCATTGAACGTGCCTTAACTTGGGCACAATTACAAATGTTTAAGAAGCTCAAGACGTCCACACATCAATCCAAGCGCATGAGGGGTGCGATCCCTTGTGTCCAGACAAGGGAAGTTCTGACTACTCTTGAAGTATCGCCACGAGGGGAGACCACTGTACCTCCCTTTACCATTAGGATACCCAGGTCTGGATCTGAAACTACGACACAAGCTACCCCTTCAGCTCCTCCTGCTCCATCTGAATTTGAATTTGCTACAACTGGAGATGCTGAAGGAATGGATCCCCAGGACTTCGAAGCATTCTTACAAAGTACACAACTCTCTGATGTAGAGTTTTATTCAGATGCAGAAGAACAAGGCACATCTTCACAAAGAAGAAGAAAATCTACAGACGGCCGCCATGTACATTGGAGTGATGCTCAGCAAGGTCAACAACAAGGACACCTAGAAGAAGAAGGAGCATATGAAGAGGAGACCACTGAAGCCCCAGCCTATACAGCAGAACTCCAAAGGCTGTATCAAATTATGGAACGAGTGCGATCGCAACAACTGCTCACCGAACAGAGTAGAGTACTCATGACTCAGCTGTTGGAAGAAGCAGGAGTTGACTCAGAATATAGTGAAGGTCTCTTATTGATGGCAGAAACATATGGGGTAGTAGAAGCAGTGCGGACCGCCATTCGGAGGTCTCCAGTTCAATATGATCCACGAAGATTCCAGACACGACCACGCTCAGGTAAGAATATCCAGATCCCCATTATAACGGCAGAAGGGCCAATTATTACATCCGAACCCATCAGGACAACCTCCCAAGCAACAAAAACTGCTAGCCAAGAGCACCCAGTCACCCATGAGGAATCCACCGAGCCACTACCACCCACACCCCCACCATCGCCTCCTAGAGCAGAAACCGTGGAAATCACCTCGACCGCTCAACCCACCGAACCAACCTTCATCTTCCGTACTCCCATCTCTAGTTCAACCCTATTCTCCACCTCTGATAACCCAATCTATGAAGCAACCCCCATCAGAATCCACCGAATCGCTCATAGCCTGCCCTAGGACAACCATCCCCCATGCCCTCAGCCATAGGTCATCCTGACCCTAGATCCATATTCATGGGTTTCCCTGCTACCACGCAACCCTTCATGCCCTCCTCAACTCTACAACCTCAACCCCCGACCTCCATCTCTCCACTTCTCCAATCCCTCCATAACTTCCTTGCTAAAACTTTTCAACCCAGGTCTCAACCATTCCCTTTATTTTCAGCTCCCCACCCCACTTCTCATCTATTCACCACTTTCACACACACACCACCTACCATTCCAATGTATATGGTAGACCCCACACTCGCACCCACTCCTGAAAGTATGCACATTTCACCACCCACCGCACCTCCCCCTCCCCCCACGCTTCCACCTCCTCCCATTCCCCCTCCACCAATTTCACCCACACACACGTCTTCAATAGACACATCATTCACTCTTCCCCTTCCCCAATTCCCTTCCCATGCATCTTCCATTGTAAACACCACCCCCTCATCTATAGGAAATGCATTGGACACCATGCTAGCTTGTATATCAAACTTAAGGACAGATTACAATCAGCTCCAGCAACAGAATGAACGCCTGCAAGAGCACTCGGAGACACTACAACACTGCCTTGCTGCACTAGAGGAGGAAAATGCTCGCCTCCACACACAATTCCAAACTCTCCAAGAGGCTCATAGCATATTGGAGGTATAGTTACAGAACACAGATCAGGAAGCAATACAAGTGGTAAAAGGTCATCTACCGACACAGCTCGAACGCAATTCAAAGCTTCAGCGAAATATGGCCCTACTCAAGCGACATCTTGGTGCCGCTCATGAAGAGAATCGACGCCTGCACTTACAAAATCAGGAAAACCTAGAGGCAGCTATCGAAAGCACACCTGGGGCACCCATCAGCCCATCAAAGTTTCAAGCAGTGACCCCCGACAATATCAAGATCATATTGGAAGACTATGCCATGCTGCTTGAAGCACATGACCTGCTATCAGAGGAACTGGGTCAACTGAAGCAGAAACACCGAAAAGAAACAACAGCAGCCTCTCAAACCACCTCCTCCGCGGCTTCACTTCTCACAGACTCAGAGGCCTTAAAAGATCTCCAGAAACAGGTCACCGAATTGCAAGCACGTCTACTACAATATGAGAGACCACCTTCCCCTCCAGAGGCTCCCACCGACGAAGAAGTAGTACAAATTCCTGTGGAACAGACATTTGAAGAAGAATACGACCCACAATCCTTCCCAGGAGGCCAACAAACGGAAGAAGCTCAGGACACATTCAAAGCACCACGGCCTCCATGGCTACGTCAAGTGGAGGAAATCGGGAGTTCTCATGAAGAGCGCACAGTAGTGCAAAATCAGGCCATGAGGGTCATAGAGGAAACTGTGCTCGACGGCCAAAAAGACCCTTATATCAAGAAACATAAATCACATTTTCCTTGTAATGTCAAGAAAATTGGGTGGCCAAGCAATTACTTAGAGCCCAACCAAATCGCACTATGATATAGGTACCAATGAAAGCCCATGTACAAAATCAATCCTCTCACAAAAAAGTCCATAATCCATGGTCTAGATCCACCACGACTTATCTTCAAGAAAGACCACTTCTCACCAAAGGATCCAAAGCAATCAAGCCAAAACTCCAACAAGATCTTAAGATAAACTTCAAAGCAAAGAAAAGCAAAGCAAAGACATATTGGCGGCCTAAAACCTCTTCGTGCAGCCTCCATGGGTGTCAAACCCAACCTTGCCCAATGCACAACATATGCTCAAGATGCACACTAAGTATGCATGTGAGTAGGACCTCATCCAAAGGCCAAGCATTAGGCACACTAAGTTTAACCCTGGCACAAAGAGGGCACATGTTCATACATTGTAAAAATTTTCTTTTTATTTTTCTTTTGTTAGGTTGGTGAACAAAGGTATCATCCATTTCAAATGGTTGATGGGAAAGAAAAGGATCTTGTAGTTGGAAATTTGGAGGAAGCCTCATCATCGTCTCACCCTTGGGCACTTTGCTCAAGATCTATCCATTTTCGCACCATTGTTTTTTGTATGCATTTTTTAGAGTATGCATGAGATAGGGTCTCATCATAAGACCATGCATAGGCACTTTTTTGTTTTCCACCCATGCATCCTGAATCTCCACTCATGCACATGGACTTCCACATTCAGTATGGGAGGTTGAGCTCAATCTCTGATAAAGTGATCTCCCCACACCTATAACAAGCTCCTTTTTGAAACTTTCTAGGGTTTTGCACCCCCCCCCCCCCCCCGCATCTTTATCTATGTAGGTATAAAATTTTCTGTGATGAACAAGACTATTCTAGGATCCATCTCATAGTTCCCATTATTGTTTTGATAAGATATGTATTGTTTTTCTTTATTATATCCCCATGTACCTTTTGAGAATTCCTTATTGTAAGATGTTGAAGGTCTATTCTCTGCATCATAAGTGGATTGGTTTATGGATCTTTGCAAGTTTTCTTCAAAAATATATATTTGATAGGCACTATATTTGTACCCAAAGAAGGTTGTTGTCCTAGAATAGGTTGCGGTGCATCATCATTTTGTTTTTCATTCACTTGATGAGTATTTTGATGAGGCATTCTTTCTCTACTAGATGAATTTTGGAATGTCCTCTATCCCTATATGAGTGTCCTAATTTCTTTCTAGCTAGAGGAATTATACTACTCTCTTATCTCCCGAAAAGAAATTTTTGGGTTTTTGGTAGAAGTTTGTAGGATGATCTTCCCCATAGTTGAAATATCTATATTTATCAGGTATTTGAGTATTATTTTATTGAAATCCTAATCCTAGATGTTTGGCAATTGCTTTGGCCAATTCCTTAGTATGTGGCAGCTTATTGTCTATTGTTATGGACAATTCACTTTCCATTAAGACTTGACCTATATTTCATCTAAATCTATGGCCCCTATATGGAATACTATCACATGCGTTAAAAACTTCTCTTATCCTAGAATGGGAGTTGGTAAGATCATTCTGACTACTATTGATGGTAGTTCTTTCCCATTTTTGGATGCTTTGTATGTACCAAGGATCAAGAAAAATCTCTTTTCAGTTTCAAAATTAGCCAAGATTGGCGTGGTTGTCAAGTTTGTTGATGACATATGTATAGTTCATGATCTTTCAAATGAAAATATTATTTTTTCTTGTGACATTTTATGTTGTGGGCAATATAAGATCATAGACTATGAAAAATTTGTGAATGATTCAACATGTGCAGTTCAAGATTCTCAGGCTATCTCAGATGCAAAGCTTTGGCATGCATGCTTTGATCATCTGAATTATGCTAGTTTATTATGCCTGTAGAAATTTGAAATGGTGTCCTCTCTGTCGAAAATTAACACCCCTTGTAAACATGTTTCGGAAGGTTGTATTTTTTGCAAAATGCAACATTCTTCCTTCCCTAAAGATGGTTCAATTTGAGCTTTTCATAAATTGTAGCCGGTTCATAGTGATGTTTGTGGTTAAATGTAGACACCTTTTGGGAACTACCTTTACTTGGTCAGTTTTATTGATGATTTTTCTAGGCATGCATGGGTGTATCCATTGAAAGGGAAGTCCAAAGTATTTATGTGCTTCAAAAAATGTTTGATTATAGCTGAAAATTTGTATGCATGTGAATTCAGTACCTCCATTCTGATTGAGGGGGGGAATACATGTCTTTTGATTTTAATGCATTTTTGGTTCAGTGTGGGATAAAACATCAATGTACAGTGCCATGTACACCTTAACAAAATGGAGTTATAGAAAGAAAGAAAAGTTCTACCATAGAGATGGTGAGGTGTATGGTCAAAAGTCAAGCTTTCCCACATAGATTTGGGCTTGAGGCTATTCTGTACATAGCATATATACTTAAAAGGTGTCCCACCAAAGAACTACAATCTATCACTCCATATGAGGCTTAGCATGGTTGCAAACCATTATTGCTCATCTACGTGTCTTTGGTTGTTTGACATATGCATTAGTGCTTGCACAACAATGTAGGAAATTGGATGATAAAAGAAATTTATTTTTGTTGGGTATAGTTTTGAAAAGCAAAGGCTATCATCTAGATCATCCACAAGCTAAACACATTTAGGTTAGTTGTGATGTTTTTGTGGAAGATGCAATTCAGCCATTACATTAATGCACAAAGGACACATCAATTAGCTCTAAAGATGTAAATGATACTTTGTTGCCTTCTTTTACAGGTGGACAATCAAGTGCTTGTACAAATGAGTCAATTGTTTAGCCTTTGTAGGTTCCACATGATGATGCTAATCATTCCATTTTTTATGTAAATTTATGTAATAAAGTAAGTCTATGATCTAGGGATCCGATGGCTTCAGACAGATCTGAAATCGGATACCGTTTGGTCACTCGTCTGTAGGACCAAAGATCTCAAGAGTAGACTCAAGCATAAGTCATGTGCTCTCATATTCAAGTAATCCACTTAGCCTAGTGGTTAAGTCTCATGGTTGTGAAGGAAGAGGTCTTGGGTTCAACTCCCATGGGGAGCATGGGAAGAGAGTTTTACCCAAAGAGCTCTAGAGCCTTCTAACTCAAGTTAACGTGAGTTAACTTGAGTCCAGTGGACTTAACTCAAGAGGTGAGTACAACAACCACTAGTGGACTCTAGTGGAAGGTACTAAAGTAGTGGTCGAGATCACTCCAGCCACTAATAGACTCTAGTGGTGGATATGAAAGGAGTGGAGGAGATTGCACATGCACTTGTGGGCTCTAGTTACATTTGTGGTCCTCATTAGTTCAAGCAGCTATATATACAGGCATAAGGTTGGGAGGAGAGTCATCTCTCTAGCATGTGGTGGTCGTAATTCTTAGATTGTTGCATTGGTATCAGAGCATAAGGTTGTTTCATAAGGTTGTTTCATAAGTTCCTAAAGACTTGAAGCAAGTGTGAACTTTTCATTTAGGAATAGAAAGTTCCAAGAAATGGATTTTCAATCCATGAACTTCGCCTAAACAAGTTATCAAGTTCAAAGTGTTCACAGTAACATTACTATTGGACCAATCATCAATAGATGCTTGGACTTTAAACATAATTTTGATTAGTGAAATATGTTTAAAGGACTCTAGTAACATCTGAAGATTGACCAATAATAATGAGTTTTGTATCAAACTCAAGAATAGAAGTCGATATCACATAAATGAAAGTTCAACTTAAACTTTCATACTGGCAAATGTGATATTTCGTCTCTAGTTTGATACTCAGGAAATAAAGACAATTGAATCAGTAAATTTTTTTGGATATTATTTGAAAGAATTTCTTTCAAATGTTCTTTTAGTATTGCAAAAGATTCCAAGATGAATCATTTGCTCAAGTTATTTGATTTCCTATAAGGAATCTCAAGTATTTGAAGAAATGACATTCTTTCAAGTATTGAGAATGAAATTCTTCATACTCTTTAAACAATAAGTAGTTCCCTGGACATCCCAAACCACTAGAAGTGGTATTTCAAGTCCTATTTGTGATATAACTTAAAGGTATATCAAAGATTCTTAGCTTTGGAATCTGAGAGGCATAAGTGTATGCTTGGACTTGAGAAAGATCTCTAAAAATCCTGCAGGTAAGCAAAGAAGCTTTAGATAGTTTAAGAGATCTTAAAGATAAAGACTAAGTCTTTATTTTTATCGCAAGATCAACCAGACTTGATCAATCTTGGCCATGATTGTCCAAGTAATGTGCGATTAGAACTACTTTGTAGATTGCCCAAGTATTGGCAATACAATTCCTTTTGGGAATTATTCACTCAAGTTCCATTTATTCGATGGCAAAATGTGAAAAAGAGTAAGTTGTTCCAAGTCTGAACAGAGTAAGGAAATTCCAAGAATGTAGTCTGCAACCGTGAAAATGGTAATTAAGTCTATGGAAGGTAAAACATAAGTGTTTGCCTATCCTTAAAGGGATTTTGGTACAAATCCAAAAAGCATGAGCGGATGCTTCGACTTAAGCAGTAGACAGATTCCTGTAAAAAGCCCCGGCCGGGATAGGTACCTAAAAGCATTAGTACAGAAGGAATCTAAAGACAAGAAGTCAAAAGCTCTTGTCGCTACAAAATTGGTCAAGGGTAAACCAATTGAACTTGAATTCGAGAAAATTCAAGAACTTGGAATTCTGATTGATATTCTGTCAAAGAGGTTTTCAAGTTTCCAAGGCAAAGCACATGATTATGAGGTGATCATGCGAAGGAATCAAAACCTAGGAAAATCTAGTTAGAGGTAATGCCTGAAACTTCCAATTCTTGTAAAAGAATTGAAGAAATAAGGTACTCTATCAAGAGATGTTTAGACTTTAGGATAAGAATCACCCACACATTAATGTGAATATAAAATAGGGTGGAATGGGACACCAGATTTTATACTCAGATTGATATAGGAAAGATGGTATGGGACATCGAACCGTGGGATGAAAATTATCTTTTAGTCCTAGTTTAGATTTTGAAGTTAGGTTTCATCCCTTGAAGAAAAGTTTAATTCGTAAAGGATGAAAGTAGTATCTTACGATACTTCAAGGTAACTTCAAGATTAAGGAAACTGAAGATATGAAGTAAGTAACTTCCAAGATCTTCATAGAACACTTCAAGTTTAAGTGTTATTGATCAGAAATATTTGATAAATTTTCTGAAAGAAGTTGGACTTTTACTTTGAGTTGATATTTTCAACTAAAGATTCAATTGACTAAGTCAAGTATCAAGTTCCTAGTGTAACTTGATAAATTCACTCTTTTAGACTCAAAGAAATGCACAAGAATTGCATTCACGATTAGGAGTCAAAAAGACTGAATGTGACATGAACTTAGTCTCAAGTGAAGCATTATGTGAAAACTAAACTCATCGATAGAACCTCAGTGGGTCGACACACTGATGTTGGTTACCACACTAGTATCTTGTGGTTGGATGATGTTTTTTATTTTCTTTGTATCTTTCTGAGAATCCAGCTTATTTCTCTGAAAGATAAAGACAATGCTTCAATATCTTGTTGAAATAGATCTTTGAAAAGTAAAAAGTCCTGAGTCATCTAGTCTTTGACTCATAGCAAGTTTATGTATATTCGAAGTTTGAATTGGTTGTACAAAGTCTTAGTTATCTCTTTCCGCTTTCCAAATCTTTTGGAATTGACTCAGATATGGTATCTGATTCCTTTTTCAAAAGACCAGGGATAGCCGGTTAGAATTAGATAACTAACTTGAACATCCTAGATAGATGTTATGTATAAGAACCTTTTCAATCTTCAAAACATGATAAGTCTAAGTAGACTTATTCATTTGATTTTGCTTCAAGTTATAACATAAATAATTTCCTAGAGTCCAGTATACTCTAGAATAAAGAAGTTAGGAATTGCTCATTAGATTGACAATTCCCAAGAACTTTCAGTTAAAAGTCTTTGAGAAAAGTGTCCTAAGTTGGACAATTTTCATTTTGAATTTGAATTGGTGAAGTTAGTAATGGTTGGTCCCACCAATGGTAAACTTTCTCTTACAGTTTACATAGGATTTTTTCAACTCATTGGGACAAAGTAGTCCTCTAGTCGGGTGAAAAAAATCAAGTAACTGTTAGATAAAAGTAAACCATTGTACAGACATCTAAAGTTCGATGTATGGGACAACCAAACTTCAAGTTTTCCAAAAACAAAATCAAGTGAATCAAGACTTCTCAAAGTCTTGCGAGGGAAAAGAATCTCACCTTCATTACTAAGCCCATGCACCAGTTATGCCTAGAAATGCACTAGTAATTTGAATCCACCTACTTCACATGTTTGTGCCTAGATCGCACATCCACAAACTGTGAATTAGCCAGGGATGTCATTAGATCCACCCTCATTATTCTTCACTAGTTTGTACTTTGTCCCGTTCATCAAAGTACAAAACCAGATAGTGTTTTGAATCATTTGGGCAAGGATGCCACCACAGAGATGAGACATGTTCTTCCCGTTCTAGAACATGACCATGTTCTTCCAGTTTTAGAACATGAGGCTCGGGGGTTGCCTACAGTTATATATATAGCTTTATTTTCGAGGACGAAAATCTTTCCCAAGGGGGGAAGAATGTAATAAAGTAAGTCTATGATCTAGGGATCCGATGGCTTCAGACAGATCTGAAATCGGATACCGTTTGGTCACTCGTCTGTAGGACCAAAGATCTCAAGAGTAGACTCAAGCATAAGTCATGTGCTCTCATATTCAAGTAATCCACTTAGCCTAGTGGTTAAGTCTCATGGTTGTGAAGGAAGAGGTCTTGGGTTCAACTCCCATGGGGAGCATGGGAAGAGAGTTTTACCCAAAGAGCTCTAGAGCCTTCTAACTCAAGTTAACGTGAGTTAACTTGAGTCCAGTGGACTTAACTCAAGAGGTGAGTACAACAACCACTAGTGGACTCTAGTGGAAGGTACTAAAGTAGTGGTCGAGATCACTCCAGCCACTAATAGACTCTAGTGGTGGATATGAAAGGAGTGGAGGAGATTGCACATGCACTTGTGGACTCTAGTTACATTTGTGGTCCTCATTAGTTCAAGCAGCTATATATACAGGCATAAGGTTGGGAGGAGAGTCATCTCTCTAGCATGTGGTGGTCGTAATTCTTAGATTGTTGCAATTTACATGATGCATTTGTTGATGAGAGGGCTTATATAGGGGAGGCAAAAAATATGCCTAAATGGCTTGTGTAGACTTTGGGAGGTAGCAATATTTGTCATATCATACTCGTTTAGGATCTCCTAGTGCTTGTCTCGCACTATATTGCTATGCAATAGTTGCCTCTAGTCTTTGTGATGAGAATGAACTTGTTTCTTTTAATGAAGCACAAAATTCAAAAAATTGGATGCCTACCATGCAATTAGAATATGATGCTATTATGAAGAATGGTACTTGTTCTTTATGTGATTTTCCTATAGGAAAAAAGGCTATTGACACTAAATGGGTATACAAGGTGAAACGTAAGCCTGACGAAACAATTTCCAACTATAATGATAGGATTTTTGCAAAAGGTTATTCTCAAGAGAGAGGCATTGATTTTGATGAGACCTTTGCACGTACATGCGGAATGACCATTGTTCATAGAATCTGTGCACTTGCAGCTCATCATGGTTGGAATGTACATGAGTTGGAAATTAAAAATAAATTTCTTAATGGTGACTTACATGAAGAAGGGCTTGCATTTTAGCCCCATGTTTTTGTGTAGAAAGGGCATGAAAACAAAGTGTGCAGGTTGAAAAAGGAATTATATGGATTGAAGCAAGAAACACATGCTTGGTATAAAATGATACATGCCTACCTGATTGCACATGGTTTTGAGAACAATCCAACTAAGATCACCTTATATGTTAAGCGTACAAATGAAGTACTTTTGATCATTGTTGTGTATGTTGATGCATGCTGATCGCTGGTCCTAATGAGAAGCATATTGCAGCATTTAAGGCTGATTTGCATGCTTCATTTGAGATGTCAAATTTAGGGCATTTGTATCATTATTTGGGCATCTAGTTTATGCAAGTTCATGGAGGAAGAGATTTGTGTCAAAGAAAGTATATTGACACATTATTGCAATGTTTTTGCCTTGAAGGTTGCAAACCTATTGCCACTCCTACAGAAATAGGCTTATGGTTGAGTCTTCATGATGTTGGAGATGCATTTGATGTTGTTCTCTATCAGCAAAGTATTGGATGCTTGATTTATTCATGCATTGCCTAGGTGTCAAGCATTGGGATGCGATTAAGAATATCTTTTGCTATTTGAGTGACACTCATCTACTTGGATTGTTTTATCCCAAGGGGGATCATTACCGCCAAATTTCCATGCTTTTTCTCACTCCATCTAGGATGGATTTTATGACACTTGTGTGTCCATTAGTGTTTCTTGCTTCATGCTCCGTAGCCAATGCATATCTTGGTTAAGCAAGAAGTAGGCCACTATGGCTACTTGTAGTTGTAAGATTGAGTGTAGGGCAACTTTCAGAGCAACTGTTGAGTGTGTGTGGATTAGATGCCTTTTGGCTGATTTGGGTGTTGGTAAGTCTTCCACCACCACCATCTTCATTGACATTCAGAGCACATTGGTAGTTGTGAGGAACCTTGTGTTCCATGACCACACAAAGCACATTGAGGTGCACTATCATTATGTCAAGGAGAGGTTCTCTGTTGGAGAGATCCATGTGGCATATATGCCCACACAAGATAACATTGCATGCCTTTGCATAGAGGCTCTACCTAGGGAGAAGTTTGAAGCTTTTCAAAAAGCTTTAGGCTTACTTCCTTTTGTGGATTGATCTCTTTCCACATAGCTTGGCACTTACCTTATACATAAGTGCTAGCTCCTTGATCACCACATCACTCCTAAGGAGGATTTGTTGATATATTTTAGTATTGATGTGTATGAACACACTTCGGACTACTAGAGCACTTTTTTTCCTCTTTAGGAGGTTTTTTTTCTCATCTTGTATATTTTCCTATTACCCTAATGGGTTACTCAATTTTCTTGTACACTCATTTGGTAACTCATTCAGTGTTGTGTTGTGCTCCAAGCCTCGTCTTCTTCCTTGTGATGTTTGTGTGCTTCTATAGACCTCAAACTCCAATGATATGAAGTTAGCAAAAACACGACTTTTTTTTAGTATTGATGGTTCAAAACTCTAAATGCTCATAAATCCATGAATATAACACCGAATTGAGTGATTCATGTTTTTAATCCATGCCATTTTTCATATAAAACCTAACTATGATATTAAAAGTTACTTATCTTGATCAAAACCAATGACAAAGCCTTGTCAAAACATTCAACTTTCTTGAAATCAAGGAAAGGTCCTCAAACAGACTTACAATCTTATCAATGATCTCACACACAATTATAAACTCAATCCACACATGAATAATCAATAAAACAATACACTACAAGTCACACAAAAGAATCAGACTAAAGAAGGAGATGCCAACCAAAGGAGGAGCTCTCTATTCTCAAGAATAAAAGAATACAAATGACATTAGTACCCTCATATTTTTTTTACATTGACTTATGTATTGCTTCCAAAATGAACCAATTTCGTAACTTTTAGACTTCTAAGCTACTATCTTTGATTTTATGATGACTCTCTAGCTTTGTACATAGCTTTGTGATAACTCAACAAAGAATCTTCCCGAGTTTTACAAAAACTTTGAGCTTTCTATCACTACTTTTTGGGCTCTTTTCGAAGAAATGTACAAGTGTTGTGTTGCTTTAAATATTTATTCAATAGACCTGGTTTCACTCTAGTACAATGGTGAGTACCAACGTGAGGAGCTCCACCTCATAATTGTCAATCTACGGAGAGGTTAGGCTGCTATCAAGATCAAGAGCAAGTGAAGTGCATGAAAGTGATGGTGAGAAATGTGAGTACATACACACTCATGCACACACACACAAGGAAAGTGGAATGAACTCATACTCACATTCATCATCCACTAATTCAATAGCTCTTCTAATTACTAGCTCAAAAGTTTAACAACCCACCACAAAATGAGCTCTCTAGCTCTATTTATAGTTTTTGCCTCGTTTTGACTGGTTTCACATCTAGTGACTGGCATAGTTAAAAGATAGGCTCTACATTTAATTAGAGGTACCTAACGGCTTCCAAAAATTACGAAAATTTCTATGAGCTTTCTACTTAGACTCGTCAAGCTCAAGGACTCCTCTGCTTGCACAAGATAGAGTCGCACATGCGGTAATTGGATGTATGTATATATATTACATTGTTTTAGTGATAAAAATCATTGTTGGGATTATGAAGTAATCTCTGAGTAATCTATGTGCTTCCTCTACATCTATGACGAGATCTTGTGCTCAATCCTTTGCCTTGAACACTCCCCTCCTCCTCATTTCTATTGTCCCTGACAGAACCTGATTGGGTGTGAGTAATATAATTAGTAGAAAGGTATGTCGCCAGAGTATGTTTCCGGATTTGAATTCCCCTGATAAGGTCTCATTCTAGCTTCTCCCAATTGATGGGTTGGGGCTTGTCTGGAGGTGGCATCTAAAAGTGCTCATAGTACATCACTCATTCACATGCAAATAAGTGGAGTAAATGAGTGGTCCAGCTGATAAAAACTTCTTAGTAGTACTCCCAGAAGCTAGTAGTGAACATTTCTTCAAACATCTGCTTGTAGCATGCGGGCATATATTTTAGTTTGCACTTCTACACATAGCATACTTTGAGTGAAGGTGTCATGCTCATGTCATATACTAAATCTAGGCTGCCATGTTCAAAGCCTAGTGTGTTCACTGTTGGAGCCGTGACACGTCGCAATGTCTTGAATACCATCTACATCATATCAAAAAAAAATTTGGTCATTTGCAGTGCAACCTCAGTCATCCGATATCATCTCTGGATATTGTTGGAGTAATTCCACCCGCCATGTAGGTTGATAGATATGACCTTTTTTCACTTTCAAGAGAACATCTTCTATCTCGAACTGAGTGCCATGCATTGGATGCTTCTTAGTGATGTTTTCAACTTAGATATGGTTTGTACTAGAGATCACTAGTCATAATGTGTCGACGTGGTGCAATAGCAACAGAATATGGAGACTTCAAAATAACTTCTTCAATGTTGGCCATTGCATGTAACTACACATCAACTCGCGCCGAATGCATTTTGCCAAGTTCTTCAACCATTTTTAACCATGCCAGAGGAGGTAACTCCTATATATCCTGGTCTTCTGTTGATGATCAGCCTCCAACCATGGGAAATGGTACATACTCTTCTTCAAATGTGTCATCAACTGGTATTGGTAGGATCTCGTTGGGTTTTAGCAAGTCTGGGGAAGAGTCTGGTCAAGGGGTTTTCATCATGTTCGACACTTGGGTCTGCAATTCTTGTAGTTTTATGCATAGTGCATTCAATTCATCAATAAGGGTTGGTGGGGTGAATTCCTATACAATGGTAGGCCCTAACAAATCTTTTAACAACAATTTCTTATTTGTCTCCTTGAGTGTTTGACATTCTTCTTGTAATCGGTCCTAATCATCAAGCACCCGTGCATGGTCTTCCAAGAGAATTTGCATTGACTCCGGAGAAACAGCTTGAAAATGAGAGGGGCTGATCGGGGTCTCTAGATTATCCAAGGTAGCCTCAAAGTTCTCATGGTTTTGTTGTTGGAGGTGTTGATTTTCTTCCTTGGCTGCGTTGAGATGCCTTTGAAGGAGCACCATGTTGCACGATAATTGAGCATTGCACATTAAATAGACATCTAACTGAGACTAGACTTCTTTTATGCATTCTTGTACTTGTGCTTTGAGAGTTTGTTGTTGTCGTTGATGCTCTGCTTCTAAGGTTTGATACTTGATATTGAGTTCCTGGTTCTGTAAAGTTAGTGCATCTAAGTGTTTCTACAAATCCTACATAGTCTGTTGGAGGGTCAAATGTCGCTTCCCTAACAAAGAATACTCTACATTAATCTGTTGAAGGCACTGTATCATCTGCTGGATGGCAGCATCAACAATGGAAGATGATGATGATGCAAATGTGGGAAATAACACATGTAGAGTGCTTTGTAATGCAATGGGTGTGGGAGTTGGGGTAGGGAGGGTGGATGTTGTGGCAAGTGATGCAAGAGATGTGCAGATAGCTGTCATGTGAAGTGTGCTACGTGATGTGGGTGATACATGCAAATGTGTATCTAGTGAGGTAGTGGGTGAGATTTCCATGTCAGTGGAGGTGCTTTCACTGATAGCAATGTGAAAGAGTGAAGTGGGTGTGATGGTAAGAGGTGGGGGTGCAATTATGTGGTGAGAGGTGAGTGGGCTGGTGTTGTTGGTGGCCATAAGAGAGGAGCTTGTGGACGGAGTTCCTAGGGGTGCTTGACAAAGGGAAAAGGTGAGGTTTGCGGATACAAAAAAGATGTGAAAGAAGAGTAGGATGAGGGTGGTGGTGTAGACACTATAAAGGATTACAATTTGTCATTAGGGGAAAAAATGGACCTTGCATGGACCTTGTAAGGATCCCTAATTTTTAGGGATTAAAGAGCTTAATCTCTGAGATTAAGGAGGCATATGAGACCACCAATGGTTTTCCAAAATAAAATAATATTTGATGAATTCACTTCATTTGAAGTCTCAAATGTGAGCATTTAGAACCATTGGATCATTTAAATCCATGGCTAGTGTTAAAATGCGTGGAATCTTATAGAGAGAAGGGCATTACTTTTTGTGGGAGTGGGCCTCAAGTCTTGGACAAGCTCTGCAAGTTTTTTGGCCGTCAGATCTTCAAGCATCCAACGTTGGAGCACAAATGGGGCTGAGCCACATTCGGCGATACATATATGCCGTTAGATGGTAGGCTTCATCTAATGGTTGTGGAGAAAAGGCACCTTTGGATTCTTAAGAAGCAATCTAAGCCATGGAATCATGACTAGATCCAATGGTCTATGATGGAAGCACCCAAAATCCTTCAAATTTGGATTGCTCCGTCCGATGGAGGCCTTGATCCAACATTGTACGCCGATTCACGTGTTTTCTAATCATTGCACTCATCCCAGCCGCTTGTTCTCAAGAAAATCTAAGGGTCCAAGATTAAAGATGCCTTGACTTTTGTCCTTTCACCTTAGCCATTGGATCTTTCAGGCAATCAAGGGCTCCAAATGAATTTCAATATTTTCAAAGCCATTCTCAAGAGCAAACCCACCAACTCTAGGTGGTTTTTACATGTTTGCCCAGAGAAAAACAAGCGAAGCCTATGCCTACCCTATGTGATTAAGGGACTAGACTGTGGCAACCACCCTCTTCTCATTGGTCCATCCCTAATCACTCCTTAAGCTAAAAGGCCCATGCAAGGTTCATTTTTTCCCCTAATGTTAGTGGTGTACGAGGGGAAATGAGGGGGTGGGGAAATCATAGGTGGCATATGGATAGGTGGAATGGAGGCAGAGGTATTGGGATGAGTAGTTGTAATGGGAATGGAGATTGGGGGCCAAATGTAAACAGGGGATGTAATAGAATTTAGCACTCTTGTCGGTACACATTTTCCTCTAGGAGTTCTAGGTTCTTCAATCTATTTCCCATGTCCTTCCACACCTAGGTCTGCAGTTTCTACCATCTCACCTAGTTCATTTGTTGAGTCGGCCTTACTCGTGATGATGTACATGGTCCCTTCCTTGTCTATGTAAGCCTCCTTTTCAAACTTCACGGTAGGATGTTCTAATCCCATAGGGTAATCCGGGTTATGTAATTGAATTACTAACCTATGAAGGCCATCTTCATTTACTCGGTCATCCAATCTATTCATGCGGATGTACTCCAACTAGGTCTTTTTGGGTTCTTGTGTCCTCTCTAGATGGGCTACATTAAACGAAACCCCTAGTCTTCCTGTGTTGAAAGACATATCTGAGTCACTTATGTCTAAACTAACCTCATATTGATAACTGCCTAATTGTTTAGCTCACGATCGTGTTGTAGTTCTCACGCTAGCCTGAGAAGAACAAGCACTTTGCTTATCACTTTTCCCTAGGTATTTGCGAGATCTCAAGTTCATTAATCATGATTTCACCTTATTGCAATCACCCTTCTGATAAGGTCAATCTCTTACTTCTTTCTGAGTTTTCCTTGGAGTGTCTTGTCTTTTTCACGTTTATCGCAAGGGATCGTTTTAATATGTTCAATTTTGACTCATGTGAGCGATGCGTAATCAAATCACACAATTCATTTGTGCTTGATCCCTATACCCACTTGCTCTCTCTTTCGTCAACCACTTGTCACTTAACATGCTAGAGCAAATCCTTGCTATTCTAGGAATCCTAAAACACTCCAATTATCACAATACATTTACACGAAGAAATCACCAACTTAGAATGGAAATTCCACTTATGATGTTCTCCTGGGCTTTTGAAGCGGCTCTTCTTGTTTTTCCCAAGAGTTCCTAGGTATTGTCTGCTTCTCCCCTTGCCCTATGCCACATACACAGGAGTTCACAATTAATGGCCAAGAATACCCAAAAACTTTGAAAATACTTGACAAAACCTTAATTTTAGCATTCTACCTGATAGTGACGATGGCGTGTCACCATCGCGATGGTGTGAATAGCCATGATGGTCAGAGGTCATGATGATCAGGAGATGATGGTCAATCAAGATCGCGATGATCAGGAGACGATGGTCAGACTGCGATGATGAGTCACAGTCGTGATGGTCAAGTCATGACGGTCAAACTACGATGATCAATGGCAGTCATGATTGTCAAGTCACAATGGTCAAATCATGACAATGAGGACCACGATGGTCACTAGGATCGTGATTGTCAAGCACAGTTGCAATGATGTAACATGATCGCAATGGCATGAGCCAATCGCCACGATAGTCAGTGACCGTCGTGATGGTCAGACATAGTTGTGATGATGTGTCATCATCACGATGGTCAGAAAAACATGAGATTTTAAAAAACTAGTGGTGGATCTGTGCAAGTGCTTCCCTAGGATCCTCTTTCATGCAAAAATTTCACCCAAATACATACCTTGGTCTGACTGTCATGATGGTCAGCTTCTGGAAATTTCTGAGAGAGAAATGTAGTTTTTGCCTATGTTTCCTGCGGATCCATGATGTCCAAAGGCTGCCCTGCAAGGTTAGTGCACGAGAAAACACAAACAAACACCTGCAAAATCTCACTCTCACACAGACACAAATGAGGAAAAGAGAAGAGAAAGAGGGAATATGACAAATTTTTGGAGGTTTTTTGGAGTTTGAGATGATGATGGGGGATGAAACTAGAAGAAAACTCGAGTAAAAGTGTGTAAAAACTAACCACAAACAACAAAACAACAAGGAAATTTTACCTTCCAATGATTTTCTCCAACACACTTACCATCACACGCTCAACCTAGAGCTCGTCCCCGACAACAATACCAAATTTGGTGTCACTATAATGGTGAGTACCACCGTGAGGAGCTCCACCTCATAATTGTCAATCCGTGGAGAGGTTAGGCTGATATGAAGATCAAGAGCAAGTGAAGTGCATTTTTGTGATGGTGAGAAATGTGATTACATACACACACATGCACACACACACAAGGAAAGTGGCGATGGAGATCAATAGAAGGCAAGGAATCAACTCATACTCACATTCATCATCCACTAATTACAATAGCTCTTCTAAATACTAGCTCAAACTTTAACAACCCACCACAAAATGAGCTCTCTAGCTCTATTTATAGTTTTTGCCTAGTTTTGACAAGTTTTGACTAGTTTCACATCTAGTGACCAGCATAGTTAGGTTCTACATCTAATTTGAGGTACCTAACGGCTTCCAAAAATTATGAAAATTGGTATGATCTTTCTACTTAGACTCCTCAAGCTTAAGGACTCCTCTGCTTGCACAAAGTTGAGCCGCACATGCGGTAATCGGATGTATGTACATATATTACATTAGTGATAAAAATCACTGTTGGGATTATGAAGTAATCTATGAGTACTCCATGTCCTTCCTCTACGTTTATGATGAGATCATGTGCTCAACCCTTTGCCTTGAGCACCTGGTATCATCTATGGCTATCTCGAACACAAATAATTCCATCTTTACATGTAGCTTGTGATTTGGTTTTGGTTCTATTACTATTTCTTCTGTTATGTTTTGTTTAGCAGTGTTGGTTGTCGATGGATGATATGGTCCTAAGAGATAGATGGTAAGTGGGGGAACAATTATTTGTGGCCCAAATGGTGAGGGCAAGGGGGTTATAGACATCTCTATAGGCTGCAAACATGGTATGGTACTTCTCATGCTCTTAGTTTGATGGGACGTGGAACCTCTTCCTTCTTTGAATGTTTGAAGTTGAGCTTGGCTAAGTGCTCTTTCCAAAGATACATCATAAGGTAGACACACGTAGAAAATAAATGTGATGGTCCAACATCCACTTAGAACCTATTTTTGGGCCATCTAGTATTGGCTTCATACAACTAATCCATGATCCAATGAGGAGGGTCAATTTTCAATGAAACATTTTTCACAAGATAAAGACTAAACCAAATTTTTTTATGAGGTTGTGTGAATCTGTCTTGGCCCATGAATGAAAAATGATGAGTACACATGTGTAACAACGTGGACATATTTGGTAATATAGCAAACATTTGAGCAAACTTCAATAGTTCACTCTTTTTAATTTCCTTTGGTACTAACATCTCTTTTTTTGAGGGTATGTGAGCTCCTAACATCTTAAAGCCTCTCTAACTAGCTTATGAGTGAGGTGAAACTTCTTTAAGGACTAAACTAAAAGCAAGGATGACAATGTGAAAGTATGGTGTACATCCTTATGTGATCTTGCCTATATTGTGTAAATCAAATATTAGGATTGAAGGAAATCTCGCTTTCATAATGGAACAACAAAACCATCATCAAGCCCATCCTTCACAAAAATAGGCCATAGTTTCTTTTGAATTCTATAGTGCTTTGAAATCTTTTAAAAAGAACTAGAATCGACCATAGTGGTGATCAAAATCTAATTTTGATTCCCAAATGAACTTTGCATCAACTAGCCAATCTACTAAGCCCTCGAACATATGGGACATTGAATGAACAGATTCTTTGCAATTAATTAGGGGATCTTCAATCAGAATCTCTTATGTGATGGGAGAAGAAGGTATTCCTCCACTAGTATGGACCTATAGTTGATAGGAATGGAGCTAGGTCTTGTTGTTGCTATGACACTTTTTAAGTGATGCTAACTCTCTATCTACTAAGACAAAGAAAATATGTGTTGATATGATTGGAGACACAAGATCCCAATATGGCAAGATTGTGGTCCTTTGCACTACTGACATGAATTCCCTTAGTCCTTATTCATGCATTGTGCAATTGGGCTCAAAATGTGTCTATCACCTATATGCACACTTGGATTGATGCATGTTCTCAGCATGGTGCATGTGGTCTATGGGAAGATCATATAGATTTATTAAAAGTTTAGTTGGCATGATCATTACAAGGAGTATGTATGTTTTTTTTTTGTTCATGAGGATGAGATGAACGGAATGATGTGAGGGAATGGTTTTGGAATTGTTTAGGCATGCATTTTTGGACAATGTGGGGATGAGCATTACAAGGCCTTCATATGTTAGGCAACATTAATTCACTTCGGATATGATGATAGAAACTTTTCCTAGGTTTTTCTAGTAGGGGGATTGGTAGACTTTATTGGAGCCTATAGGTAAGATTTTGGCACCCAGAAAGGCATGTTGGGTTGTAATTGTAAAAGCTTCTTGGATACCCAAATCTATCGGGCGTTGGATGATGGTTTTTATCACAATTGGTCATCCGTTGGTTCCTTTTCTACCTTGATGATTGAGTTGGGACCCGTGGGTTATTCTCCTCTCTTAACCCAAACCTACTTCATGTCTAGAACTGCTTTCCTTCCATGGTGGGCTGATAATTCAAAGTTATTTAGTGCTTAGTTTATGTATCATTGTTGCATTTGGCATGATGCCATTGGTTGTTCTTTAGTAAAAGAAACACTTTCCTTTGGAAAAGATGGGAGCTCTGACACACACATGGCTTGCCTAGATGGGCTTGCAATGTGAAGGTCTATAGGTGTAGGGCCACATGGGACATGCCTAGACTTTGATCCAAACCTGTAGGAGTCATTTTGTAAGGTTCAAATCTACTGCATAGTCATAGATCCAGTCTTGTCCCAACAAAAGAGATCAAGTTCTATCATCATCATGGCACACTAATAGCTTGAATGTTAAGGGAAGCTTGTCTAGAAGAATATGCACTTCAGGCTCTCCTAAACATGAAGTCTCTAGACCTCCTAATCCTACAAGATATGCCTCTATTGGATTTACTTGTAAGCCCATGTCTAGACAACAAGAGTGTCTACTGGAACTTGTGGTAGCTCTTAAATCAATCAAGGCTCTTATTATCTTGGTTGAGGTGCTCTATCCTCGCTTGATTGCTATAAATGGTCTTCTATCTATAATGATAGCATTGGCTCGTGCTCGTTTGACACATTTCCATGTGATAACATTGGACATTAGGATTGTGTAGCACTCATTGCCATTTAAATTTCATTCTTGTAATACATTCTTTGGCCTCTACTTGTGCCTCCCCTCTAATTCTTTGTTCTTCTTCTTTGTGCTTCTTGGATCTATTCAAATGTGTAGAGTAGGATTTGTGTAGCACCACCTCATCTTTGGAGTGTATCCAACCATCTCCTCATAGTGGTATTAGATCTATCATCAACTCAACATAGGAGATGGATTTCCATCATCAATTGACAAATTGGATTGAGGTAATTACTATGCATGGTCTATTAGAAAGGAGGCATATCTGCAAGGTAGAAATCTTTGTGGTTACATATTTGGAGATGAGTTGATTCCAATACTTAGAAGCAAAGGTCAACCTACTCAGGAAGAACAAGAAAGGTTATCAACATGGTACTCAAAGGATGCTTTAGCCAGGTCCTATCTTCTCAACTCAGTGTTTGATTTCTTACTCCCACACATTTGGAATCGTAACACATCACAAGAGACCTGGAATGCACTTGAAGCATTCTTTTCTTCAAACACTAGAGCAAGGAAGAACCAACTTTGGATGGAGTTTACAACACTCATGAAAATGCCCAAGCAAAGTTTGACTGATTATGTCACCAAAATAAAGGACCTACCTGATCAACTTGGAAGCATTGGAGAAGTCATTGAAGAGGAGAAAATAGTAAGACAAGTGATCAATGGAATCAAGGCAGATGATAAATGGGAAGCCTTCACCACAACAATGAATCTATACATGGATATGCAGGTACCTAATTTCAATACTTTGATGGGACAACTATTCAATCATGAATCCAAGCTTGTGAAGAACAATGAAAATCCAAAAGGTAATCAATCCTCTGCCCTATACACTGATAAGAATAGGATTAAGGATAGCAAAGGAAAAGGAAAAAGATCTGATGATGAAGCTAGTACCTCCGAAGCTAACTTTGCAGGAAGAGGTAGAGGTACAAGAGGAAGAGGGAGAGGAGGTAGACAAGGAAGGGGGAGATTCCATAGAACCTCTCCATGTGCCATATGTGGATTGACTAACCATACAATTGAGAATTGTTTCAGGAATCCTAAGAATCAGAGAGGAAGAGGCTTCAATAGAGGAAGCTATGAAAGCGGAAGATCAAACAATTTCAATGGCTACAACAACAACTACAACACCAATACCCAAGGAGGATATAGAGGAAGAAGAGATTTCAACAATTACATTGAAGATCAGACACAAGAGGACTCACTTCTTTTGATGAACATGACATAAGTAGATGAGCATGTCTTCTATATAGATGAGCATGTAGTAGGAAATGTGGCATTATTATCTGACTTGGAAGATCCAATGAACAAACATGAGGTACAAACAGGAGATGACACAAGGCACGCAGTTGAAAAGATTGGAAATGTGAAGACCCCAGATGGAAATATGAATCTACTCAGTAAGGTATTGTATGTACCTACCATAATCAAGAACTTGATAAGTGTTGGACAAATTGTAGAAAAAAAATTGTACATAAGGTTCACAAGGAATGGAGAATTTTTTGAAGACCCTCAACAAGGATTCAAAAGGATTGCAAAAGGAGAAAAGTCAGGTAGACTCTTTACATTTGAGTTGCAAGATACTAGAAACATAGCACTATTCAACTATGGAGCAAAAACCTTATCAGAATTAGAAATGTGGCACAAAAGATTAGCTCACATAGGTGAAAGACATTTGAAGCAAATATGCATGGATAAAAGTGTGCTTGGTCTACCAAATATATCCAAGCAACATATGATATATAAATGCAATGCATGTCAATTTGGGAAGTCTCATAGACAGCCTTTTATGAAGAAAGGTTACATCCATGGTGACCTATTGGAGTTGTTGGAACATAAAGCTTACACTATGCTTGAGGTCGATTTGATCTACATCAAAACGTATCGCTTGGATTATGACAAAAGAATATCCGTTGGAGATTTCTTTTACCTATGCTCATTTATTGTATTTTTGTGAGAGATTTTTGATGGTTCATTTACCATTGTAAAAGCCTTGAGCTTTACACATGTATCAGGATAAAAAGAGAGCCTAAATGCCACGAATTTGTGGTGGTTGAGTTGCATTGAATCAAGCAATCAATCATCTAAAAGTAGATCAAACTAGATCTTCACTTTTCCTAGATTGTAGGAAAGTGAATTGATTCCCTCCAACAACCATTCCCACCTTCATTTGAATTCAAATTCCAATTGTAGAAGTCGTGGAACACTCCTAGAGTCTATATAAAAAATTGAAATCACTTTTACAATACATGGACACAATATACATACACTTGTGACCATCATTGTCTTGCTCCTTCAATTTTCTGCATCATCTTCTTCGCCAACAGTAATCGTGTAGAGGCTACTGCTCTCTCTAGAGCTTCAAATTGCATGTAAGATGGCTCATGGAAAGTTATTAGTGTCTAGTTTATGCCTGTAGATTTTCATATTTAGTAGATTGAGAGAAATCTTAGTTTTTTGGTCTTGCGGT
>CM035407.1:188167361-188211434 GCA_020310875.1 Ceratopteris richardii
TTTCTGCCGTTTGATTACAGTAAGAAAAGTACAATGTTTGAAATACAAGATACACCAATACCTCTGTGCACAATCCCACAGAGTGCCCAATTACAAAATATCCAATATCCCAATGTCCTCTTGCTGCCGACCTCCTCTGCAACAAACCTCCACCTGCTTCAAGCTTCTCCTTGTGCACACCTTGCACCAAGCTTCCACAAAGGGGGAGGAGTGAATACCTGCTGTCGGCAAGCGTACACTGCCAAAGGACCTTGAGATACTTGGGGGAACTATAGCTTAGCACTTCTCTGCACCAAAATCCTTGGTCACTCTCTATGCACCTTGCACTTCCACTTCTGTGCGACGTACTCTGGTGACTCTTGCACTTCTCTCTCTTGCTCCACTTTAGCCTATGCTCTCTTGCTTACTCTAACCTTGATCCAAGAATGGTCCTTCCTTCATGTGAGTGTGTCGATCACGTACGCTCCTAACTGCAAGTGAATCTTGGTGCTCACTTTGATGTTCCAAGATTGTTCTCTCAAGTGGCAGCCAACGACTCACTGTTTTGTCCTGTAGTGACTTTAGTCTAAAACCAAAAATTTTAATGGGGGGCCATACTTTCACCTGTGCGTACACTTTTTCCGCTTCACATACTTTCATGTTTCCTTTTAAGTCTTCACTTTTACACATAAGAGGGGGTTCACCTGAACCTTCCAAAACACTTTAAAACACACTTTGAACCTTAGGGAAATTAGAGAAAATACTTCTGCAACCTGCAACCCATTTTCTCCAATTTACCCTTTGTGGACAATTCATTGTGCACTACCTGTGCACTTTGACACCTGCACTTACGCACTTTGACTTTGCACCTGCTGACTTTGACCTTGACATTTGTTGACTTTGACTAGTTGACTTTGACCCGTTGACTTTGACCAACATGACTTTTATGGGCTCAACAGTTGCCCACCACCTAATGTGCTCTCCGTCCCGGAGAGCTACAACCAAAACTTTGAACATAGAGGCCACCAAGAGAATATAGCTGCACAACTTGAAGAGAACATCTGAGAACATCCACCCGAACAAGCACCAGAAAAGAACAAGAAGTGGGATTTTGATATGGAAAAGCAAAAGAGGGGCAATGGGAGGTTAGAATGGAATGGGAAGGGAGGCTGAGGGTATGAAGATGGATGGGGCCGGGAGGGTGAAGGATGTGGCTGGGCAGAAGGATAAAGGGAGGGTTTGGAAGTAGGAATCCTGGCCTGGGGGGCTAAAATGATCAAACTGGAGGGCTACAGAGGGTATGAAGATGGAATATTATTAAACATAAGGAAAGATAAGGTGAGAATAGACCATGTGGGCAATGTGGGTAAATAAAAACATGGGATAAATGTGTTCAAATAGTGAGGGTTTTGACCAAAACTCAGATAAAATGTGGGAATTTGGAAAAATAAAGCCAAAAACTGAGTCCAGAGGTGCCAAAAAACATGAAAATGACTCCTATTTTGTAAAAAACGGCCAACCGAGGTACAATCCAGAGCCAAAAGCTTCAAGCCATAAAAAATAAAAAAAAATATAAGTAATAATAAAAAAAATGGATATCTAAAGTTTTTTTTTTTTAATAAATTAGTAAAGAAATTCGAACGCCTAAATAATAAAAAATAAATAAAAGGAAAATAAATAAAGAAAATAAATAATGAAATAAAATAAAAAATAAAAATAATAATAAAAAAAAATAAAAAAAAATAAAAAATAAAAAAAATAAAATAAAAATAATAAACTAATAAAAAATAAAAATAAGAAAATAAAATATCAAAGAAAATAAAAAATAAAAAATGAATGGGGGGGGGATTGATTGTCAGAACGGGGGGCAGGGGGGGGCGGGCGGGGGGGGGGGGGCGGGCGGGGGGGCGGGGGGGGGGGGGGGGGGGGGCGGGCGGGGGGGCGGTGGGGCGGGGGGGGGGGGGGGGGGTGGGGGGGGGGGGTGGGGCGGGGGGGGGGGGCGGGGGGGGCGGGGGGGGTTGAAAAAATTCAAAATCTAAAAAATAATGAAAATTCTGATAAATATGGGGGCCTCAAAAAACCGGGGGGCCCCCCCTCTTTTTTTTTTTTTTTTTTTAATTTTATTTTATAATAGCCCAAATTAGAGAAAAATCAAGGAAAAATCTGAAAAAAATGCCAAAAATTGGCCAAAAAATTCTAAAAAAATTCTGAAAAAAATTCTGATGAAATTTTCTACATGTTGAGCCTAAAAATCCTTCATCAAACCACAGAGAGCCTCCATTTATTCTTTCTTTGGCAAGAAAAAGACACATGAAAAAGGCGAAAATACTAGAAAAAGTCCAAAAAAATGCCTGAAAAAATCTGAAAAAATTTCTAAAAAATTCCAAAATTTGTGCCTTTGCAAAGTGGATGAAACGACTGCTAAATTTGCTAAAACCTCAAGAAACAAGCATGAAATGGATAAGAAAACTACTAAAACTTAAGTAAAAATGACGAGAAAAGACTATGTACAACCTGGACAATTTTTGCAGGTTCCAGGTGATCCATAAAACTTCAGTTGGCTTGATAATAGGCCTTGAGCCTTGTATTGTTGACTGAGAGAGACTCCTCCATAATCTGCATTTGTACTGTACTTCATTGCTTTAGTCTTCTCCTGGGGCACCCTGGCCATCTGAGAGGGGTACCCTAAATCCTTCATTAGAATGTTATCTCCTCCAGCAACTTTATGATATGATTTGCAAAATTTTAATTTTACTATTCCGGCTTCTTCATCCAGTGGAACCCTATGTTCCCAAATACTGGCAGTAGCAACTTCCACATTCTTGTAAAGCCCTGCACTTGCTACCATAAGAATTGAAATAACAGATGATAGCCATACCAGAATCCATAAAAAAGTGGCCATTGATATATGAATTTGAGTAGCTTCATCACTGCTGCATGTAAGGACTTTGCTTTTCTTCTCTTTGCTATGGCCTTTGACTGCTATTGTTTCAACCTGAGTGATTTCCTCTTTTTCTTCATATGCTTCTTCTATACTTGAGTTTGGAAAAATTCCATAGCAGGAAGATGGGTCTTCTGCATGGAGCCAAGCCAACATGTTTTCATCTTCATATAAATCTGCTCCTTCAAATAGGTCTGCTTCTGGGTTGTCCACCACTTCTTCTTCCATACAAATACCGATTGTCTGCATCATGCTAGTATTTTTCTGATTATCTGGGCCTTCTTCTAAAATTATCTGCTGCAACTCTTTTCCCTCTTGCTTTACCCACATTGTGTCCTTGCCCCAATCATGCAGCACATTGGCATGCCTTAACCAAGGTCTCCCAATTAACAGTGGGAAGCTTCCTTCTATCTGTGGCAGCCTTAAAACAACAAAATCCAAGTTAAAGAGAGTACCTTGTATCCTGACTGGGACTCCAGGAACCACTCCCATAGGCCTTACTATGCTTTGGTCTGCCATTGTTACAGTGAAGTTGGCAGGTTGTGAAGGGTATAGTCCAATCTTTTTCATGGTATATTCAGGCATCAAGTTAATGCCAGAACCACCATCCACAATAACTCCTTGAAACTCATGACCTTTAATAGAGACTGTTAGCCGAGGGCTCTTGTAATCTGTGAGGGGTGCTTCACCCACATTTTTATCTTTATGCATAACAACAGCCTTTGCCACTAAACTTGTAGTGGAAGCTTCATCAATTATCTGCAATAGTTCTGACCTGAACTTCCCATCCATCTTTATTAAATCAAAAATACTAACCTCCTTTTTCATGGACTTGAGCAGTCTGGAGGCTTCTGATTCCTTAAGAGCTTGGGCTCCATTTGACTTATCCAACTCCTCATGAGCCCTGCTGAATGCATGTCCAATGGCATCACTGGTACCTGTGCAATTTTCCTTTTGCCTTGTGTCTGCACTTGTGGTGGCTTGGTCTTCAGACACACCTTTGTCTCTGTTTAATCCATTAATCAATGATTCTTGACCCATGTCCACTGGAGCCTTCCCCTTGCTTCTTGTCTGCACAGTAAAAGAGTCAATTTCCTCTAACTGCACCACCCTGGTAGATGGTGATGGCACCTTAACTTGATTTGCCATTTCTTCTTCCTGCACGGAAATCATTTGAATGTGGGGCCCCGATGAAGAGGCTTGATTCTTAGGACAACAAATTGTGTAGTGGTCTCTGGCCTCTGGGCAGTTTCTGCAAGGGGGGGCATTTTCTGGTAGGGTGCACCTACTTTGATAGTGCCCACATTCCCCACATCTGAAACAAATAATTGGCCTTCTAGGCCCATTTCCAAAATTGTCCCTCTGTCTAGGGTTGTAAGTGTTACCTTGATTGGGTGCAGCTGCCATCACATTTGCTGGTGGCAGGGGTCCTCCTTGTGTCCAGTATGTCGTTGCAGGCATTCCCCTTGATTGGCATTCATGGGCCTCATGGCCAACCTTCCTGCATAATTGGCAAGTTACACTTAACAGAGGACACTCACTTACTATATGCCCTTGTTTGCTGCACATGGAACACCAAAGACCACTCTTGATGCCCCCTCCTTTGAGCTCCTGCAACTCCTGTCGCAGCTGAGCTAATTCCTCTGCCTGGGCTTCCTCTTCCTTTTGGAGTTTGAGGGCTTCAATCTCTCTTCTCAGCTGGGCTACAGTGGTCTCCTCCTCTGTATAGGGCTTATTCCTTTTCAAGCCTTCCAATTCCCTTCTTAACTGGCTCACTGGGTCCTCCAGTTCTGACCCATATGATGGTTGGGAAGAAGTTGCACCATACTGGTGCCTTATCTGTTCCAAGCGGGTGGCCATATTGATGAATTCCTCAACAAAGGCAGTAGGTAGCACTAACTCTTTTATTTTGCATTGGGTGACCACAGGTAAGGGTTTGGCTAACCACTTCTTGACAAAGAAGTCGTGTGGTGGATCCGGTAGTTTAGCCATTAATGCTTTGGCCCTGGTCACGAATTCGGGGAACTTCTCTCCTGGACCCAACCTTAAGTTTTCCGATTCTTCTATAATGATCTCAGCCGTGTTGCCATGCTGAAATTGATTCTTAAAGGCCTCTTTCATCAAATCCCAAGAGGTAAAGTGATTTTCAGCAAACTAGCTAAACCACTTGTCTGCCAGTCCTTCCAATGTGGCTGGGAAGAGTATCAAGAAAGCATCTTCCCTACCCATTAGCCCCCTAGTCTTACATAATGCAAGAAATCGTCGAATGTGCTCATCTGGGTCCTCCTGGGCTAAACCCCTGAAGGAGGGAAATTTTATGTTTAATCTGGAGAGCAAGATTTCTAGGTCCACCTGTCCTGCCATGCTTCCTACCGATGAAGTCGATGAAAGTGGACTCGATGATCTTCTGTTCGTCTTTCTTCTTGTCTGCTTGCACTTGATTCTCAAGGTTTGTGACCGGGTCGTGGTCATGAGCTATTCATAGTCCACTTAAAATGAGACACTTGATAAAAGTATGTACCTTTTGGCCCACTGGAGTAATGTTGTCGACACTGGAATATTGTCCTCCAATGGCAATATATAGTCTCCTATGCTCAAATCTCCTTGGAGGTCCCACCGTGCGTGCCAAATTTGTTGGGGGATTCTTTGACAAGAAGGAGTTTGAGGGTTTGTAGGAGAAAATGAAAAGACCAAAAGAGAAAATACACCTTGGAAGTTTCTACCGTTTGATTACAGTAAGAAAAGTACAATGTTTGAAATACAAGATACACCAATACCTCTGTGCACAATCCCACAGAGTGCCCAATTACAAAATATCCAATATCCCAATGTCCTCTTGCTGCCGACCTCCTCTGCAACAAACCTCCACCTGCTTCAAGCTTCTCCTTGTGCACACCTTGCACCAAGCTTCCACAAAGGGGGAGGAGTGAATACCTGCTGTCGGCAAGCGTACACTGCCAAAGGACCTTGAGATACTTGGGGGAACTATAGCTTAGCACTTCTCTGCACCAAAATCCTTGGTCACTCTCTATGCACCTTGCACTTCCACTTCTGTGCGACGTACTCTGGTGACTCTTGCACTTCTCTCTCTTGCTCCACTTTAGCCTATGCTCTCTTGCTTACTCTAACCTTGATCCAAGAATGGTCCTTCCCTCATGTGAGTGTGTCGATCACGTACGCTCCTAACTGCAAGTGAATCTTGGTGCTCACTTTGATGTTCCAAGATTGTTCTCTCAAGTGGCAGCCAACGACTCACTGTTTTGTCCTGTAGTGACTTTAGTCTAAAACCAAAAATTTTAATGGGGGGCCATACTTTCACCTGTGCGTACACTTTTTCCGCTTCACATACTTTCATGTTTCCTTTTAAGTCTTCACTTTTACACATAAGAGGGGGTTCACCTGAACCTTCCAAAACACTTTAAAACACACTTTGAACCTTAGGGAAATTAGAGAAAATACTTCTGCAACCTGCAACCCATTTTCTCCAATTTACCCTTTGTGGACAATTCATTGTGCACTACCTGTGCACTTTGACACCTGCACTTACGCACTTTGACTTTGCACCTGCTGACTTTGACCTTGACATTTGTTGACTTTGACTAGTTGACTTTGACCCGTTGACTTTGACTGCAGTTGACTTTGACCAACATGACTTTTATGGGCTCAACAGTACTCTATGTACCAACCATTACCAAAAATCTGATGAGTGTTGGACAGATTGTGGAGAAAGGTTTGCGGGTTAGATTCAAACAATTTGGAGCATTTGTGGAGGATCCTAAGCAGGGGTTCAAGAGGATTGCTAAAGGAGAAAAATGAGGTAGACTTTTCACTTTTGAGTTAGAAGACTGTTTGTTATTGACTTTGGAGTTGTCCTCTCCAATCATGAAGTACAAAAGAATCAACAAATCATCTTTATTTTGTCAATCCTGGGAATATCCATAAGACCACAGCCCCTTCTAGATGATGGATTCATAGAAATAAGAGATTGATGGCTGGAATTCTGAGAAAATGAAAATGAAGAGGAAATATCTAGGGTTTACCTTATCTAGAGCAAATCTTCATCATTTTCTATGATCTTTGTGTCTAATTCATGTTATTTTCTCATCAGAATACAAATATGAAATCAGAATTGGAAAATATCACCTGCATCACAGAGACGAGACAATCACGATTCTGTACCAGTAGACGATTTTCACATTTCTGCCACATTCTTCAATCCTTCTTCACTCAATACATCAGTAATCATCTCCCTTCATACATCTTACTCATCATTACATAAAAGAAACTCACAAATCTCCATGATTAAGCAAGAAATAAGCTTTCACATCAAAGGAAACACACATAACAGCAGAAAACACGATTTCAGCAGAAACTCTCTCTTCTCTATTGCTAGCATGTACAAATGACTAACCAACCTCTCCATAATAGAGAAAATTGACTTATATACATTTTCAAGTGTCCTCTTTCACACTTGTATTTTGGTCCTTTCCTCTATTAATCTAAAAATATGCTATCTAAGAGTTTCCAAAAATTCTAGAAAAAATACATAAGATTCTATCCTACATAAGGAAGACTCTTCCTTATTTTTACAACAATTGCATAAATATTTCTACAAATTTCTATCATTTTACAATATTTTTCCTTCAAGAAAGGTTTCCAAAAATGCATCTTCCAACATCCTTCCCCTCCTAAGCCTTTCGGCTCCTGACGAAAGATTTTCCTGCTCCTCTGCAGTGATCACTTCTTTTCATTTCTTCTTTCTTTGATATACTTGTGACAGCAAATCATGACTTTTTCTTTCTGTTATATTTAGATTATTGACCATTTCAAATAATGCCTTTCTCCATTGTATTGCAGCTTCTGGTTTATCTATGACATCCTTCTTCAAGTATTCTGTATAGGCAGCTTCATATGCCGTAAGTCTGGATTTAGTAATAACTGACAGATTTCCAAAAATCTCTGACTCCCTTTCAAAAAACCCGTAATCAAAGGCATCTTCAAAAATTTGCAAGTAATGACTGCCCAAAAATATCACTCTGCTGTAATATGCCATTAAGCAAATTCTGTCAGGTGTTTCACTCAAATCAAATAATAATGCATCTGTTGGAGAATTAAAGCCGATATAATTCAGTGTTCTGATATCTGTGTCAGTATAAGTTTCTATACAAGCCAAAATTAATCTCATTATTCTTATAAGTAGAATGCAAGCAGGGTCATTGACATCTTTGTATGTAGTTATTACAGACTCAGTAGTATTCACCATATAACTCTTGGTAGGCCATGTGCCTGCCTTTGGACCTGCTACTTTCGGGAAATTCATCCACTTTGGTGGAATTTGACCTTCTCTTCTTCTATCCCAAAAAGTTGTCCATTCTCTTCGTCGTGCTACTGGACAATAGGCTGGATTGATCTTTAAATGAAGAGGTGCCTCTTTCCAGATTTTCCTACATTCTTTGTTGGCATCCAACCATTTATTTCTCCACTTAGGGTTGGCTCTCTCAAATAGTTCTTTAGTAACATTGATGTCCTCTTCATACTCAAAGTATTTGTTTGGAGGTAGCCCAACTCTAGCCATCTGGTAGTTCTTTATACTCTCCAAAATCATACAAAATGGTATCCCCAATCCATCTGCTGCCCAGTGATGCTGATCTGGATTGATTCCCTTATTCAATGCGAATGTGACAATTTGTTCTTCGTACTCATCATGCATCTTTCTGATGAACTCCATTCTAGAATCTCTACTCGTCAGCAATTTCTTCACAAAATCCTCTGAATATTCTTCCTCTGACTTTTTGTCTGCTGGTTCATTGTCATGTTGTATTCCCACAATATTGTCTACCCCATGTTCTTCTGCATGTGTGGTTTCCACACGTGTCTCTTCCTGGATTTGTGGCTTATTCAACTTCTTCTGCAATTCTTCTATAGTCACCATCAGACTTCCATTCTGTTGTGCCCATAATTCTCTTTCTTTTTTCCACTCATTCTGTTCCTTTTCCCTCTTTGTCTGCCACTCATTTCTTTCCTTTTCCATATCCAGATGTAGCTTATTATAGCCTCTCATAGATGTAGCAGCATGTGTACTAGCCTGCCTTTCTAATTCCTTGGCTTCTTTCAATTCTCTTTGTAATTCCTGAATCTCTTTGAGTAATCCTTCCTTTTCTCCCTCTGTTATCTGGGCTGTCTGACTTTCCTCCTTCAATTGCCCTTCCTCCAATAGTAGCTTATTGATTTCTTCATTAGCTTTAGTCAAAATCTGATAGGAAGTTTGTAGAGTTCTATATCTCCACTTAATCGTTCTTAATTCTTTTTCCAATTTATCGTTCTGCTCTGTTAGTTGCATATTCTTATCTTCCAAGTATTGAATCTTGTTTTGCTTCTGTACTTCCAACTCTTCCAAAGCAATTATTTTACTGGAAAACTCCTCATTCTTCTCTTGCACCTTCCTTAGTTGTTCTGCCATATGCTCCTTTTCCCTTTTATGCTCTTTAATAACCATACTGCCTTTTTCAAATTCTGACTCTGCTACCATCCCTGAAATGATCATATTTCGGCTTGAGGGTCTGAACTGTTCAATATTATTCATAATGAGTTGACATGCTGATCTAATACTCTTTGGGATTCTTTCCAGTCCTCCTTCTATTGCTATTTGTTTGGTTTCTAGCTGTTTGTCCTCTTTGCATTCACTCTCCTCTTCCTCTTCTCCCTCATATTCTATAATTTTGGCCTTATTTTCTTCATGGCTTGGCTGAGTGTCCAATATTTTTAATTCTGCCATGTCTTCTTGAACACCTGAACTCTTTTGCTCCAAAACATCTGAGATGAGCTTTATTTCTTGTACCTTTTCTTTCTCCAACACCTGTTGAGTTTCTTCAGAAAGATATCCTTCCTTTGTTTGCATCTCCTTCTCCTGGCTTAGAGTTTTCTGAAACTGGTTATATTCAGTTTCTTGACCCGAATTTTCCTGACATTCACCTGCTTGTTCTTCCTGTCTTTCCTTTTCCTGTGCTAGAACTGTTCCAGTTACTTCCAAATCTTTCACCTGGTCATTACTTCTTTCCTCTTTGTGTTCTTCTTCCTGTTCATCACTGTGCATGAGGTCCATTGCTACCTCTTGTTCTTGATCCTCATTGGATGTGAATTCCTCATTATTCTTCAAATCATGCAACACATCCTTTATACTCTGAATGATTTCTTTTTCCATAACTTTCCCTGTGGCCTTTGGAGCACTCTTTCCCATTTCTATCTTCTTTATTTCTTGATCCTTATTTACATCCTTCTGTTCTTTAAATGAACTACTCTTCTGTATCTCCTTTGTCAACTCTTCTAGCTTTTTATCCAATTTGAAGTGTGATGGTTTTGTCCATATGGGTTTTATTCCTGTATGCACCCACCCATAACTGATTTCTTCTCTTATTTCACTTGCTTGTTCTATCATTACTGCTTTTCCCTTCATTATCCTTCTTTCATCTTCCAGACTGATCTGTTTTTCTGCCTGTTCCAAAATTGGTTCCTCCTGAGACTTCTTCTTCAATTCCTCAGGTGTCTTTTGTTTCTCAGAGGTCTGTATGATGACATTATGAGTATTTGGTATTGATAAATTTAAACTCTTTAACAGGAAACTTTCAATATCACTATCTGAATCAGATGAGAAGTGTGAAGGTCCTCCTTTTTCTGGTTCTGTGGGTCTTGATACTTCTTCCACAATGGATGGCTTCTGTGTTTCTTCCATGACTACTTCCTCCCTTTCTTTGGTGATAACAGTTTCAGCTATGAATTTACCCTTTCCTTTCTTGGTCAATTTCTTCTTTTGTACTGGTTTCCTTGGAACCTTCTTTTTTACCACAACAGTTGTTCTGGTTTCTGGAGGTCCTTGTAATTCCTTAAAATAAGCCAACAACTCCACTTCTTTCCTGACAAACACCTCCTCAGTTTCCACTGTCATCATTTGATCATGGAGTGCTTCATAGTGCTCCACCTCCTCCTGAACCCAGTCTGTAGCTTTGCATGAATAGTCTTCCAGCATTTTCTGGTATTGTGCTTCATACATAGCTCTCTTGTTATTCCCTTGGGTTAGATAGGTGTATAATTGCTCTTTGCTTGTTTGGGGTGGATGTGGTTCACTAGAGGTTTGAACGTATTTCTGTGCCTCCTCATGTTCCTCTTTTGTGGCTTCCTCCATTTCTAGTTCCACCTTCCTTGGGTCCACCCTTCTTTTTTTTTACAGGAATTACTTCCTCAGATATCATCTTCCTTTTCATACCTGTTCCCCTCATGCGAGTTTGTCCTCCTGTTTCTCTTTCAGTCATTTTCCTTGGAGAACTCTTGATTCCATGCATAAGATTCCTGAAATACTGTGCTTCTGGAGCCAATTTCAGTTGATTTTCCATCCCTAGAACATGATAAATGATTCTTGTTAAGAACTGGGCCCCATTCATGAACTTCTTCTGTTCCCAGTGTTTTGATGCTTCTTTCAGCTGTTCCACATATGTCCACAATTACTTTTTCCCAAATACCTAGGGGTTTTTCTATATGCCCATCTGCAAGTTGCAATCTCATCTTAGTGGGTAGTAATTCATTGCTTCCCCATTTCTCCCAAGTTTGTTTAGTCATTATGGCCACTCCTGATCCACTATCCAAAATGGCTTTAGCAAAATTTTTTCCATATTGTATTTTTAGGGTTGAATTTCCTTCTTCCCCTTCACAATACCCTCCTATTTTATCAATAGGAATATACCATAATTCCTCTAATTCTTGTAATGGTGAATGAAGGTTTCCAGGTATTGTTTCCTCTTTGTTCATTTTGTTTTGTAAGTGAGGATTTTGTTTCAACAGTTCTTCCCATGTTGTGTGACATGTAATGCTACATTGTTCATCTATAATCATCTGGAATGTTATTTGTGGATTTTCTTTTTTGTTAGCATTTTCCCATGTTTTTGTTTTCTCAATTTGTTCAACTATTCTCTGCGAGCTACTTCCTTCCCCCATTCTGAGTTGTACTTCCTGAATGATTTGTTTGCACTTTTGCATCCTTTCATGCTCTAACTCTGGTATGGGATAGGCCACTGCATGATCTATAGGGCTTCGTCCTTCTTGAATCCTTCCCTTATATGCTTTGATTAGGGTGTCTAGACTCTGAGAACTTCCTATTTCAGACTGATTTTGTGTCTTTTGAGGAGAAGTACTTTTGGGTTGATCCTGATTGTCTTCTTCCAAATGTTTGCCCATCCTTCTCTTCTTTTCCCATTTCCCTTTTTGTCTATTTCTCTTCACCTTCGAGGCTGAACCTTCATTTTGTTCCTTAATTGTTCCTTGTTGTTTGGCTTGAGCCCTTGTTATAATATTTATTCCCACTTGGTCATTTTCACTCACTTCTTCTTGTTCCATAATGTTAACTGTTTTTAAAGGTATGTTATTAGGTGTGTTCTGTTGTTTTTGGGGATTCTTTGGGCAATCTTTTATCAAATGTTCTCTGCCACAATCCTTACAGTAGGCTCCCTCTATTCTCAATGTAGGAGGTTGCGGACAGTCTCTAATGAAATGCTCTCCTCCACACCTATAACAAGTTATCTTTGGTCCCCCTTTGAATTGAGGTTTTTGGTTGGACATGTAATTGTTGGTAATATACATGAATGTTGCTGTGTCCATTTCAATTTTCCCATTTCCCAAGTCTAGAGCTTTTAACTCAGGTTCTCTTATTTCATATTCTTCCCAATCTTCTTGATATCCCTCACTCCATCGATATTCTTCCTTATATGGTGATCTTAGTCTTGAATTCCCATCCTCTATTGGTGTATACTTGATTGGTACCACATTAGTTGGTATAGGAGGTTGTTATCCCAGCACAGGTCTTGGTTGTTCAGTATAGCCTGATTCCCTTTGAGCCATATAATCTCTTTCCTTGATGGGTTGTTTGTTATAGAAGCATTCCTCCCTGGTATGGTTTGTCCATTTTCTCTCTAGTGTACAGTACTTAAGTGTCTTCCTATCTTGTAAGTGTGGTGGCTTCTGATATGGGCATTGTTGTGCCAGATGATTTTCTCCACAAATGTAACATTTTTTATTTGTGCTTATCCTAGAGTTTATAAGATTAGTTTTAGTGCTTACCTCTAGGGCTTTAGCAATAGCCTGAGCCAACTCTTCTGCTGGAGGAATTTTGTCTTCATATGATCTAGGTTGATCAAATGCTAACAGATCTTGACCTCTGTTGTCCTCCAAATCTATTGCTTCCTTTACACAGGCTGCTAAATCAGGACATCTTCTATAATACACTAGGGTTCTTAGTTGGGCACTTCTCAAACCCTCAATGAATAAGGATACTTGTTTTGCCATGGAAGGTACTTCCTCTCTTGGGCACCTATCAATGTATTGTTTAAATCTTCTGGCTGCTTCTCTAACATTTTCATCCTTTTGTTGTTTGAAACTATGTATCAATGTGGCTGTACTATTGTTGAGAGCAGTATGGGCACCCAAGGACCGACTAGACAAGGAAGCCAGCGGAGAGAGTCAGAACAAGGTGAAGGAGTAAGTAGACAAAGCAGTCGATGCAAATCTGGCAGATAGGCCCTTCAATTTTTCCCAAATCAACATCTTTTAATAGTGATTCTTATCACTAACAATCATTGTAAATGCCATTTCATATTTTTGTAGCTCCATTTTGTGCAAGCCAAGGAGTCCTTGAGCTTGAGGAGTCTTAGAAGTACCTACATATCAATTTTCGTATTTTTTAGACTCCGTTTAAGCCCTCAAATTGGCCCTGGAACCTAATTTTTAACTAGGCTGGACACTAGGTCTGGACAGGGCCAAAACCTAGTCAAAAACTATAAAAAGAGCTAGAGAGCTCATTTTTGAGGTTAGATTGTAATTGAAACGAACTGGTAAGAGCATTTTGAAAGTAATTGAAGAACTCCATTGATTCTCACTCTTTGTCTTGCCGTGTGTGCGCGTGTGTGTGTATGTGTGTGCATGCTAGTGTGCTTCTCACTCACGCACTTGTGCCGCCACTTGCTCGAGGTCTCCATACCATCCTCACGTCTTCCCGGATTGACATTAAAGGAGGTGCTACTCATCATTGAGCTACACCAAATTTTGGTGCCGTTGCCGGGGATCGAGCTTTGAGGACGAGCGTGTGATGGTAAGACGTAGATTGTAGACGTTGGCGTGTAGGTAAATTTTCTACTTTTCCTATTTTTCCTCTTTCTTACTTCACCACCATCATCATCTTCACCATCTTCCACCTCCATTTTCATCATCGCGAAAATTTCAGTTTTTTGACTATATCCCCATCTCCACCTCATTTCCCTCATTTCACTTGTGAGAGAGAGCGAGAGAGCGATATTGCGTGTGTGTTTTCTTGCATGTTTCTTGAGCTTTTTGCAGGACCTTGCTGAATCACCATCCCCAGCTTCCTGCGCAGGTACGAAACTCGTCGAAACTGTCTCGCAGTCGCCGCCTTCTGTCCATCGCGATTGACAGAAATTTTCACTTGTTGGTAAATCTGAGTGCACCACAGTGGACTAGAGACCCTGCACACCACCTTTCCACCAAAATTTTTGAAAATCTGGCAAAATTTCAGTCCATCGCGATTGACAGCTCTGTCCATCGCGACTGACTGCCTGTCCATCGCGATTGACTGAACCTCTGTCCATTGCGATTGATTGAGTGTCCATCGCGATTGACTGAACCTCTGTCCATCGCGATTGATTGAGTGTCCATCGCGATTGACTGAACCCTCTGCCCATCGCGATCGACTGAACCTCTGTCCATCGCGACTGACTACCTGTCCATCGCGATTGACTGAACCTCAGTCCATCGCGACTGACTGCCTGTCCATCGCGACTGACTGCCTGTCCATCGCGACTGACTGCCTGTCCATCGCGATCGACTGAACCTCTGTCCATCGCGACTGACTACCTGTCCATCGCGATTGACTGAACCTCTGTCCATCGCGACTGACTGCCTGTCCATCGCGACTGACTGCCTGTCCATCGCGATTGACTGAACCCTCTGTCCATCGCGATTGATTGAGTGTCCGTCGCGATTGACTGAACCTCTGTCCATCGCGATTGATTGAGTGTCCATCGCGATTGACTGAACTCTCTGTCCATCGCGATTGACTAAGTGTCCATCGCGATTGACAGCCCTGTCCATCGCGATTGACAGCCAATCTTAGCCAAATTTTTTAGGGATTGTTAATTGAAGAGTTGGGCTAATTTTGGGCACAAATATTTTACTCTTGAGCACATGAGGAAGCCTTAGGAAAGCAACTTGGGGAAAACCTGTTGCACAGTGATCCTGTTTGAACCCTGTCGTAACCCTAGAACCCTGAACGGTTACAACTTTTTCATACGAAATCCATTTTTTGAGCTCTAGGGCTTGTTGGAGAGCTTGTGGCATATACTACACGCCCTCAACTGTTTTTTATGAAGATAATGCATTGATTTTCAGATAGGGTATTTTGAAGTTGACCATACCCAGGGGGATCAAAGTCAGGGGTCTTTAGAATTGTTTTCTTAAAAATCATTATGCAAGTTTGTGTTTGTGCTACAAGAATGAAAATAATTGGTTCTGTCTTTGGAATTTAAATCTTTAAGCTAACTTTGGAACTCTTACAGATCCATTGAGAGCATCGAAAGGCGTTCTAAGCAAGAGTAAGTGCAGGCTTGGGAACACACTTCCTGGGCAGTCAAGGCAACCAAGAAGGAAACGAAAGGTTGGAAATTCTCAACTCCCTTTATCAATTCCTAGCTTAGGCTAAGAACGGCGAGAGGTAGGAGTAAGTCAGAGCGACGATAAGCAGGTATCAAGTTGAAGACCACCTAAAAACTCAAGTTCAAGCTAAAAACCTAATCTCCGTACTGTCGATAACATAAAGGAAAAGAACTTAACTTGGAACGATCAACCGGAAAACACGAAGAACATTCAAGTAATTCCTGACGATGTAATATAAGACAAGACCTTAAACACGAGAAATAACTAAAAAGAATCAAGTGACTAATATAAAGTAACCAGCAACGAGGTTGTACTCTGGGCAAAGAATTGGACTACTTAGATAGGCATATGAACCTTAGATCAGGAAGACATCTAGCAAGGGAGAGACAAAGCCTTAGGTCTTCAGAGGCTAGTGTTAACCACACTGCTAGGTCTTGGGCCCAGCAGTTGAGCCACCACTCGTACTACCCTAGCTCTGAGACCAGTGAGTCAGAGATGTCTCAAGGCATGGACAGACCTACGGGAAGTTCAGGAGTGCCTTACTTGTACAGGGTAGAAGGCTCTTACAAAACACAGCTGGAATACCTTAGGACCAACCGATTAGGTGCTAGCATCTATAAGGACGGCCTAGGAAGATCTGTGGTACAGATTAAGAATCCTGATCAATCCATAGGACTAGAGCACCCAGCAGTCAAGTTTGAAAATGCTGCATACCTGGACAAAGAAGGAACCATATATGTAGTCACCAGTCACCTGGACAGGACAGATGAGTTTGGGAATGTAATCTCAGAGGCGGACTTAGGTGACTTAGAGCAAGGAAACATGGGTACGGAACCTAGAACCCCTCGAGGCAAATCAGTTCTCACTAGGATTATCACACCGGAATGGGTTCCCCAAGACAACAAGAGCATAGAGTTGCTCCTCAATCGAGAAACCGACGAAGCCTTTTGGAGGTATAGATCTAATCAGCCAACTGATATAGGAAATATCATGATCTATGAGTTTAAGGATCCTGATAGCCCAGGCAGAGTGACCTACTTAGATCACGCTTCAGAACGGATCTTTGTGGTTACGGAAAATGATAGGCATGCTTACACTTGGAAGGGTGAATTCATTTTCCCCCAACCAAGATCAAATGTATCCTATGGTCACCCTGGGGCTGGAACATCCCAAGCTCATGGTATGCAAAGAAACAGAAGTAGAGATAGACCAGAAGTAAGTTTTGCCAACCCAGTGGGCAGAGAAAGAACGGGGACGGAGACGAATAGAGTGGAACCTAAGATGCTTAGAGCTCATAGGAACCAAAGAAATGTGGATGGATTTCCTCTACCGAGACCTAGAGAGCACACAAGAACGTTGAGACCAACCCAGCTAGTTAAGTCCATGAAGAATTACTTTGATGGCACAGGAGATCCCTATGATCATGTGGCGGAGTTCAAGCAAGTCTTAAGAGCTGAACAAGTGGAGGATCTATTCACGCAGTACAATGCCTTCGGTCTAACCCTTAGGAACACAGCACTTACATGGTTTCAGCCATTGGATGAGCGACAGTTCAGGAGCATAGACCAACTCCTAGAGGCTTTCATTGTAGAGTTCTCTAAGAGTGGCATAAGACACAATACCTCATCATTGATTCACAACTTCAAACAGACTCCCCAAGAGACTGTCAGATTGGCAGGAAGAAGATTTAGACAATATCTTGAAAGGTGCCCTGTTTCGGAGCTACCCACACCTGCAAAACAAGTAGCCTTATTCCTTGATGGATTGTTGAGTACGAAATTGAGATCCTACGTGTATCTGAAGGACCCTAGGACTATAGAAGAGTGTGTACGCATGTGCATTGACATTGAAGATAACCTAGGGGAAGAACTAGAGCTTTCCAAAATCTACAAAGACTCAGATAGTGCATCTAGTCACTCTTCCACGCAATCCACATCAATTGAGGAACTCGCAGAGAAAGTAGCTCAAAAGTTAGGGGTAACTAGTAAACAAATCCCAAGGTTTGCCCCTGTGAAAAGGTGCTACACTTGTGGTGGTGACCACATGGCGAATGTCTGCCCCATTATGGCTCAGCCCCAAGTAAATCCTAGTAGCCAGTACTGCACCATAGAACGGAGATACACCAATCACATCGCACAAGATTGCCCATACAACAAGCAGGCAGTTAGGCAACCCTACCCTCAGCCATACCCGCAGCAAGGAAGATACCAGAACCCATACCCTCCACAACCATATGGCAGGCCACAGCAACCTTATCAGCAACCCTATCAAAACCAGCAAAGGCCTCAGCCAGTGCTAGCTCAACAACCACCTGCCCCAGCTAATGTGATTCCGGTAAAGTATGCTGTTGCAGAAGAAAACCTGAATAGAGCGATAGTCCCGGTGACACCCTTGATCTCTGAAAATGACCTCAGTGACCATAGCTTTGATTCTACACATGTCGATAGTCCCCAGGCATACTACATGCAGTGTCCAGAACATTGTGAGTCCTATTACAGCGAAGAACCGAGTGAACCTAGTTGGGAGTCCGATTACACAAACGTCATGTATACAAACCCCAACCCTAGACCTCAACCTAGGCAAGTAAGACCTCCATTCCCAAGAGGACCGTGCTACAGGTGCCAAGGAGATCACCTCATTCATGATTGTCCCTTGCCTCCACCTACACAACCCCAGTCAGTGACGATCCAAGGCTTTTGCCAAGACTGTGGAAAAGAGCATCTCTTACGAGATTGCCCAAAGAACCCCAATCACATGCCAAAAATCACTCCCATCAACGTTGTTGGGTTAGTGGTAGACTCCACAGGGAGCGTGACTTCCACTGCACCAGTACAGGTAGTCACTAGAGCTCAGGCATTGCAGCAAAACCAAGGGACAAGCCAGGAAAAGAACCCAGAGGCTAGTGAAACCGAGAGCATAACAAAGAAAAGGACTAGAGCGTGGAAAGATAGTCGGGAAAGAATGAAAAGACAATGGGCTAAAAAGATGAGTGAACTTGAGGAAAGCATAAGAGAAACCAAAGCCAGGATAACTGAACTCACATCTCAAACTCCTCACACTACCCCACCACCACATTTCCCATCGCCATCCGACCAACCACCTTCCAACCTGCCTAACCTAAACCCACCACCCCCTAGAGTAGGATAAGTCCTAGCAGATCCCACTCCCGAAGACCTTAATATGATGCTTAAAGCATATCAGGCCAGAATCCAAGAAGGGCCAAACGTAACTGATCATGAAAAATGCTACCCTAGAGCCGAGCTAGAGCTTGAAGGAACCAAAATTTGTGCCAAAATGGTGGAATTGGCTCAGACCATGTTTGAGGCCAGTCGCCTATTTAACATCTCAAATTCAGCGAAGACACAGTTGAATTTTGATGGATTGTTAGAAAGAATAGAGAGGTTAATTGCACAATCAGAAAAGGAACCTGCCCCTCAAAGAAAGGAAAGAGCAAGAGAACGAATAAGCCAGCCTCTTCAGGAAGCCCATGTGCCTCCCCAAGAAGCTTATGTTCCCCCTCAAAAGGCAGATGAACCCCCCTCGAAAGCTTACGTACCTCCACAGGTTGCCTTCATTCCTTCTCAGAGAGCGTATGAGCCTGCTCGGAAGAGTAATGGAATAAGTAATCCTCCCCAGGAAGCTTGTGCTCCAGCCATCTATGAGAACAAGGAGAGAGTCAACGATAGAATAAGCCCTCCTTCCCAGGTTGCTTATGTGCCTAATTCTACGGAGCCGGACACTTCTTCTTCTATGAATCGGTTTGCACCAGACTTCCTACGAGAGATTCAAGAAGACAAATGGGATAACGAAAGTGAAGTCGCCCCTCCCTTTGAACTTGTGGATGATGCACACGATCAATTCCCACAAGACATCCCATCTATTTACGGGGAACATGAGAGTACTCAGTCTCACGAGAGACTGGACTTTGAGTCTAATTCCATACAAGAGCTACCCCACTTCACAGGCCCATGGGAAGCAAAGTCCACGTGTATGAGAGCACCCACAGTCATGGTAAGGAACGACGACTCAGTCATATCAAGGAACACGGAGGTAGTAAAGAACACCAAGGCGCAGCACGATCTCACTTTGGAAGAACTGCCTAAGAATAGACCAAAAGCGCGGAAATGTGTAGCCAGTCAAGTGACTGAAGTTGCAGAACCACGTTCCCGAGTAGGATCCCATAGGACAGTGCCAGAAATTCCCTTGGATAAGATAGGAGATATGTGTGAAGGCGAAGAAGGGAACACCTATCTTCCCATCACCTACCAGGAGTACACCACCAAGGCAATTTTGGACTCAGGTGCAGGAGTTGCAATTGCCACTACTTCCCTTTGGAAGCGTTGGGGCAAGCCAGCACTCAGGCCAACGAGGATGAAATTGCAAATGGCCGATGGTCACATAGAGAGACCCCTAGGATTGCTAGAAGGAATAACTCTCACCACTTGTGGTGTCGAGTTTGAGCATACATTTGCTATCTGTGACTTCAGCAAAAATCATGCCCATGAGATGATTTTGGGAAGACCATTTATGCGACAGTTGCAAGTGGTACATGACTGGGGCACCAACTCCTTGTATTTGCAACACTTAGGCGTTACAACCAAAGTAAATCTCAAAGATTACTCCCATAGAGATGTCCCTCCCATCCAGTGGAATCACATCCATAGAGCCAAAGATGATACGGAATCTGTGCATTCCATAGGGTCAGGATCCTCTTGGATGCATGAAGACACCCACTTATGGATGTGCAAAGTAGCAGTAGAGGAAGAGAAGAGAGAAAAGGCCAGAGAAATAGGTGCAAAAGAAACACATAGAGCAATTCAAGACCCAGCCTATGCACCTGTAGTCTTTCCTGACGAGGAATTTGAACCCCATGGCTGGGCAGAAATTTTAGCAACCATGGACGTAGCCATCAATGAAGAACAATGGACACCTCACTGTGATGAGGATGGCTATGACCTTTCAGTCTTCACCATAGAGCCGATCATGGGAGAGGCAGTTCTAGAAGAATGCGAACCTAGCCCTGATGCATTTGAGGATGCAAGTGACTCCGATCTCGAGTCTATCATTATGGACCCACCATTTGCATCAGATGAAGAATACTTCCATGAAATAGAATTTCAACCCCAGAGGCATGGAGAGATTACAAATGATGTAAGATTAACAACACACGTGACTCCGAAGGAAGAAGGAAAGAAACGAAAGAAGAGAGAAGTCTCACCAGAAGAGGAAGAATCTTTGTTTGAGGTCCCAGAAAATTTCGAAGTACGAGATAGACGACAGGAGAGTCATGATAAGAATGCCTAAACGAGAGGCACAATCAGGAGAGGCCTATGATAACAAAGAAACCACCAAGAAAATAGTAGTGGCCATAGAAGAAGGAGAGGAGAGATGCACGTATATAGGCCATGACCTGACAGAAGAAGAAGAGCACGAATTGATTGCCTTGCTAAGAGAATACAGAGATGTATTCGCTTGGAGTTACAAGGATTTGAAAGGGGTTGACCCGGACATATGCTCGCACACCATCCCCATGACTTCAGATGCCAAACCCTCTAAGCAAAAGCCTTATACATATAACGATAATTACGCTGCTAAGATCAAAGAAGAGATAGATAGACTGGTCGAAGCTGGATTTATCTATGAAATTGAGCACACTGAGTGGGTATCACCCATCGTAGTGGTGCCCAAGAAGAATGGCAAACTGCACGTGTGCATTAACTTGAAGAAGGTTAATGCAGCCACTATTCGAGATAACTATCCGCTTCCCATCACAGAACATCTCTTAGAAAGAGTGGCAGGCAAGGAAGTGTACAGCTTCCTTGATGGATTTTCGGGTTACAATCAAGTAGCCATAGCTCCAGAGGATCAGCATAAGACAGCCTTTGCCACAGAATGGGGCATTTTTGCCTTTAGAGTAATGCCATTTGGGCTTACCAATGCACCAGCTACCTTCTAGAGGCTGATGTGCCATGTGTTTAAGGAGTTTCTGAGGAAGAGTTTAGAAGTCTATGTTGATGATCTTTGTGCTTATTCCAATATTAGACAAACCCATATTCCTGAACTCAGACAAATCTTTGACAAATGTAGAGAATATCAAGTCTGCCTGAACCCAGAAAAGTGTGTTTTTATGGTCAGGCAAGGCAAGATTCTAGGACACATAGTGTCAAAGAATGGCATATCTACCGACGAAGAAAAAGTGAGAGCCATAGCAGAGCTACCTAGGCCAAAGAATGTCAAGGAAGTACAAGCTTTCATGGGGCACTGTGGTTATTACTGACGATTTATACACATGTATGCTGTCATTGCAAAGCCCATGTACGGACTTCTGACTAACTTTGAGTGGACGGATGAATGTGAGAATTCCTTCCAGGAGCTTAAACGAAGATTGTGTTCAGCACCAATCTTGACCACACCAGATTGGAATAAGCCATTCCATGTTCATGTTGATGCATCCAATTATGCTATTGGATGTGTGCTTGCACAACCTACTGGTGAAGGTAATATGGATCTTCCAATTGCCTATGCCAATAGACAATTGAATGCGGCTGAACGGAATTACACCACTACAGAGCGAGAAGGATTAGGCATGGTATATGCAGTTAAGAAATTTAGACACTATTTGCTTGCAAATAAGTTTAAATTTTTTACTGATCATCAGGCATTGTTATATCTCGTAAACAAGCCATGCAATACAGGAAGATTAGTAAGATGGTTTCTCTTGCTAATGGAATATGATTTTGAGGTTGTGGTAAGAAAAGAGAGGACCCATTTGAGAGCTGATCATCTTTCTAGGCTCACATCGGGAGAAGCCCCACAAGGAGTATCAGATGACCTTCCTGATGCTTACTTGTTTAATCTGGAAGTGGTGCCGCAGTGGGCTAAGCCATTGGTACCAGTATTGACATACGGGCCTAACCATCCAGTGGTAAACACACGGAATAGAGAGGTTGTAAAAGCCCAAAAGTACCACATCATGGCAGGAAGTATGTACAAGCACACAGATCAAGGGATCTTGGCTTGCTGCGTAGAAGAGGATGAGTACGCTAAATGGTTGCAATTAGCACATGTAGGTGCACTAGAGCAACACCATTCAAAGCAACGAACCTTACAGACACTAAGAAGACTCGGAGTGCATTGGCCGACTATGGAAGCGGATGTCCAAAAGTGGTGCAAGGAATGCCCAATCTGTTGCACTAAGCCACCTGTGGAACACGCCACTCTTTATCAAGTATCCATTGTGCCAGATTGGAGTGAACCACTAGTATCCTTCCTAAGGACGAAAGCATTCCCTCCAGACATGACTCTGGCTAGGAAAAGGAGTTTAGAACAAGAAGCCCTGGATTACTCACTCATTGGTGATAATCTATACAAGCGTGGTAAAGATGGTTACCTGAGGCTATGTGTCCATGAAAGTGAATATCTTAAGATCTTAGAAACTGCTCACCAAGGTGTAGCAGGAGGACACTTTGGACCGGATCGGGTGATCAAGGCAATACTATTTGCGGGCTTCTGGTGGCCTACCCTTCACATGGATGCACATACCTATGTGAAACGGTGTGATGTCTGTCAGAGGACTCAGTATCCTATACGCAAAGATGAGATGCCACTGAAACCTATGATGGGTGGACGTGCATTCTCTAAGTGGGGAATAGACTTTGTAGGTCCTATTAATCCCCCAGCTAAAGGTTCTCATGCGGAATACATCATTGTTGCGACAGATTATCTAACTAAGTGGGTAGAGGTAAGGGCTACGACAAAGAACGATGCTCAAACAACTGCTAAATTCTTGTTTGAGAGTGTATTCACGAGATATGGGCTACCTATAGAGCTTGTAAGTGATAGAGGCACTCATTTCTTGAACGAAGTGATTGAAAATCTACTCCAAGAATTCTTGGTAGTACACAAGAAGTCTGCCCCCTATCACCCTCAAGCTAATGGACAAGCTGAGAGCACTAATAAGATCTTATGCAATGTACTGACAAAATTAGTGAACACTAAACGCTCTGATTGGGACAAACAGCTACACCATGCTGTTTGGGCATACCGAGTTGCCTACAAAACGGTACTCCAAGCCACCCCCTTTCAGATGGTATTCGGCCAAAACGCTGTGTTACCCTTGGATTTCTTGATCCCTACATTGAGTGTAGCACAAGAGCACGAATGGACAGGTCATGAGCTCTCCTCTAGGATCTTTGACCTTGAACGATTAGGAGAAACAAGACTGAGAGCCGCTGCAGGAATATATGCAGCCAAGAAGAGACAGAAGGCATACTTTGATGCCCACGTGAAGGATAAGGGTTTGAAAGCAGGAGATCTAGTTTTAGTCTATACACTGAAACAACACGCAAGGAAGCTAGAAAAGAGAGGCTACGGACCTATGATCATCAATAGGATCTCCACGAGTGGAGCAGTACAACTAGCCACGTTAGAGGGTGATGTTCTCCCAAACTATATTAGCGGTTGCAGAGTCAAGTTGTATCAGGAACCCCTCACGGAGGAAATGCTCAGCCGACTCAACACTGCTAAGAAACGCAAAGAGGAGGAAAAGCGAATTCGAGAAGAAGCTTTAGAACGCATCAGAAGGATGAAGTTACGAAGGCAAGGCCGAGATCAGACTAGAACAGATGACTATGCAGATCAAGGATATCCTATGGCCATGTGTGAAGTCGCAGGAACAAGCTCGCATAGGATAATTGATCGACGTCCTTTCATAACCCTAGATATAGGACAAGGAACGAGTGCAAGGACCGTAAGAGCCTTGATTGACTCAGGTGCAGCCACTAGTGCGGTTAAATTGTCTTACTGTCAAGAGTTGCAGTTAACTGTCAATCCTGTGGAAGCGTATCTATAGGATTGGGAGGCGTGGAAACCCCTTGTGTGGGCGAGGTGGAACTTCCCCTCTACATTCATGATGAGGCAATGACAGTTAAAGTACTAGTGTGTCAGGATGAGGACCTCACGGAACCCCTCGTCTTGGGTCAAGACTGGATCTATGACCAAGCAGTCAACTGGAACCTAAGAAGTGGACTTCTTCAGGTATGGGTCAATCATAGTCGAATTACAGTAGAGTTGGATAATGGAGCACTCAAAGAACTAGGAAAGGCACAGACTCCTGGTCCTTCCAGGAGTACACATGAAGATGACCATGTTGTTCTTGTCCAAAACTATGTGTTGCAGAGGAATGCTATGCACAAAAAAGGAGTCAGGGATGCAACGGAACTCCCTTCTTTTCCAAAAGTCAGAAGGAGGCAACAACCAAAGGTGGCTCAAAGGCAGAAGAAGCAGAGTACTACCTATGCCGGAAATCAAAGAACCTGCGCAGCAGAATGTCTCAACAAGTGAACCAAGTGTGGGTGCGAAAAGGCGAACACCCGGTCGCACTCACACCACCGCACGGGCAAAGCCTCTTATTAGTAACCAACAACACGTCACTAATAAGAGGTCTTTCGGAAATTCTTTTGCTAACGTGAAATCTATTTGGGTGCCCAAAAAGTCGATGAAGGCTAGCCCACAATCAAGACAAATTTGGGTGCCTAAGGCTTGTTTGCGGCTCAAATAGCTACACCAGAACACACCCTACACAGCATGATCCATTCACCCGCACAGCCTACATCCACTCATTTTCAACACCAAGGCACATGAGCACGAACAGAATCAGTTGTAAATGGGTACCTAAAAGGCCTCATGTTCAAGCTGACACACCTATAAAGCTCTCGAGAATCTCTACGGAACCACGAGCAAAACCCATCCACTGCATTTGGCAGCCCAAGACTTGTAACAAACCCCCGGACCCCGATTGTAAATCCATGACCACCTACTAACCGCTTCACTCTCACATCACATCATTTCGCTTAGCTCTTAGGTCTACCTAACTCCTAACTACACACACCAGCACGAGCACTTATTAACCCCTAACCACTCCCGAACTTTAAGTTAATGTTGTAACAAGGGACACCATGTCATTTCTGTGCCCATTGCAATGTTAACGTTTATTCATATATTCTCACAGAATCAGCTGCGACATTTTCACATGGCGGAGGCAGCAGGAACTAGCTCTCACACAGAAACAAGCCCGCACAATCCCACCTCCCCTGCATTTCAAACGTTTCCCCTTGCATCTCATAATGTAAATAGCACGTTCAACACCTTACTTCAGTGTGCACATCAACTGCAACAAGAGTACCATCAATTGGAAGAACGCACTACGGCACTCCAAGCAGAATCTCAACGTCTACAAGCTAGAGTCACCACTCTTGAAGCTGACTACCAGACGCTCCTAGCCGAGCATACCACCCTACAGCAGGCTCACTCCGAACTGGAATCAAAGACATCAACAGTAGATGACCAAGCAGTCAAAGAACTAGAAACAGTGCTTCAAGCGCAAATGATCTCTAACGCTACACTCAGACGCAACATTGGGCTATTAAGGAAGCATATGGCCGCAGCACTAGAAGAGAACAAACGACTTCAACAACAAAACCAAGACAACTTTGAAGCGGCTATGGAAGGAACCGTAGGAGCAACCGTTAGCCCGACCAGATATAGAGCAGTCCCATCGAAAGACATTCGCATCTTACTTGAGGAGCATGCAAATTTCTTGAAGTCATATGAAAAGCTAGAGACTGAATGTGCAGATCTCAAGAAACAGGTTGCCAGTGTGCCCACAGCTCAACAGGAGCCGGTAATCTTGCAGCACTCTACAGAAGAAATGGAGACCCTCCGGAAACAGGTGGCAGAACTCCAAGCACGCCTCCTCCCATATGAACGACCACCCTCGCCCATTGAAGAACCAGAACCTGAAACAGTAGTGGAAATCCCCGTCGATGACAGCTATGAAGAGCCATACGAGCCTATGCCGACGCCTGGTGGTCAAACTACGGAAGAAGGACAAGACACGTTAGAAATTCAAGTTCCAGATTGGGTCAAAAGGGTCGAGAAAGTGGGTAAGACACATGATGATCGTGTGGCCGTGCAAATGCAATCTCTCACAAATCTGGAAGAAACTGTCCTTCGGTCTTCCTACTTTCAAAATTTATCCCATCAACGGTTAATCACAACATCAGAATCGCAATACATGCCTTATTTTGTCTTACTACATGATTATAATGCAGAAGTCAAAAGACATACAGGGAAGGAGCCCACATTCGCCACTCAATTTGAGATAGGGGATTTACCGACAGATGCACGTGCTGGCTCGATCTTCCAACCTAATTGGCGTGCACGTCTACTCACCGATTACCCAGAGATGATGAGTACTTGGGCAACCATGCCACTATATATCAAGTATAATCCATGCTATTGTCCAGTGGTACGTCGCAGATCCTGGCAAGCATTTGCAATCAAGGTACGCCACAATAAAGAATGCTCGGCTTGGATCAACTATCCATATTTTGCTCCGCCTCGGGGGACCCCAACCGTAGCTTACATGATATCAACAATTCGGCACTGGTCCACACGCCTAAATAATGTACCCGACATAGCAGCAAAAATGTGTATGAAGATATTCGAGCTCATGACCATTGTCTTCAAAACCTTTCGGAATGTCCAAGCTCCATACATCTCTGCCCCTGGATTCTCTCAAGGCAACAAGGATCTAGTCTACGACATGAGCCAAACCCCCTCGGTCACTATCATCTTTGCTTGGCATGCACGAATAAAGTACTTGCCCGCATGCTTCAAGCAGACATTTGAGGAAATGTTCTCTACGGGATTCTGGGAATACCATTCCGAAATTTTCATTCCCAGACCCACACATTTGCTACATCTATTCGCAGTAGAACAAGCGATCCATGCAGATCAGTTACGTCTGCCACATCCGGACATTCCAGGACCAATCGATTGGGATCGTATGATGACAGATTTGGCCAGAGGACTACGCATACAAGAACATCAGCTTGCCACTCAGGTTGTGGAATATTACATCCAACACTCCCAGCAACAAGGGTCTGTCAGGGACGACAGACGCGAGAGAGGGGGGGGTGTTGAGAGCAGTATGGGCACCCAAGGACCGACTAGACAAGGAAGCCAGCGGAGAGAGTCAGAACAAGGTGAAGGAGTAAGTAGACAAAGCAGTGGACGCAAATCTGGCAGATAGGCCCTTCAATTTTTCCCAAATCAACATCTTTTAATAGTGATTCTTATCACTAACAATCATTGTAAATACCATTTCATATTTTTGTAGCTCCATTTTGTGCAAGCCAAGGAGTCCTTGAGCTTGAGGAGTCTTAGAAGTACCTACATATCAATTTTCGTATTTTTTAGACTCCGTTTAAGCCCTCAAATTGGCCCTGGAACCTAATTTTTAACTAGGCCGGACACTAGGTCTGGACAAGGCCAAAACCTAGTCAAAAACTATAAAAAGCTAGAGAGCTCATTTTTGAGGTTAGATTGTAATTGAAACGAACTGGTAAGAGCATTTTGAAAGTAATTGAAGAACTCCATTGATTCTCACTCTTTGTCTTGCCGTGTGTGCGCGTGTGTGTGTATGTGTGTGCATGCTAGTGTGCTTCTCACTCACGCACTTGTGCCGCCACTTGCTCGAGGTCTCCATACCATCCTCACGTCTTCCCGGATTGACATTAAAGGAGGTGCTACTCATCATTGAGCTACAACTATGTTTTATCCCGGTCTTAGAGAATTCCCCAATGAAGGCTTCTAAGAAAGATTCAATATCCTGGTACATTTCCTTTCTCAAAGGAATGAACCAAGATAAGGCTGGTCCTGTTAGGGTTAGCCCAAATGCCTCAAATTGTACTTTGTAATCTTCTACCTCTTCAGCTCTGATTAATTGCCTAAATTCTGCAGCATGAGCATGAGGATCTGAATAACCCTCATATTGGTTCTTCATACATTTGGCAACCTGGTATGGTCTAAGCATTCTACCTTGAGGCTGCCAATGGGATCTTCTTTTGAGTGGGAAGTCATTATATCCTTCTGGTTCCTTGTCAAAGGGATTTGGGGAAATCTATGTCCTCCTCCCATGTTGTTGTTCATTACCGGTATAGTTTTCATTTCGCCTAGGTAAATTTGTCTGCTCCATGTTATGTTCCCAAGGTCCTTTGTCAGTACATTGCCCTAGATCATTTGAATTTTCTGGGTCTTGAGAGAATATGTACACATCCTCTTGGATGTGATGGCTGGATGCACTCAGAAGTTGAGTTGATGCTGCAAATCCTGCTTCACACCCTGCCCTCTCTTCTCTTCAGATATGCTTAGTAGACTCCTTGAGCTTCCAAATAACACCAAAATATGCTATATGTACTTTGGAAATGAGTTGAGTAATGATTAGATCAAAACAGACTACTTGTGATTTCAAGAATCCTAAAAAACTTGCTATTTTGGTATTGACACCTGCTCAGAGTTATGCTCAGTATGACCAGTGTAGTTACAATTAGCAAAATTCCTTCTAGGGATATTCAATTAGCTTAGTAAGCTTCCATTTGCAAGTGGAATGAAAGAAAATGATAAACCACACTCAGAGAAATCACTTTAGCAAAATAAGGTGTACCCCCGATTTTTTAGGAGACTTACAGTCACAGACCAGTGAGCACCCCGACGACTGATTTCTCTGTGCTGGTGAATCCAATGGCCTTGAAACTTTGTACGTGTATAGTAGACTTTGAGCTGAATCCAATGCACTTTGAATCATTCAATTTGGTTCAGTAGATCTTGAGATATGCTCCTTTGAAGTTGACAGAGTTGGAGGTAGTCACTCAGAGAAAACAGAGACTATGAATATATGTATATTGATTAAATCTAATGATTGTACATTCCCATTGGCATGTAATGTGATGCTCAATGGTACTCAAAGGTGTAGGCTATGGTGTAGCTCACACACACTCAATGATTGACTCAGAATTGCCTCGGGAGGAGTGAAGAAGCCCGCGACTTTTTCTTGTACTTTTTGTAGGAGTTGAATGAGATTTTTGAATTTCAAATCCAGGTTAATCTCCTTGAATCATGTACCTAAAAGTGAATGAGATATTCTCTCAATCATCCATCTACTTTTCCACGACTTCCTCAAGTAGGTGAGTTTACAAGAGTGATTAAAGTCATATAGACTTTTACATGAGATAAATGGTAATAACCAATTAAGCATTGGTTCCTATGATCATTGTTCCAAGTGAATATATCCTTCAAGAGTTCAAGCTTTAGCCTTCCAAGGTTCCAATTGTCCAAGCCAATGTGTGTAGGCTTGTTTTGCACCAACAGCTCCCCCTCAAGCCAAACACTTTGGCTCAAGTCTTCATCTCTAGTCTTCAATTATTTCCTGCAATCCAATCATGGATTTAAATCTGCATAGCTTGCTTCCATCCAGAGCTTTAGTAAGCAAATCTGCACATTGTATATTAGTAGACACATATGATAATTGAATTTCTTTGCTAAGTAACTTCTCCCTCACATAGTGGTAGTGAACCTCTATGTGTTTTGTCCTAGCATGATAAATTGGATTAGCTGCTAGGTGAAGTGAACTTGTGTTATCACCAAATATGATTGGTGGCCTTGTGTATAGGCCCAATTCTGAATATAATAGCTTCAACATATGGCTTCTTGAGTGGCATTGGCTAGCGCTCTGTACTCTGCCTCAGTAGATGATAGAGCTACTGTGGGTTGTTTCTTGGATGACCAAGAAATTGGTTTATCACCTGCAAAACATATATAACCAGATGTACTCCTCCTGTCATCCTTGCAACCTGCCCAATCTGCATCTGAGTATACCTTAATATCAATGTCTGATGAATATGGAAAGTACAAACCATGATTTTGTGTTTCCTTTAGGTACTTTACTATCTTCTTTGCTGCCTCCAAATGTGGTACTCTTGGTTTATGCATAAATTGGCTAAGTACACTAACACCATATGATATCAATCCTGGTTAAGGTAGCATAATTTAGACTACCTACCAAACTTTGGTAACCTGTAATATCTTTGAGTTCTTCTCCTTCATGTGCACTGAGTTTGTGGTTGACCTCCATAGGAATGTTTGAGACTTTAGCTTCCTGCAAATTAAACTTCTTGACCATGTCTTGAATGTACTTCTTCTGAGTAATAAAGATACCTGAATTTGTGTAGACCAATTCAAGTCCTAGGAAGTACTTCAATAATCCAAGATCATTGATCTTGAATTCCTTCATCATCTGTCCTTTGATGTGTCTAATTCCCTCAACATCATTTCCTGTAATAATGATGTCATCAACATAGACACACAAGTATATTACCTCTGAATTGTTCCTTTTTATAAACAATGAAGTATCTGCTTTACTCATCACAAATCCTTGATCTAGAAGATAGGTTGTCAACCTGTAATTCCATGCTCTAGGTGCCTGCTTCAATCCATACAGAGCCTTCTTCAATTTACAAACATGATTTACCTTATTAGGATCCTCATAGCCAGGTGGTTGTGACATGTAGACTTCTTCAGATATCCATCCATTCAAGAATGCATTCTTCACATCCAATTGGTACATGTTCCAATTCTTGGATGCAGCTACACTCACCATAACTCTGATAGTTGGCATCTTGGCCACAGGAGAAAATGTCTCCTCATAATCAATGCCTTGGGTTTGTGCAAAACCCTTGGCTACCAACCTAGCTTTATACCTGTTTATTGTACCATCTGAGTTCCTCTTGAGTTTGTAGATCCATCTGGCTCCTATCACCTTCATGGAGTCCTTCTTGGGTACCAAGTCCCAAGTATCACTCTCCTTGAGAGCCTCCATTTCTTCATCCATTGCTTCCTTCCATTCTGGTTTAGTAATTGCTTCTTCAAATGTACCTGGTTCTTCATTCAAGATATCCTTTGCAAGATATACAGAGTGCTTGGTTACAAGTGAAGTATCATACCCATACCTAATAGGTTTCTTCTTTTCTCTTTGAGATCTCCTCATAGCTTGAGTTGAGGATTCTGGATTGTCTTCTAGTTGCTTCATCTTCATCTTCCCTTTGGATTTCCAAGCCTTGAATTCTTCAATGTTGATGGTGTCTTCATCATCTGAACTTGTGTCCTCTTTCTGAATTGGTTCTTGCCTGATAAGCTTTGGAAAGTCTTCTTCCATGTCATAAGGTAGGCTAACTTTCCTGCACTCATTTTCATACCATGAATCATTCTCATCAAATATGACATCTCTGCTTACCTTGAAGCCTTTGTTTGAGGGGTTGTAGAATCTGTATCCCTTTTGGTTCAAATCATAACCAATGAAGATACACTTTTCAGCCTTAGGGTCTAGCTTTCCCCTTACCTGTGAGGGAATATGCACATATGCAACACACCCAAAGATTTTGCAATGATCCAGAGATGGTCTCTTACCATGCCAAGCCTCATAGGGTGTCATTCCATCAAGTGTCTTTGATGGCAACCTGTTGATTAAGTATGTGGCAGTAGATACACTCTCTGCCCAAAGATAATTTGGTAATTTTTTCTCATTAAGCATAGACCTAGCTGTCTCTACAATGAGTCTATTCCTCCTTTCAGCTACCCCATTTTGTTCAGGTGAGTACCTTGTAGTAATCTCCCTCTTGATGCCTCTTTCCTGCAAGAAATCTTCAAAGTCATTGGAGAAGTATTCTCCACCACCATCTGACCTTAGCCTCTTCAAATGTCTACCTGTTTGATTTTCAACTAATGCAAGATACCTTTTGAAACAATTAAATACTTCATCCTTATGTTTCATGAAGTATAAGACAGTCCACCTGCTATAGTCATCAATAAAGGACACATAGTACCTTGATCCAGATATGGATGGCTCCTTGCTAGGTCCCCAAACATCTGTATGCACCAATTCCAAATAATCTTCATGCATAAATCCTTTCTTGGTATAGGGAAATCTATGTGACTTACCAAATTGACAAGATTCACATTTGTATATCATGTGTTGCTTGGATACATTAGGTATCCCAAGCACACATTGATCCCTGCTCATTTGTTTTATGGTCCTTTCTCCAATGTGACCTAATCTCTTGTGCCAAATCTCCAATTCTGATAGGGTTTGGTCCTTATAGTTGTACAAAGCAATATTCTTAGTGTCTTCAAGTTCAAAGGTAAACAATCTACCTGATTTCTCTCCCTTGGCTATCCTTCTGAATCCATGTCTTGGATCCTCCACATATGCACCATGTTGAGTGAACCTGACCTGTAGACCTTTTTCCACAATCTGACCTACACTCATCAGATTCTTGGTGATTGTTGGAACATACAACACTCTGCTTAGTAAATTCTGATTACCATCACTTGTTTTGACATTGCCTACTTTAACAACTGAATGTTTAGTGTCATCACCTGTCTACACTTGGTGCTTGCCTTTAGGTTCTTCCAAATCAGAGAGTAAGGCAACATTTCCAGCTACATGGTTAGAGCAACCTGAATCAATATAGAACAAATGATCATCATTGATACCTGACTTAGATGTCATGTTCATAATCAACAAGGAATCATCTTGCTCCTCTGCATAATTGTTGTAGTCTTTCCTATTTCTGTATCCACCTTGATAGTTGCCATTGTGATTGTAGTTGTTGTTGTAACTATTGTTGTAGCCATGGTAGCCTTGAGATTGATTGAATCTGCCTCTTCCTTGAGAGTATCCTCCTCTTTGGTGACCTCTTCCTCTTGGTTCTTGTAGTTTTTGTAGCATTCATCTGTAGTATGGTTAGACAAGCCACAGATATTGCATGGAGATTGATTGTAGGGTCTCCCCCTACCTGACTTACCTCCTCTGCCCCTACCTCTAGATGATCTACCTCTCCCTGCATAGTTTGCTTGGGAGGTAGAGCCTTCTTCATCAACCTTCTTGCTTTTACCCTTGTCTTTAGTCTTCTTATCAGTATATAGGGCAGAGGGATTGTTACCTTTTGATTGCTCTCCATTCTTTGTGATCTTTGCTTCATGTGTAAAGAGTTGTCCAATCAGAGTTGTTAGATCAGGTGCTTGGATGTCCATGTACAAGTCCATTGCTGTGGTAAAGCTCTCCCACTTGTCATCTGCCTTTAGTCCATTGATCACTTGTCTGACTATTTGCTCTTCCTCAATTTCTTCTCCAACACTTGCAAGTTGATCTGCAATGTCTTTGACTTTGGTGACAAAATCTGAGACACATTGTTTTGATTGCTTCCTAAGAGTTGTAAACTCAATCCATAGTTGATTCTTTCTGGCCCTTGTGCTTGATGAAAAATATGTTGACAAGGTTTCCCAAGTCTCTTGGGAAGTCTTACAATTCCTTACATGAGGTAAAAGAAAGTCAGATATAGAGTTTAAGAGATATGACCTTGCCAAGGCATCTTTTGCACACCATTGATTGAGCCTCTCATGTTCATCCTTTGTAGGTAGGCCTCTGGTCTTGAATGAGGGCAACTCCTCATCTCCTGATATGTATCCATACAAGCTTCTCCCTTGTAGATAGGTCTTCATTCTCAATGACCAAGCCTGGTAATTATTTCTGTCCAATTTGTCAATGAAGGAAGGGAAACCATCACCCATGATTACCTTATTTGCTCTGATACCACTGTTGGATGTGATGGCTGGATGCACTCAGAAGTTGAGTTGATGCTGCAAATCCTGCTTCACACCTGCCCTCTCTTCTCTTCAGATATGCTTAGTAGACTCCTTGAGCTTCCAAATAACACCAAAATATGCTATATGTACTTTGGAAATGAGTTGAGTAATGATTAGATCAAAACAGACTACTTGTGATTTCAAGAATCCTCAAAAACTTGCTATTTTGGTATTGATACCTGCTCAGAGTTATGCTCAGTTTGACCAGTGTAGTTACAATTAGCAAAATTCCTTCTAGGGATATTCAATAGCTTAGTAAGCTTCCATTTGCAAGTGGAATGAAAGAAAATGATAAACCACACTCAGAGAAATCACTTTAGCAAAATAAGGTGTACCCCCGATTTTTTAGGAGACTTACAGTCACAGACCAGTGAGCACCCCGACTGAGATTTCTCTGTGATGGTGAATCCAATGGCCTTGAAACTTTGCAGGTGTATAGTAGACTTTGAGCTGAATCCAATGCACTTTGAATCATTCAATTTGGTTCAGTAGATCTTGAGATATGCTCCTTTGAAGTTGACAGAGTTGGAGGTAGTCACTCAGAGAAACAGAGACTATGAATATATGTATATTGATTAAATCTAATGATTGTACATTCCCATTGGCATGTAATGTGATGCTCAATGGTACTCAGAGGTATAGGCTATGGTGTAGCTCACACACACTCAATGATTGACTCAGAATTGCCTCGGGAGGAGTGAAGAAGCCCGCGACTTTTTTCTTGTACTTTTTGTAGGAGTTGAATGAGATTTTTGAATTTCAAATCCAGGTTAATCTCCTTGAATCATGTACCTAAAAGTGAATGAGATATTCTCTCAATCATCCATCTACTTTTCCACAACTTCCTCAAGTAGGTGAGTTTACAAGAGTGATTAAAGTCATATAGACTTTTACATGAGATAAATGGTAATAACCAATTAAGCATTGGTTCCTATGATCATTGTTCCAAGTGAATATATCCTTCAAGAGTTCAAGCTTTAGCCTTCCAAGGTTCCAATTGTCCAAGCCAATGTGTGTAGGCTTGTTTTGCACCAACACATCCTTGCCTATCTTCATATCTCCCATCTTTGAATTGAGCTACAGGAGTTATATTAAGGGGAACTTCTAAATTTCTCAATCTAATGAGAAATTTATGCATTCCATCTTGATATACATAGGTTCCAAACCTATTTGTATACATGTACTTGAGGATGTTTCTAAAATCCCCAGTTTCCATAGGCTCATTTGTTTCATTTATGTTTTCCATGTTGTTTTCTTGCCCTAAATTTCTTCCTTGCCCTTTGCCTTTTACTGTCTGGGTCTCCTTCCTTATTAGGTCTTGTTTAGAAAGTTTGTTTCCAGATCTAAGTAACATTCAAGTAATTTTCACAATCTCAAACTCAAAAGAGTGTTTGTCACAATTTCCTAACTAAGATATTACTTTTTCCACAATTTTTTTTTTTTACTATATTTGTGTTGTCTTTTTTTTCTTCACAATTTTCTGACTATTTTTGTATTTTTCACGATTCTCTGACTATTTTTGTATTTTTCACGATTTTCTGACTATTTTTGTATTTTTCACGATTTTCTGACTATTTTTGTATTTTTCACGATTTTGTGATCAGAATCGTGTTTTTCCACGATTTTCTGCCTAAAGTATTGATTTTCCACGATTTTATGATCAGAATCGTGTTTTCTGATTATCTCTATGTTTTTCACAATTTTGTGTTGAAAATCGTGTTTTTCGCGATTTTGAGTGAAAATCGTGTTTTTCACGATTTTGTGTTCAAAATCGTGTTTTTCACGATTTTGAGTGAAAATCGTGTTTTTCACGATTTTGTGTTCAAAAATCGTGTTTTTCACGATTTTGAGTGAAAATCGTGTTTTTCACGATTTTGAGTGAAAATCGTGTTTTTCGCGATTTTGTGTTCAAAATCGTGTTTTTCACGATTTTGAGTGAAAATCGTGTTTTTCACGATTTTGTTCCCAGACAATCGTGATTGCTCACAGATTGTTAATAACACAATTTTCTTATGAAAATAGCGTTCTGGGAATCGCAATGTTGTCCTAATCGTTCAAAATCGCGATTTTGTGTGTGATTTACAGAATCGCGATTCTGAATGATTTTTTGAATTTTACAAGTTTTGATTTTTCAAAATTTTCTTTCTACACCAGAATCGCCTTACTGAAATTTTAACATGCAATGAAACATTTATATGCAAAATTAAGATTTTCCTAATGAAAAAACTCAAAATATAGAGAATCGCGATTCCGTGATTTTTAGTTATTTCTCATTTCTTGGTGCTATGTGATCACTTAATGCAAAAATGTGTATTCCAAATTAATGATACAGTCTTTACCTTGCTTGCTTGGTAGAGGAATCCTCAAAAATCCACTGTTTGCTGAAAGTCGCGATTTTGCTCTCTCTCTCTCACTCACTCTCACTCAAATGAATTTTTCTTTGAATTTCAGGTTCTTATAATGTCCAGAAAATCGCGATTTTGTATGATTTCCACTATTCCTCACTCTTTCACTTGTTCAACTTCACTTACTCAATCTTAATGACCTCCACTACACTTGCTTATCTTCAAGTACCCAAATATGCTAGAAATTTCCAAAAATTTCCCTTTACAGGAAATCGCGATTTTGTGTAGAGAATCGTGTTATGCAATTTTGAGTATTCTTTGTCCTTGTTTTCTTTCAATACCTTCTCTTCTTTGTAATCCTCCAAAATCCTGAACTATTGTACAAAAACCTCAACCTTTCTCAGAAAATCGCGATTTTGTACAGAAAGTCGTGTTTTTTTTACTGTTAATTTTATGCCAATTTGAGTAGTTTCTTCTTCTTAATTCCCTTCAATACCCTTTAACAACTTCAATTCAACAATTACTTGAAATGTTGCTTCAGAATCAACACTTTTTTCAGAAAATCGCGATTCTGTGCAGAGAATCGTGTTTTCTAATTTTCTGGTTTTTTGACCATTTTTTTTTTTCTTCCACTTTTCCACAATCACTCTTGTCCACTACACCTCACTTCAGCTTCCTAACAAGAAAAGAAATTTGTTTGATTGTTTTTGATGAGTTTTATGAATTTGTTTGGTATTTTTGCCCTAAAAATAAAGGTGAACACTTTACTTAGGGTTTCTGGTTTTGGTGATCCACTGATCCCATGTTTCTTGATTGGTTATGAGTTGCTATGTCCTTAGCTATCACTAAAGTGCAAAAGAAAATCTCTCAATTGAAAATGTGTTATGGAAGGCAACCAATTTTTGCAAAGATAAACTCAATCACATCTTTCTTTTCAAAATGCAGGACAACTCAAGATTAATGCTTAGATTTGGTCAACAACTGAATCTTTTATACTTACTTCTAGCTACTTTAACTGTCCTTTCCTTAGTATCACCATGTTATCTTCCCAAGATCACCCATGGTGCCTAGTACTTGGGCAAAAAGAAATCTAGAAATGCAAGAATAGACTCAAGTTACCTCATCTTCAGCTTTCTTGTCTCAAATCTTCCATACACATGCACTTTTACTTCAACAATATGATGAGCAACTATCAATTTACAAAGATTTCAGCACTTCCAATTCTACAAGATATCAATTGCTTTCTTTTTCCCCAAAGACAAACAATGACATCTACCTATTCATGTGCACATTCCTTGATTGATGAGTTTTACCTTTTTCTTGTGTTGGTTACCATCATCAACAGAATCCAGCAAAGCTCCAACTTCAATGAAGTTCTTGGAATGTTCCCCGGCAACGGTGCCAAAAAATGTTTGTTATTGACTTTGGAGTTGTCCTCTCCAATCATGAAGTACAAAAGAACCAACAAATCATCTTTATTTTGTCAATCCTGGGAATATCCATAAGACCACAGCCCCTTCTAGATGATAGATTCATAGAAATAAGAGATTGATGGCTGGAATTCTGAGAAAATGAAAATGAAGAGGAAATATCTGTTGGAGCAGAGCAATCATCAATAGTGATTATATGAAGATCAAAGTGAGAAGATATGTGGAAGAATGAAGATTACTTTCAAAGGAAGAAAATGGAATCAGAAATGTTTCTTTTGTATATTACTCTTGTAAATAGTTCAATGTATTTTGAAAAAGATGACGAGTTAGACTCGTATATATATCTACAGATACGTATTCATAGAAGAGGAGAGTAATAGAGATCAGATAGAGAAGAATAGGTGAAGAGGTGATGAACATTGTATGTATCATCAACCATATGTATGAAAAGTAATGAAGAAGGAAATGTTGTAGATTTCTGCGCGTCGATTTTCTCTCCCATTCTCCTTCTGTGCTTAATCTTTTGAAGAATCCTTTTGCACGTATCTAAGTCCATAGCTAATCTATCTATGGCTAGAATTTGAGAGGTTAATTGCAATCAGGCTGAGAGAATTTTGTTTAGGAACATTCATATGTGAAGATGTTCTCAGAGTCGACAAAACTGGCGCAGATTTCATGTTCAGAGAAATGAATTTCTCAGTGTGTAGTGTAAAGGTTTGCACAACTGAGGGCTTAAAATTTAAGTTGGAAGGTAAGCCATCTACGGCTAAAAGATCTTGATCAAACGGGTTCGACATTGTGAGAACCAGTGCTAAGAAGTTACAGGTATCAAAGTCGCTACTGCAGAGAAGATGTTTTATACATAGGTAACTTGTTTGTATGATTTCTCAAAGTATACTCAATCATTTTGAGAAATTTAACTTGATAAAGTTGCGCAATCTCAAGGCGAAGTGGTGTACAAAGTTTTATCAAAAACTTTACAGGATTGATTAGTCAATGAGTGACTAATCTGCAGCAGACTTTTCTGAGAAATTGAATTTTTTAGAACTTTCAATTTTTCTGATAACTTGGTGAATGATCTCTAAGTTTGGTGGAGTCTAAAGTTAATCTTGATATAGAGGTGGTCTAATTTCAAGGTTAACTTGTTCTTTTGGAGATTAACACTCTCCATCAGTGGTATCAGAGCAGGTTGTGTCAAAATTGAGAAGAAGAAGACTCCGACTATTGCAGAAGTACAAATCTTTACATTTTGAAGGTGCAGAAGGGTAAAGGTTGAAGAAAGATTGAAGGAAGACATACAAAGAGCATCAAAAGGATCAGAAGGAGCAACATTCGAAGTTAAGGTACATTTATTATCTGTAAAGGTTAAAGATTTGAAGCTACAGGTGAAGTAAAGATGGGAGATAGTCTCCAAATTGAAAAATTGGATAGAGAGAACTATCCTGCATGGTCTATGAGAATGGAAGCTCACCTTATGAGCAAAGATCTGATAGGATATATCACAGGAGATGAAGAAAAGCCAGAATTCAGAGATCCTAGTGTTCCAACTAGGGAGGAGCTTGCAGACTTGAAGAATTGGATGAAGAAGGATGCTCAAGCAAGAAGCATCATCTACATGGCAGACAATGACTATTTGCTTCCTCACATTAGAGGACTTGAGAGTGCTTGTGACATTTGGAATGCTTTGGAAGAGCATTTCCAAAATACAACCAAATCAAGGAAGGCTTCACTATGGGCAGAGTTTACTACCTTCAAGAAGAAGGCCTCACAATCAATTTCTGATTATGTGACAAAGATGAAGGACATTGCAGATTCTTTAGGTGCAGTTGATGAAGATATTGAAGAAGACAAATTGGTAAGACAAATACTCACAGGACTAAGAGGAGATGAGAAATGGAAGCCTTTCATTTTATCTACAGAACTTTCATTAGATCACTTTACTCCTGATTTGAATCAATTGTTAGGTCATATGCTAACTTTTGAGAATGATATCAAAGGAGATGTTGATAAGAGTGCAGGTCATGCAATGTATTCTAAAGACAAGAAGAAAGCCAACAAAGGGAAGCAACAATCAGGTGAAGAAGAAGGTACATCAAACCAAGCAAACTTCATAAGAGGAAGAGGAAATGGCAGAAGTAGAGGAAGAGGCAGAAACAACAAAGATAATGCAAGAGCTTGTTGGATATGTGGTAAGACCAATCATCTATCTCATGATTGTTGGCATAATAATCAAAACAATGGTAATTATCAGAACTTTAATCAAAGAGGAAGAGGAGGTAGATTTCAGAGAGGAAATTTCAGAGGTAGAGGTGGTAGGAATTCTTTTGGAAGAGGTGGTGGAAGAAACTTCCAAAATCAATCCTATAATAACACCTACTACAACTATGCATCAGATCAGAAGGAGGACTCGACTCTCATTATGAATACATGTGAAACCTCACATGAGGACATGAGAGTGTTCTATATTGATTCAGGATGTAGTAATCATTTAAGTGGAAATATTGCTTTGATGACTGACCTAGATCATAATGCAATTAATCATACAGTTCAGACAGGTGATAATACAAAGCATAAGGTAAAGTCAATTGGTTCAGTCAAAGCTAAGGATGGGAGCACTCTTCTGAGTAAGGTACTTTATGTTCCCACAATTCCAAAGAATTTGATCAGTGTAGGTCAAATTGTGGAAAAAGGATATGCGGTAAGGTTCACCAATGATGGAGTTTATGTTGAAGACCCTAGTCAAGGGTATAAACAAGTTTTGCAGGAAAGAAAGAAGGAAGGCTTTTCACATTGAAGGTACAAGGAAATGTTGGACATGCTATGTTCACATATGGAGAGCAGAAGGTGTCAGAATTAGATCTTTGGCACAAAAGACTTGGACACTTTAATGAAAGAGGTATCAAAGAAATGATTAACAATGATTCAGTGCTTGGAATGCCTAACATTGCAGGTCAACACATGACATACAGATGTGAGGCATGTCAATTAGGTAAGGCTCATAAGCAATCCTATTCCAAGCATGGATTTATGTATTCAGAAAGACTTGAATTGGTGCATACAGATGTGTGGGGTCCTTCAAAGGACTTTAGTATAAATGGTTCAAGATATTATGTCATATATGTTGATGATGCTACCAGGTGGATCACAATTTATGTGATTAAGGAAAAGTCAGAAGTGTTTAATACATTTAAACACTATCATGCATATGCAGAAAGGATTACAGGTCAAAAATTGAAGAGACTAAGGTCAGATGGAGGGGGAGAGTATTTTCAAATGAGTTCAATGATTATTTGTGGAATGCAGGTATAAAGAGAGAAGTTACTTGCAGGTACTCTCCTCAACAAAATGGGGTAGCAGAAAGAAGAAATAGGACTCTTGTTGAGTTTGCAAGGTCCATGATGAAAGAGAAGAATTGCCCAAATTATTTGTGGGCTGAGGCTGTTAATACAGCTACATATTTGGTTAATAGATTGCCTTGTAAAGTTTTGCAGGGTATGACACCATATGAAGCTTGGTGGGGTAAGAAACCTACCTTGGATCATTGCAGAATATTTGGATGCTTGGCATATGCATATGTGCCATCTCAATTGAGGCATAAGTTGGAGCCTAAGGCAGAGAAATATGTTTTTATTGGCTATGATGATAAGCAAATGGGGTACAGGTTGTGGAGTCCATCCACAAAGCAATTTATTGTATCCAAGGATGTTACATTTGATGAACAAGGTACTTGGTATGCAGGTAAATATAATGTACATGCAGATGATGAAGAAGTAGTGGAACAAAGAAAAGGTAAAGCAAAGGTTCAATTACTTGATGAAAATGAGAGTAATGAAGTGCAGATTGAAGTTGAAGAGAGGCCAAGGTTTGATCCAGAATGTGATGAACCAGAAACTTCAAGAAGTGCAGAAGTTAGGAGATCATCTAGGCACAAATGGCAACCTACAAGGTATAGCTATGACACTTCATTCTTGACTACTAAAGATTATGCTTATTTGGTAAAAGCAGATGAAGACCCTTCTACATATGAAGAAGCCAAAGGGAAGAAGAATTGGGAAGATGCTATGCAAGAGGAGTATGATGCATTGATAGAGAATCAAACATGGGATTTGGTTCCTAAACCTAATAGCCAGAAGATCATTGGATGTAAGTGGGTTTACAAGACTAAAAGATTTGCAGATGGAAGTGTGTCTAGGTACAAAGCTAGACTTGTTGTGAAAGGATATGCACAGACATATGGAGTGGATTATGATGAGACTTATAGTCCTGTGGCAAAGATGACAACCATCAGGACACTTATTGCAATTGCTGCTTGTAAAGGTTGGAAGTTGTCTCAATTAGATGTTAAAAATGCTTTCTTAAATGGTTACATTTCAGATGAAGTCTACATGGAGCAACCAGATGGGTTCAAAGATCAAGTGAGTCCAAATTATGTGTGTAAGCTCAAGAGAGCTTTGTATGGGTTGAAGAAAGCCCCAAGGGCTTGGAATTATAGGCTTGTAAAATTCTTGAATGATCTTGGATTTCAAGCATCAAAGGCAGATAGTAGCTTGCTAGTCAAAGCAAGTGAAGATGGGTTCATTTATGTGTGTATTTATGTTGATGACATAATACTTACAGGAACAGATGGTAAGGGAATACAAATGATCAAGAAGCAGATGGAGAAAGAGTTCAAAATCAGTGATTTGGGGAACCTATCATTCTTTTTGGGAATGGAGATCTCTTATACTCAACATGGAGTATATGTGACCCAAGAAAGGTATCTTAAAAATTTGCTAACCAAATTTAAAATGGAAGATTGCAGGGTTGCACCTACACCTTTGGAAGTGAACCATAAATTGTCTAGGTTTGGAGGAGAAGAGTTCAGAGATATGAAACTCTATCAAAGTTTGGTTGGTAGCTTGATTTATGCTACATTGACAAGGCCTGACTTGTCATATGCAGTTGGTGTGCTTTCACAATTCATGCATTGTCCTAGAAAGGAACATTGGATTGCAGGACAAAGAGTACTTAGGTACATCAAGGGTACACTCAAAGAAGGGTTGTACTATGGGTTTACTTCAGATACAAGAATCAAGATATATAGTGATGCAGATTGGGCAGGTAATGTGGATGATAGAAGATCAACACATGGATACTTGTGCTATATAGGAGACAAATTGATTTCATGGTGTTCCAAGAAGCAACATACGGTTGCTTTGTCATCTACAGAAGCAGAATATAAAGGTATGGTGGAAGCTGCAAAAGAGGTAATATGGCTAAAGACACTTTTGAAAGTTTTTGATGTGATTCAGAGTACTCCTATTATTTGTGGAGACAATATGAGTTCATTATACTTGGCAGCTAATCCTGTATTTCATGCTAGAACTAAGCATATTGAAATACAGTATCATTTCCTGAGAGAGAAGGTCATTGAGAAGGAAATTGAAGTCATACACACTCCTACAAAAGATCAACTTGCAGATATGATGACTAAAAGTTTGGATGGACCTAAATTGCAGAGGTTTAAAGATATGGCAGGAATAAAGAAGATGCAGGTAATCACAATTGAAGATTGAGGGGGAGCTGTTGGAGCAGAGCAATCATCAATAGTGATTATATGAAGATCAAAGTGAGAAGATATGTGGAAGAATGAAGATTACTTTCAAAGGAAGAAAATGGAATCAGAAATGTTTCTTTTGTATATTACTCTTGTAAATAGTTCAATGTATTTTGAAAAAGATGACGAGTTAGACTCGTATATATATCTACAGATACGTATTCATAGAAGAGGAGAGTAATAGAGATCAGATAGAGAAGAATAGGTGAAGAGGTGATGAACATTGTATGTATCATCAACCATATGTATGAAAAGTAATGAAGAAGGAAATGTTGTAGATTTCTGCGCGTCGATTTTCTCTCCCATTCTCCTTCTGTGCTTAATCTTTTGAAGAATCCTTTTGCACGTATCTAAGTCCATAGCTAATCTATCTATGGCTAGAATTTGAGAGGTTAATTGCAATCAGGCTGAGAGAATTTTGTTTAGGAACATTCATATGTGAAGATGTTCTCAGAGTCGACAAAACTGGCGCAGATTTCATGTTCAGAGAAATGAAGATTTCTCAGTGTGTAGTGTAAAGGTTTGCACAAG
>CM035407.1:188231434-188246434 GCA_020310875.1 Ceratopteris richardii
CCCCTTGGGATAAAACAACCCAAGTAGCCGAGTACCACTCAAGTAGCGAAAGATGCGCTTAACTGCCTTCCAATGTGTGACTCCTAGGCAATGCATAAACCTGCTCATCTGTGAGATAGCAAACTGAATATTTGGCCGAGTAATGCATAAGTAAATCAAGCATCCAACAGCTTGCTGATAGAGAACAACATCAAATGCATCTCCAGCATCATGAAGACTCAATCGTAAACCTATCTCCATAGGAGTGGCAATAGGCTTACAGTCTTCAAGGCCAAAACGCTGCAATAATGTGTGAATATATTTTGTTTGACACAAAGCCATTCCACCATCAACTTGCATAAACTGAATGCCCAAATAGTGATGCAAATGCCCCAAATGAGACATCTCAAATGAGGCATGCAAATCAGCCTTGAAATCAGCAATATGCTTCTCAATAGGACCAGTGAGCAGCATGTCATCAACATAGACAACAATGATCAAAAGCACATCATTAGCACGCTTAACATATAAGGTGCTTTCAGTTGGACTGTTCTCAAACCATGTGCAACCAGATAGGCATGTATCTTCTCATACCAAGCACGTGGTGCTTGCTTTAAACCATATAATGCCTTCTTTAACCTGCACACCTGGTTTTCATGCCCTTTCTGCACAAAGCCACGGGGCTGAAAAACATACACTTCTTCATGCAAGTCACCATTCAGAAATGTTGTTTTAATGTCCAACTGATGTACATTCAAACCATGATGGGTTGCAAGTGCACAAATGCTCCGAACAATAGTCATACGGCATGTAGGTGCAAAGGTCGCATCAAAATCAATGCCTCTTTCCTGCGCATAACCCTTTGCAACAAGCCTAGCCTTATACCTGTCAATTGTACCATTAGGTTTACGCTTCAGCTTGTATACCCACTTAGTGCCAATGGCCTTCTTGCCAGGAGGCAAGTCACATAAAGACCATGTACCATTCTTCATTATAGCATCATATTCAGATTGCATGGCAGCCATCCAATTTTCTGAATTTTGTGCTTCATCAAAAGAAACAGGCTCATTCTCATCACAGAGACTAGACACAGCCATAGCATAGCAATCTGATGCAAAGGAGGCACTATGAGAGCTTGAACGAGTACGATATGAAAAAGGTCCATCTAATTTGCTGTCACGCAAAGTCTGCACGAACCATTTTGGCATAGTTTTGGCCTGCTCAATATCAGCTCTCTCATCAACAAGTGCAACATGTAAATCTGCATCAGAAATAGAATGATCTGCATCATCATATGAAACATGCAAAGGCTGAGAAGTTGCCTCATTAGGACCAGCACTAGACTGTCCACTTGTAAAAAGAGGCATCAACGTATCATACATGTCTTTGGAGCTAACAGATGTCTCCTTAGTACATGAAAGCAATGGCTGAATAGCATCTTCCACAAAGACAACATCACGGCTAACCAGAATGCATTTAGTCTGTGGATGATACAATCGATAGCCTTTACTTTCAGAACTGTATCCAACAAAAGTACATTTTATTGTCTTATCATCCAATTTTCTGCGATGTTGTTTAGGCACTAGTGCATATGCCAAACAACCAAAAACACACAGATGAGCAACAGATGGCTTGCGGTCATGCCAAGCCTCATATGGAGTGATAGACTTCAACGCTTTAGTGGGACACCTGTTCAATACATATGCTGCACACATGACAGCCTCAAGCCAGAAACTATGTGGTAAAGCCTGACTCTTGACCATGCACCTCGCCATCTCCACGAGTGACCTGTTCTTTCGTTCAGCAACTCCATTCTGTTTAGGTGTATACGGCACTGTACACTGGTGTTTTATCCCACGTTCAGACAGAAATGCATTAAAATCAGAAGACATATATTCCCCCCCTCAATGAGAATGGAGGGTGCCCATTTTACATGCTGACAGATTTTCAGCCAAAACCAAAAACTGTTTGAAGCACATGAACACTTCGGACTTTGCCTTCAATGGATATACCCATGCATGCCTGGAAAAATCATTGATGAAAGTCACGAAGTAAAGGTAATTCCCAAAAGAGGGTGTCTGCATAGGACCACAGACATCACTATGTACAAGCTTCAATTTCTGTGTAGCCTGAACTGAACCATCTTTTGGAAACGAGGAACACTACATTTTGCCCAAAATATAGCCTTCACATACATGTTTTCTAGGTGCCTCAAGCTTGGGCAAAGAAGACACCATATCAGATTTTTGCAGGCATAGCAAACTAGCAAAATTCAGATGACCAAAGCGTGCATGCCAAAGCTTTGCATATGACATAGCCTGAGAATCATGAACTGCACATGCCAAATCATTCACAGATCTTTCATAGTCTATGAGCTTATACAGCCCACGACATAAAATGCCAGAAGCAATAATCACATCGCCATTTGATAGATCATGAACTGTACACCTGTCATCAACAAATTTCACAACCAAGCCAATCTTGGCTAATGCAGAAACTGATAATAGGTTCTTTTTTATCCCTAGCACAAATAAAGCATCTAACAAAGTGAAAGAACTACCATCAGCAGTAGTCAAAATGATCTTACCAACTCCCATAACAGGATAAGAGGAGTTGTTGGTGCATGTAACAGTATTCCCTGTAGGGACAGGCTCGAGTGAAGAGAAGAAACTGCGCTGCGAGGTAATATGTTTGGTCGCCCCACGGTCAAAATACCAAACATCTGAGTCTACTACAGACATGCACTGCTCATGAGAAGATGGGTCAAAACTGCACACAGTAGTAAACGCCCATTCTTCTTCCTGCACAAGATTTGCAGACTCTGTTTTTGGTGTAGAGGCCTCTACAACAACCATTCCAGCCTCTTTCTTCTTTGCCTCTTTAGCAGCCAGTTTTGGAAAGTTCTTTATGATATGATCATTCCCTTTATAGTACTTACAAAACAATTTCTGCTTTTCTGATTTCTTCTCATCTTTATCTTCCTTCTTCGAATATGCAGAATTAGCAGATTTCTGCTTACTAGTTGAAGAGCTCCATTTTCCTTTGCCCTTCTGGCTAGCCAGGAAAGCTTGATCTGCAACTCGCATAATGGACCTGTTCTACCTGAACTGATCTTCCTGCAATAGAACAGAGACTAACTCCTCAAATGATAAGGCATTCCGATTGCCTTTCATCATCAACCGAAGAGTAGAAGCAAAACTCTGATATGAATCAGGAAGACCATTCAGAACGGTCTGCACAAGTGAGCTATCTGGTATAACCTCATCAGCAGAAATCAACTGTTCCTTTAAATCTTTGATCTTCGTTAGGAAATTGTCCATAGAATCACCTTCATTCATGTGCTCACTCTCCAACTGTTTTCGGAGGTAAGCAACACGAGCCTCATTCCTAGCTTGGTACAATGTGCTAAGTGTATCCCAAGCATCCCTAGCTGTTCTGCAAGAGCGAATATGAGGAATAATGGCACGTTTGACAGACAAAGCTATCAATGCATGTGCTTGGGCATCTCTGCCATCCCAACGAATCTGCTCCGCAGTAGGTGCAACAGAAACAGCAGCACGAACAGGAATCTACGGAATATCATCTTCGACACCATCTTCATCAGCTCCAGCACCTGTATTTGCAATACCTATCGTTACAGGTGTAACAGGATGTCTTTCAACACCCTGCACAATGTTCCACAATCCTTTTGCAACCAAAACATGTTGCATCATATAAGCCCATAATGGGTAGTTGGTACCATCCAACTTATCCTCAATAGCCAACATACGGAATCCATCACTGCTTTCAGCCATGGTCGGTGACTAAAATACCTTGATGCAGAAAATTGACTATATCTCAAAAAGTTGAACAGAACTGCCCGGACGAGATCTGCTAGACCTGTAGCAGACTTCGAGACGCTTAAACTGACGAATAGAAATTGGTATATACCTTTCGCACAAAAAGACGAAATAGCATGCACAAGCGCTACGATAGTGCATTCGGAGAAAGATAGATAGATAGATAGATAGATAGATAGATAGATAGATAGATAGATAGATAGATAGATAGATAGATAGATAGATAGATAGATAGATAGATAGATAGATAGATAGATAGATAGATAGATAGATAGATAGATAGATAGATAGATAGATAGATAGATAGATAGATAGATAGATAGATGGATAGATAGATAGAAAGATAGATAGATACATAGATAGATAGATAGATACATAGGTAGATAAATAGATAGATGGATAGATAGATAGAAAGATAGATAGATATGTAGATAGATAGATAGATAGATAGATAGATAGATAGATAGATAGATAGATAGATAGATAGATAGATAGATAGATAGATAGATAGATAGATAGATAGATAGATAGATAGATAGATAGATAGATAGATAGATAGATAGATAGATACATACATAGATAGATAGATAGATAGATACATAGATAGATAGATAGATAGAAATATATAGATATAGATAGAGAGATAGATAGAGAGATAGATAGATAGATAGATAGATAGATAGATAGATAGATAGATAGATAGATAGATAGATAGATAGATAGATAGATAGATAGATAGATAGATAGATAGATAGATAGATAGATAGATAGATAGATAGATAGATAGATAGATAGAAAGATAGATAGACAGATACACAGATAGATGGGCAGATAGATAGATAGATAGACAGATAGATAGATAGATAGATAGATAGATAGATAGATAGATAGATAGATAGATAGATAGATAGATAGATAGATAGATAGATAGATAGATAGATAGATAGATAGATAGATAGATAGATATGTTAGACAGCCACCGGAGTAGGATAAATGTATGCCGGATGTAACGGAGTTCCTTGAATTACGCGCGAAAAGTTGGTACGCGCATCTTGTAATTCTATATAAAGTAATGAAAAGAGAATGGTCGAGAGAGATGTTTTTCCTGGAATTGTTAGATTGTCCGCCTTGATATTTGTTAGAGTATTGTTACACTATTGTGAAGTTCTGAGTATTGTTAATGTTGATCTCTGTTCTGTTTGTATCGTCTGCTTACACTGAAGTTCACTGTGATGACTGTTAAGTGACGGATTGTGTGTCTGAGTACTGTTTCCGCATAGTATTGTTGTATGCTCTTCGATCGTTGAAGTACTTTGAGTCAGTCTGAGTAGTTATATTACTGCGGGATTTGATTTGACAACTTAATACACTATTGAGTATGTTCTGTTTGTTTTACTGAACTTGTTGCATTCGGTGACGAGGACGGACTAGTATTTTCGGTAACGTGAGCTTTTAGTTGAGATCGCTATAAAGCGTTGTGACAAACGAATCTATCAGTTAAAGTATTGTCTCTGGTTGATTACTACTGTGAAATCGGTATCCCAGACTACTGCTCTGTTCCAATAGCAGGTTAGTCTGGAGAGTTCGGTATGCAGAAATATAGAGATCAAATGTTGTTAGTTACTGCTAGTAACTGAGCTAAGACGCGTATACATGTTTCGGATGTTGTGTTGAATAATTGGGAAAAGAGTACAGGGCCTCTGTTTAACAGACCCCTACCACTCCCAAGAACTCACGTTGTTTTCGGTGACGATACTAAAAGTTTAACACATTTTACGGTGAATCACTATTTCACGTTTAACATTTGTTCGGTAACGATTGCGGTTGGTCAGCATTACTGTTTTGTAACATGTTAACACTTGGCGCCGTCTGTGGGAAGGTGGCATCAAGATTGCCAGTCATCTGTCAGAATTAGATTATCGTTCGATTGGCAATAGCAACAGAACCAGATTGTTGCAGACTGTCCCGTTAGTAATACTACACGATTAGTACAAAAGATGATACATGCCGGTTACTCGATCAGGTGAAACGTATCCCAAGAACCATCAGTCTAGAGTACTAAAGCCAACTTTGGGAGGTAGAAGTACAACTAGGACTGACCCAGTTGTCAAGAAAGTTAAGAACGTTAAAACTGATTCCGGTCATATTCTGGTAGAACCTGGTGGTTGTGCAGACCAATCACCAATTGATTAAAGAATGAAGGAAGATTCAATTCTTGAAGCTTGGAAGAAGGATACATTCAGAATGAGGAATGTACACATATGTACATTAGTATAGTTACAGTTCATTTAGAACTTTGTTTAGTCATAGACTTGTACAAATTTCTCTATAAATACCTTGAAAATATCGAGGCGTGATATGAGAGCATATGAAAGAATAGATGAGTGAGCATAGATGTCAAGAAAGGAGAAGTTAGATGTCATGAGACATGTGAAATGTTAGTTGAGTTTTTCTCTCATCACTCAACTGTATTTTTCTGAGTAATTGAAGAAATATTGCGCCCGATCTTTTCGTGTCTGCTCCGTCTGTGTTTGATCATTTGTGAAATCCTTTTGAGGATATCTAAGTTGATAGTTAATGAGTCTTTGACCTGAGTTTCAGAGTCTAATTGCAAACAGGCTAGGAGAATTGTGTGTAGGAACATTCATATGTGATGAGTGTTTACAGTTCTCTGTAACAGGCACAAATTTCGATCTTAATCTTTTGGTCAGTTCTCACTCCACAGTTTAAATTTTTGTGCAAGCAAGCACTTAATCTTTAAGTTGGAAGGTAATCTACTCGTGGCTAGAAGCATTTGCTTAAATGGGTTTTATACTGAGAGAATTGAAGTTAAGAAGTTAGGGGTGTCTAAATTGACTTCTCAGAAGTGCAGATTTAGACATAGGTAACTTGTGAGATTGATTTCTCAAGTTATACTAAACCTTTTGAAGAACTTTAACTTGGAGGAGGTGCGCAACTTCTAGCTGACACTCCATACAAAATTTCATAGAAAACTTTACATGTTTGATAGGTCAATGAGAAGAAATTGTGCAGCAGATTTTCTGTGTTTTATTTTATTCACAGAATTTTTCAACTTTTGATAATTTGGAGGTTGGACTTCTAATTTGGTGAAAGTTTTGACTTACTCTTGATATAGAGGTGTTCTAAATTCAAGAGTAGGTTGTTTTTTTGGAGATTAACACTCTCCATCACCTGGTACGCCTCTGGTACATTCCGGTACTATTTCAGCACAGTCTATCGAAAATATAGTAATTCCAGAACCTACCAAGACGCAGTTGGAATCTAGTTTAACACTCTTGGAAAAAGATTCAGATTCAACTATGATTAGAAATGTTGTAGTCAAAGAAATCGGCGAAGGTGAAAAAACGCTGAATTCGGGCATAATTTCGGTTCATTCCGGTGAAATTTCGGTAAGAGAATCACAGTTTTTCGGTGACGATTTAGCATTTTTTGCTGAATCCTCAGCCCAATCACCGTGCTTGGAAGCAAGTTCCCATACACTGGACATCAAGGAGGAAGGAAGGCTGCTTGAAACAGAGATTCGAAGCATATTAGGCAAGATAATCGCACCGTAAAGTGCGTCATCCGACGATACAGATTTCGGTAGTTTAGAAGGAAAGTATAACACGCTCACAATGAACGGACAACAACAGTTATGTCCACCCAGGCCACCTCCAACGGGAGTGACATACACGAAGTTTGGTGGATTTCCAGGAGATGATCCGGATGCTCACGTACGCACTTTCGAGATAAGCTACGCGGTTCTCAACCATCCACCGGATCAGGCCTACAAAGCCATTGTCTTCCAATCTACACTTGTTAATGAAGCAGCTAGATGGCTTACAGAATATGATATTAATCATTTTGGCACCTACGAAGCAGTACGAGATGCTTTTTTGCAGCGATTCAGGCTAAAAAAGAATCCAGCCGAAATTTTTGATTATCTGCAGAATAACAGACAGAAAGCAAATCAAACCGTACAGGAGTATGCTACTCTCTTCAGAACACACTTAAGGCAGCTACCACCGGCCCATGCTAACTTACCAGATGATGTTATCACTCAGTGGTTCATCAATGGCTTGGTTCCACAACTTAAGCAGATCATGATCATAAGATGTGTCGGAGCCATGTCCCTCGATGCAGTCATTGCAATGACTCTGCAACTGGAACACAAAGTCGGTGGATTTACAGAAAATTTAGAATGGTTAAAAGCAAACAAGAATGTTGCAGAAGATATGACTAGACAGGTATACTGCAACATATGCAAAAATTCAGGACATACCAGTGCCAATTGCGCACTTAATCAGACATTCTGCGCTATCTGCAACATTGCCGGACACACCACCGAAAACTGTGCATACAACGCTAGAGTACAAGGAACAGCGACTGTCAATGCAATTATCCAGGAACAAGGGCAGCCAGCCAACCACTATGTGCCTCCACAAATGAGAAACAACTTGCAGCAAGGATATCGAAATTACCGAGGACAGAGGAATAACAACTATAATCCAAACCGCTGGCAGAATGGACCACCACCGGAAAATCCCAATTTACCACCACCACGCTGCCATTTTTGTGGTGAATTTGGACATATTATGAGATTTTGTAAGGATGCAGCTGAGTATGATCAAAGGAAGAAGGAACGTCAAAATCCAATGGCCAACATGGTAAAAATCACACCGGTGGAGACACAGGCTGTTGCAATCCAGACCCGTTCCGGTAAACAACTGCAACCGGCAGCAGAAATATTTGAACCAGGGATACGTGAACAACATAGAATGTACAACAAAGCTAGTCAATGGACCACAGCAGAACCACCAGTCTTTCCAGAGCCTATTCCGATAACTCAGCCCTCGTTAACGAAGGAAGAAACGCAACAAAGGGAGTCAGCAGCAGGAACATCATCAGCAGCAGATACATTACCAACCATAGACACCTCCGCATCAGCAGAAGCATCAACTTCAACATCAGTAGAGCCTGTCAATCAATCTCAACAGGCCTGGGAAATCTTATCTAAGGCATCTATCACTCTGCCTCTGGGCCAACTACTGGCATTAGTACCTAGAATTCGACAACAGTTCCAACAACAGTTCAGTCTGGTACCTTCTTGTATTCCGGCGACAGCAGCAGTTCAACCGGAACCTGATTCTACTGTCGATCATTCAGTCCCGTTGATTACAGTATGGTATAAGACACATAAGATTACGCAAGTATTGATTGATGGAGGCTCTGGTGTTAACATTGCGATTGCGGCCTTATGCAAAAGATTAGGATGGACCGAAATCAAACCATTTCAATTTTTTGTCAGAATGGCAGATCAATCAAGAGTCCATCCCGTAGGACTTGTGCAAAATATACCCATCACTTTGCAAGGTACGACCTTTAAGATGACCTTTGTCATACTAGATCTGCCTGAATCCACTTTGGATTACAACCTTCTTTTCGGCCGACCTTGGCTGAAACATGCGAAGGTAATACAGGATTGGTCTGTACAAGAGCTTACGTTTAAAGATGCCAATCGTAGATATGTGGCAAAATTAGATGCTATACAACCTTGTGAGCTACACGCTAGACCGTATTTTGCTGAACCAGTCCATATGCTAGATGGATTGTCAGACGATGAAGAAGAAGAGTTTCTGAAGAATAACGCTGATTTAATTTCCTTAGGAACTGTTGATCTACAGACCGTTGTAGATAACTAGAATGCTTCAGTTTGTACAGTAATACCCGTCAGAGAAGAGGCTAAGAAGGAAGACACTATCTCGACACATGACTATGAACTGTAGCAACTCTTTAAACCAACAGACAACACAGAGAAACATCAACAGGTTCTATATCCCTGAAGATCAGCTGATCACTTACAATTTAGGAGATGAAGATCATCCGCGTCCTATAAAGATAAAGCAAAACTTACCGGAAACATTTCAAGCATATTTAATCCAGCTACTCTAAGAATTCAGTGATGTCTTTGCATGGGACTACAAAGACATGAAAGGATTGGACCCCCGTATCTACCAGCACAGGGTCATGCTGAAGCCAGAAGCAAGACCGATAAAGCAAACCAGCTACCGGATGAATCCCCATTATGCATCCCAGGTAAAGGCAGAACTTGATAGGTTATTGAAAGTTGGATTCATCATACCGGTAGAGCATGCTGAATGGATCTCTCCAATTGTGATTGTGCCTAAGAAAAACAAGCAATTGAGAATCTGTGTAGATTACCGAAAATTAAATGCAGCAACCGTACCGGATCCTTTTCCAATCCCCTTTTTGGATACCATGCTTGATAGAGTAGCAGGTCACGAGATGTATTCATTCCTAGATGGATACAGTGGCTACAACCAAGTAAGAATAGCCGAGGAAGATATACCAAAAACTACATTTATTACCAATTGGGGTGTCTTTGCTTGTACGGTAATGTGGTTTGGATTAAGAAACGCACCAAGCATTTCAAAGATGTATGCAGGAGATATTTTCTCCTTATCTCACTTCATTTATGCAAGTATATCTCGACGAGTTTTCAAGTTTTGGTAAGATGGTAGCACACCTGTTTCATTTACGGTGCTGCTTTCAGAAATGCAGAGAGTATAGACTCTGCTTGAACCCAAACAAATCAGTGTTTGCAGTCTCATGTGGCAAGTTACTTGGCCACATTGTATCTACACAAGGTATCCAAGTAGATCCAGATAAAGTTTCAGCAGTATTAGAAGCTCCGGTGCCAGCTTCTCCAAAAGAAGTTATGCGCTTTATGGGCCAAGTACGGTGGCATGGAAGACACTTACGGTGGCTTGCTTATCTGGCTATACCACTAAACAAGCTAATCAGCAAAACATCTTGACAATTTGAATGGACCCAGGAATGCCAGATAGCATTTGATCATTTAAAGCATTTATTAACACAAGTTCCTATCTTACAACCACCGGACTGGGATCACCCATTTCATGTATTTGTTGATGCTTCAGATATAGCAATAGGAAGTGTGTTGATGCAACAAATTGATAAATGGTTTAGACCAGTGTATTATGCAAGTCGAAGATTAGCACCTGCTGAGAAAAATTACTCTGTAACAGAAAGAGAATGTCTAGGGCTAGTATATTCGGTCAAGAAATTCAGACATTACTTGCTAGGCCGTAAATTCACATTTCATGTAGATCACGCTGCACTTGTCTATCTAGTTCGGCAACAGCATCTAGGTGGTCGATTAGCGCGATGGTTCTTACTCTTGCAGGAATTTGACTACGAAGTCATTCACCGGCCAGGTAGTTCACATGCCTTAGCAGATTTTTTATCCCGCTTAGATTCCGGTGAAGCTCCGGTGGGCATAGATGACACGACACCCGCTATTTATGTATCAGAACCAATTAATGAAGATTCTGTAGACCCACCTATCCCATTTTCATATTATGATCAGATCCTGACCTTTCTTAATGATGGTTGCCTTCCATCTCAGACTTCTAGAGCAGTACGCAGGAAAATTGCAGTCTTTAGCTGCCGATTTCGGTTAATTGCTGGAGAACTATATTATGTAGATCACACCGGAATCCTACTTCACTGTATTCCACCGCATGAAGTTAATTCAGTTATTACTCTAGCCCACTCAATTCCTTCCAGTGGTCATTTTGCAGCAGACTTAACTCATCGGAAAATTCTGCAGAGTGGTCTCTGGTGGCCAACGATGTACAGAGATATATTACAGTTTGTCAAACAATGTGATACTTGTCAAAGATCGGGTCAGCCTTTGCAACGTCATCTTTTTCCTCTACAGCCCATCTTACCACTGGAACCTTTCCAGAAGTGGGGTCTAGATTTTATCGGTCCAATTACACCTCCAGCAGTCTCCAGTAACAACCGTTACATACTGACCTGCACAGACTATGCAACCAGATGGACAGAAGCCTGGGCTTTACGGTTTGCTACAGCAGTTACGGTAGCAAAGTGTCTACTAACCGATGTCTTTCCACGTTTTGGATTACCACTGGAAATTGTATCAGATCAAGGCACTCATTTTGTAAACAATTTAATGAAGGCACTTACACAGTCGTTCCAGGTCACACATAAATTTAGTTCTCCTTATTATCCTCGTGCCAATGGATTGGCCGAAAGTACAAACAAATCTCTGCTGAATATCCTTCAAAAATTGATCATGGAATCACAGGAAAGATGGGATCAACTGCTACCTGCAGTGTTATGGGCATACCGGACTACCTACAAGGTAACAACAGGATTGACACCTTTCAAATTAGCTTATGGCTTAGAAGCAATAGCACCAATGGAGATAGTTATACCAAGTTTACGAGTAGCCATTACCCAGAAACTGCTATCGGAAGACTCACTGTCATTTCGGTTGGATACCCTCAGAGAGTTAGACGAGCACCGATGGCTCAGTTTTTTAACCATGCACGAAGTTCAACTAAGACAAGCAAGGACGCACGATCGAAACCTGAAGACTCCTATATTTTTGGTAGGACAGCTTGTACTTTTTTATAATGCAAAGTCAAATAGATCTGCAGGCAAATTCAAATTACGGTGGTTCGGCCCTTACAAGATCGCAGAGCAAATCGGTCCAGCAACTTTTTGGTTGACTATGTTGACCAGAAATCCACTTCCAAAAGCAATCAATGGCTCGAAGCTGCGGCCGTATCAAAGCGCTACTAATCCGCGTTAAATCATTCGGTGGTGGACCGCATTTTTTAGCTTTTGTTTTTTACTTTTCATTCTGTTCTTTCTTTTCTTTTTTAAATAGCCGTGTCTTTTCATAAGCCGCCCTCCTTACCAATTACTCAAGCATGCACGCCAAATTAAAAGCAATATCATTCCAGCACTGCACAATGATAACCATCACTTCCTACCCCCCCACCGTAATATCTGTACTTAAGCTCTTCGGTTGCGTCAAAAAACGCTATTGTGTTCTTGTGATTGTGATTGTGTGTTCTGTGTTCTGTGTATCCGTGTGTTGTGTCCTGTGTATTCGTGTTCGCGTGCACAATGGAAGCATTGGCGAACTACACAGCTTTCTGTGATGGTATCCCTACCGAGGTAGGAGAATACCTGCATATCCGAGGGTTGGCCAACTTCGCTGAGCTGCCTTGGCACTCAGTGGAAGCCCATCCCTTCTTCGCACAAATCATCCCTGCCATCACCCAATCCCCCATCGCTGAACAACAATGGCTCTTCCCCTCCCTACCATCTAGAACCATAATAACCTTCCAGGCCTTCGCTGAAGCCTTCTGCCTCACTCCACGGCCCAAGTATCCCCGTAGCCCGCATGACCGAACTTTCCCCCGCCATTCATCGAACGAATACGCCATTCTCTGCCGCCCCGAACCCGAAAGAACTGCACTACAGTTCTTAATCGCCATCCTTAACCTCCAGAAACGCACATACGGTATCTCCCGCCCATTCTATTCCGCCATCGACCTTGCCGCACGAGAACCCGTTAATTTCGCCTCATTTTTCTTTCACCGAATCCATAAGGAGTGCGTCGCCATAGTGAAACAAGTCAACAAAGGAACCACCCCTCGATCCAGACTTCCCCACATCCGTTCTTTCCTCTTCCCAACCATACTCGCCGCTCAACCACCACCACGAGGACCAGTCTTAAGGCACGAAGAGTCAGTTCAGCTACTAGAAGATGAGGAAGAAGAAGATGAAGAAGAGCTCAATCAATTGTTCCGCCGGAAACGTATCAGAATTAGCTCCTCAGAAAGTGAAGCACAAGGCTCAGCCGGAAAAGCTAACGATGACGATAAAGACGAAGAGAAGAACGAAGAGGAGACATTCCACGATACAACTACGTCAATGCATAACGAATCATCGGCAGAACAACAAGAACAATAGGATCAAGCAGAAACAGAATCAATCTCGACCGAAAAAGAAACAGAGCACCAGGAAAATGAGCAGCAAACTAATCAAGATGCACTAGACAATCTACTGAAGGCAGTGGAATCCACAGAAGCAAACAACGCAAAAATGGAACAAACAAATAAGGTACAAACTACTGACCCTGCCCTCCCCAAAACACAGCTTGTTAACTCCATCTCCCAACCGGAACCACACCGCAGCCCTATCAAGCCTACTCACCCCACCGGAACTACTGAAACCTCGACATCCTCCCTCAACTATTCACCACCGAATTCACAACAACTCCTCACCGGAACCTCGTCGCAACCTCGCCCTCCTTTGCCACCCCACCCCATTCCAGTTTTTTCGGAATTAGAAGCCATGGGTCGCCTATTAATTAATCTATCCCAACAACTGCCGCTACATCTAAAGTAAGCCACAGACGATGCACGAGAAGAATTCCAAAGGAAATTGGAAATAATGGAGGCGGATATCACCCCTCTTCAGGAAGAATTACAAGCAGCAAGAGCAGAAAATCATGCACTACATGAGCAGATCAAGCAACTACAGGCTACACTCCAAGCACAGGTAGAACACTCAAGCCAGAGAGATAAGGCACTGGCTGAAAAAGACGCACTATTGACAGCTGCCGACACCGAAATAATAAAGTTAAATCAAACAATCAAAGATACAGACGATACAAGAATAGCACTAGGAAACCTACTGGAAGAAACAAGACTCCAGTTGCAGGACACAGTACAGAAGTACCAAGAGCAGCAGAGAGAAGCAAAGCAGGCAGTAGAAGAGCTACAAAGAACGAAAGAATCACTGGATGAGGTAAATTCTATACTTAAACATCAATTACTCAGGGAAACTAAACATCAGAAGGAGTTAGCGAATGCCCGTAGAGAACGAGATGCATACCATAAAACCATACAGTTCCAGAATCAACAGTTTGAAAGACTGGATAATCAGGTACGAAACCAGAAAGGCAGAATCAATGAGATGCAGAAACAAGTAACGGACATGAAGACAGCAAGAGATGCGGCATTATCAAACGATTTTTATTTAAAGGAGGCCTTTTTGCAAACACAGGCCGAAACTTTGCTTACTGAAGCCATCGCACTTAGTTCCGTTAGAGTAGATGCACAGATTTTAGAACCCGATACCCTTAAACAATTATTAGAAACCCTTAAGAAAAAAATAGCCCGCACATTTAGATTAGCAAGAAATATGTATCTAGAAGGAATCGTAGATGAACAATGAGTTTTGCAATCAAAATCACTTGCGGGTTCGAGTCCACCGTGCGTGCCAGTGTTAGACGGCCACCGGAGTAGGACAA
>CM035407.1:188251434-188253934 GCA_020310875.1 Ceratopteris richardii
GAGTATTTTATATTGACTCAAGATGTAGCAATCATCTAAGTGGAAATATTGCTTTGATGACTGATCTAGATCATAAGGCAATCAATCATACAGTTCAAACAAGTGATTATACAAAGCACAAAGTAAAGTCAATTGGTTCAGTTAAAGCCAAAGATGGAGGTACTCTCTTGACTAAGGTTCTGTATGTTCCTACAATTCCAAAGAATTTGATTAGTGTAGGACAAATTGTGGAAAAAGGATATGAGGTAAGGTTCACTAATGATGGAGTTTATGTTGAGGACCCTAGTCAAGGGTATAAACAAATTGTTACAGGGAAGAAGGAAGGAAGGTTCTTCACACTAAAGATACAAGGTAATGTTGGACATGCTATGTTCACATATGGAGAGCAAAAGGTGTATGAATTAGATCTTTGGCATAAAAGACTTGGACACTTTAATGAAAGAGGTATTAAAGAAATGATTAACAATGGTTCAATGCTTGGATTGCCTAATGTTGCAGGTCAACACATGACATACAGATGTGAAGCATCTCAGTTAGGTAAGGCTCATAAGCAATCATATAATAAGCATGGTTTTATGTATTTAGAAAGACTTGAATTGGTACATACACATGTGTGGGGTCCGTCAAAGGACTTCAGTATAAATGGTTCAAGATATTTTTTCATATATGTTGATGATGCTAGCATGTGGATTACAATCTATGTGATCAAAGACAAGTCAGAAGTGTTTAATACATTAAAACACTATCATGCATATGTAGAAAGAATTACAGGTCAAAAATTGAAGAGGTTAAGGTCAGATGGAGGGGGAGAGTATTTCTCTAATGCGTTTAGTGATTATTTGTGGACTACAGGTATAAAGAGAGAAGTTACTTGCAGGTACTCTCCTCAATAAAATGGGGTAGTAGAAAGAAGAAATAGAACTCTTGTTGAGTTTGCAAGATCCATAATGAAGGAGAAAAATTGCCCAAATTATTTGTGGGTTGAGGCTGTAAACGCAGCCACATATTTGGTCAATAGGTTACCATGTAAAGCCTTGCACGGTATGACACCATATCAAGCTTGGTGGGGTAAGAGACCTACCTTGGATCATTGTAAAATATTTGGATGCTTGGCATATGCATATGTGCCATCACAATTGAGGCATAAATTGGAACCTAAAGCAGAGAAGTATGTATTCATTGGTTATGATGACAAGCAGATGGGCTATAGGTTGTGGAGTCCATCCACAAAGCAATTCCGTGTGTCTAAGGATGTTACATTTGATTAGCAAGGTACTTGGTATGCAGGTACACTTAATGTTCATGCAGATGTTGAAGAAGTTGTGAATCAAAAGAAAGGTAAATCAAAGGTTCAGATATTTGATGAAGAGGAGAACAATGAAGTACAGGTTGAAGTTGAAGAAGCGCCAAGGTTTGATCCAGAATATGATGAACCAGAAACTTCAAGAAATGGAGAACTCAAAAGGTCATCTAGGCACAAATGGCAACCTACAAGGTATAGCTATGATACTTCATTCTTGACTAGTAAAGATTATGCTTACATGTTAAAAGCAGATGAAGATCCATCCACATATGATGAAGCTAAAGGGAAGAAGAATTGGGAAAAAGCTATGCAAGATGAATATGATGCATTGATGGAAAATGAGACTTGGGATTTGGTTCCTAAACCAAATAGCCAGAAGATCATTGGATGTAAATGGGTCTACAATGTTGGTGCATGCCAATCATAATTGAAGGTTTATGAAGAAATGAAGTCAAGAAATTAAGAAGAGTACAAATTCAGAAGTTTGAAGGAAGGACATACTCAGAAATTCAAAGCTATGTACACATATGTACATTAGTTCAGATATAGGTTACTCACACTTTTGATTAGTCATAAGTTTGTATATATTTGCCTATAAATGTTTTGAAAAAAGTCGGGGCATGTAGAATAGAGAATAGGAAGAGAGAAATTAGGAGTAGAAAGTGTCATTGGACACATGAAAGTTAGTTGAAGTTATCTCTTCAATGTAGCTTTAATTTTTCTGAGTAATCAATGGAAATCTTGCGCCCGATGTTTTGGTGTCTGCTACTTCTGTAGTTAATCTTTTGAGAAATCCTTCTGAACATATCTAAGTCCATAGTTAATCAATCTATGGCTAGAATTTGAGAGTCTAATTGTCATCAGGTTGAGAGAATTCTGCATAGGAACATTCATATGTGATGATGTTCTGAGAGTCGACAAAACTGGCGCAGATTTCATGTTCAGAGAAATGAACATTGCTCAGTGCATGGTGTAAAGTTTTACACAAGTGAGGTCTCAAAATCTAAGTTGAAAGGTAAGCCATCTATGGCTAAAAGATCTTGATCAAACAGGTTCGACATTGGGAGAACTATAGCTAAGAAGTTACAGGTGTCAAAATCGCTACTACAGAGAAGGTGTTTTACACATAGGTAAATTGTTTGTATGATTTCTCAGAGTATACTGAATCATTTGCAGAGATTTAAGTTGGAGAAGATG
>CM035407.1:188261434-188293934 GCA_020310875.1 Ceratopteris richardii
GTGGCAGAAGTAGAGGAAGAGGCAGAAATAACAAAGATAATGTCAGAGCTTGTTGGATATGTGGTAAGACCAATCATCTATCTCATGATTGTTGGCATAATAATCAAAGCAATGGTAACTTTAATAAGAATTTTAGTCAAAGAGGAAGAAGTGGCAGATATCAGAGAGGAAACTTTGGAGGTAGAGGTGGTAGGAATTCTTTTGGAAGAGGTGGAGGAACAAACTTCCAAAATCAATCCTATAATAACACCTACTACAATTATGCATCAAATCAGAATGAAGATTCAACCCTAATTATGAATGCAACATGTGAAGCCTCACATGAAGACATGAGAGTATTTTATATTGACTTAGGATGTAGCAATCATCTGAGTGGAAATATTGCTTTGATGACTGATCTAGATCATAAGGCAATCAATCATACAGTTCAAACAGGTGATAATACAAAGCACAAAGTAAAGTCAATTGGTTCAGTTAAAGCCAAAGATGGAAGTACTCTCTTGAGTAAGGTTCTATATGTTCCTAAAATTCCAAAGAACTTGATCAGTGTAGGACAAATTGTGGAAAAAGGATATGAGGTAAGGTTCACTAATGATGGATTTTATGTTGAAGACCCTAGTCAAGGGTATAAACAAATTGTTACAGGAAAGATGGAAGGAAGGCTCTTCACACTAAAGATACAAGGTAATGTTGGACATGTTATGTTCACATATGGAGAGCAAAAGGTGTCTGAATTGGATCTTTGGCATAAAAGACTTGGACACTTTAATGAAAGAGGTATTAAAGAAATGATTAACAATGGTTCAGTGCTTGGATTGCCTAATGTTGCAGGTCAACACATGACATACAGATGTGAAGCATGTCAGTTAGGTAAGGCTCATAAGCAATCATATAATAAGCAAGGTTTTATGTATTCAGAAAGACTTGAATTGGTACATACAGATGTGTGGGGTCCTTCAAAGGACTTTAGTATAAATGGTTCAAGATATTATGTCATATATGTTGATGATGCTACCAGGTGGATTACAATCTATGTGATCAAAGACAAGTCAGAAGTGTTTAATACATTTAAACACTATCATGCATATGCAGAAAGAATTACAGGTCAAAAATTGAAGAGGTTAAGGTCAGATGGAGGGGGAGAGTATTTCTCTAATGAGTTCAATGATTATTTGTGGAATGCAGGTATAAAGAGAGAAGTTGCTTGCAGGTACTCTCCTCAACAAAATGGGGTAGCGGAAAGAAGAAACAGAACTCTTGTTGATTTTGCAAGATCCATGATGAGGGAGAAAAGTTGCCCAAATTATTTGTGGGCTGAGACTGTAAATACAGCCACATATTTGGTCAATAGGTTACCATGTAAAGCCTTGCACGGTATGACACCATATGAAGCTTGGTGGGGTAAGAGACCTACCTTGGATCATTGTAAAATATTTGGTTGCTTGGCATATGCATATGTGCCATCACAATTGAGGCATAAATTGGAACCTAAAGCATGGAAGTATGTATTCATTGGTTATGATGACAAGCATATAGGTTATAGGTTGTGGAGTCCATCCACAAAGCAATTCCTTGTGTCTAAGGATGTTACATTTGATGAGCAAGGTACTTGGTATGTAGGTACACTTAATGTTCATGTAGATGTTGAAGAAGTTCTGAATCAAAAGAAAGGTAAATCAAAGGTTCAGATATTTGATGAAGAGGAGAATAATGAAGTACAGGTTGAAGTTGAAGAAATGCCAAGGTTTGATCCAGAATGTGATGAACCAGAAACTTCAAGAAATGGAGAACTCAGAAGGTCAACTAGGCACAAATGGCAACCTACAAGGTATAGCTATGATACTTCATTCTTGACTACTAAAGATTATGCTTACATGTTAAAAGCACATGAAGATCCATCCACATATGATGAAGCCAAAGGGAAGAATAATTCGGAAAAGGCTATGCAGGAGGAATATGATGCATTGATGGAAAATGAGACTTGGGATTTGGTTCCTAAACCAAATAGCCAGAAGATCATTGGATGTAAATGGGTCTACAAAACAAAAAGGTTTGCAGATGGAAGTGTATCTAGGTACAAAGCCAGTTGCGTTGTAAAGGGATATGCACAGACATATGGTGTGGACTATGATGAAACTTATAGTCCTGTTGCAAAGATGACAACTGTAAGGACTCTCATAGAAATTGTTGCTTGCAAAGGTTGGAAATTATCTCAATTAGATGTGAAGAATGCATTTTTGAATGGTCTTATTTCAGATGAAGTTTACATGGAACAACCAGATGGTTTCAAAGATCAAGTGTATCCAAATCATGTGTGTAAGCTCAAGAGAGCTTTGTATGGATTGAACCAGGCCCCAAGGGCATGGAATTATAGGCTTGTAAAGTTCTTGAAGAAAACTTGGATTTCAAGCTTCAAAGGCAGATAGTAGTTTGTTGGTCAAAGCAAGTGAGGATGGATTTATTTATGTTTGTATTTATGTTGATGACATAATACTTACAGGAACAAATGATAAAGGTATACACATGATTAAGAAGCAGATGGAGAAAGAATTCAAAATCAGTGATTTGGGAAAGTTGTCATTCTTTTTGGGAATGGAGATTTCATATACTCAACATGGAGTATATGTAACTCAAGCAAGGTATCTAAAAAATTTGCTAACCAAATTTAAAATGGAAGATTGCAGGATAGCACCAACTCCAATGGAAGTGAATCATAGATTGAGTAGATATGGAGGAGAAGAATTCAAAGATATGAAGCTTTATCAGAGTTTGGTGGGTAGCCTGATTTATGCTACATTAACAAGACCTAACTTATCATATGTAGTTGGAGTTCTATCTCAATTCATGCATTGTCCTAGAAAGGAACATTGGATTGCAGGACAAAGCGTACATAGGTACATCAAGGGCACACTTAAAGAAGGTCTGTATTATGGATTTACTTCAGATACAAGAGTCAAAATATATAGTGATGCAGATTGGGCAGGTAATTCTAACGATAGAAGATCAACACATGGATACTTGTGTTATGTGGGAGATAAGCTAATTTCATGGTGCTCCAAGAAGCAACATACAATTGCTTTATCATCTACAGAAGCAGAATACAAAAGCATGGTAGAAGCTGCAAAGGAAGTAATATGGTTAAAGACTCTTATGGAGAGTTTTAATATTATCTAGAGTACTCCTATCATTTGTGGAGACAATATGAGTTCTTTATATTTGGCAGCAAATCATGTGTTTCATGCTATATTGAGATTCAGTATCTTTTTCTGAGAGAGAAGGTTGTTGATAAAGAAATAGAAGTTATGCATACTCCTACAAAAGATCAACTTGCAGATATGATGACAAAAAGCTTGGATGGATCAAAGTTGCAAAGGTTTAAAGATATGGCAGGAATAAAGAAGATGCATGTAATCACAATTGATGATTGAGGGGGAGCTCTTGGAGCAGAACAATCAACAATTGATGACTATATAAAGCCTAGAAGTGAAGAAATGAAGAAAAGATTGAAGTCCAACTTCATGGAGTAAAGAGAAGATAGATAGTAAAGTTCTTTAAAACATATGTACATTAGCTTTGTAAATACTTCAATATACCTGAAGTAATGACGAATCAATACTCATATGTATATATAGATATGTGTAGATGGTCGTATAAGAAGAATGAGATGAAGCATAGATGAAAAGATGATGTGTATTGGATGTATCATCCATCAGATGTATGAAGAGTTGAATAGAAAGAATGTTCAGAGAATTGCACGTGGAACTTTTCTCTAGTTCTCCTTCTATGTTTGATTTTATCAGAAATACTTTTGTACACATCCAAGTCCAAAGTTAATCTATCTATGGTTAAAGTTTGAGAGTTCAATTGCAAACAGGCTGAGAGAATTTTGTGTAGGAACATCTATATGTGAGAAAGTGTTGAGTGTCTTCTAAAACACGCGAAGTTTCAATGGTGAAAGAAATGATCAGTTCTCAGTGCACAGTGTAAAGCTTTAGACAAATGAGGAGTCAATATCTAAGTTGAAAGGTAAGCCATCTATGGCTAAAAGCATTTGCTTAAACGCATTCTAGATTGGGAGAACTATGTGTTAGAAGTTGTAGGTGTCAAAATCGACTCTATAGGAAGGCAATTTCAGACATAGGTAGATTGCTTGAAGCATTTCTCATAATCTACTGAATTTTTTGAAGTGTTTTAACTTGGAGGAGGAAAACTCTAGGCGACACATCCTACAAAGTTTCATCAGAAACTTTACACAAATGATTAATAAATGAGTGATTAATGTCTATGTGTACCAATTCAAGCTTCTCTGAATACACGAAACAATGCTTATTATATGATTGCTTATGAGCCTTACCTAATTGACATGACTCACATCTGTATGTCATGTGTTGACGTGCAACATTAGGTAATCCAAGCACTGAATCATTGTTAATCATATCCTTAATACATCTTTCATTGAAATGTCCAAGCCCTTTATGCTAAAGATCTAACTCAGAGATCTTATGTCCTCCATAAGTGAACAAGGCATGACCAACATGTTGGTGCAGATCAATCACCAATTGAATGTTTGAAGACTAAAGAATGAAGGATGAGATCAATTCTTGAAGCTTGGAAGGAAGATACATTCAGAGTATGTGAGGAATGTACACATATGTACATAGTTCACTTAGATCTTTGATTAGTCATAGACTTGTACAAATTTATCTATAAATACCATGAAAATATCGAGGCGTGATATGAGAGTATATGTGAGAATAGATAGAAGTTAAGAATGAGGAAGATAGATGTCATGACACAGGTGAAAAGTTAGTTGAGTTTCCTCTCATCACTCAACTGTAACTTTCTGAGCAAATGAAGAAATATTGCACCCGATCTTTTCGTGTCTGCTCCGTCCGTGTTTGATCAATTGTGAAATCCTTTTGAGGATATCTAAGTTGATAGTTAATGAGTCTGTGACCTGAGTTTCAGAGTCTAATTGCAAACAGGCTAGGAGAATTGTTAGTAGGAACATTCATATGTGTTGAGTGTTCACAGTTCTCTGAAATAGGCGCAAATTTCGATCTTAATCTTTTGGTCAGTTCTCACTCCATAGTTTAAATTTTTGTGCAAGCAAGCACTTAATCTTTAAGTTGGAAGGTAATCTACTCGTGGCTAGAAGCATTTGCTTAAACGGGTTTTGTACTGAGAGAATTGAAGTTAAGAAGTTAGGGGTGTCTAAATCGACTTCTCAGAAATGCAGATTCAGGCATAGGTAACTTGTGAAGTTGATTTCTCAAGTTATACTAAACCTTTTGAAGAACTTTAACTTGGAGAAGGTGCGCAAACTCTAGGCGACACTCCATACAAAATTTCATAGAAAACTTTACATATTTGATAGGTCAATGAGAAGAAATTGTGCAGCAGACTTTCTGTGTTTTATCTTCTTCACAGAATTTTTCAACTTTTGATAATTTGGAGATTGGACCTCTAATTTAGTGAAGGTTTTGACTTACTCTTGATATAGAGGTGTTCTAAATTCAAGAGTAGGTTGTTCTTTTGGAGATTAACACTCTCCATCAGTGGTATCAGAGCAGGAGACATCAAATCAAGGAAAGGAGGGTTCCAATTGCTGCAGATTCAAGAAATTCAACAATTGAAGAACTAAAAGGTGAAAGTTTGAAGGCAAAGCTTGAGGAGGAGACCATACGACATCAAGAAGGACAAAAGAAGTCTAATTCGAAGTAAAGGTACATATATTGTTCATAAAGCTTGAAGATTTCAATACACAGGTGGACACAAGATGGGAGATTCTCTACAGATAGAGAAATTGGATAGGGAAAACTATCCTGCATGGTCAATGAGGATGGAAGCTCATCTTATGAGCAAAGATTTAATTGCTTACATCACAGGAGAAGAAGAGAAGCCACAGTTCAGAGATCCTAGTGTTCCAACTAGGGAAGAGTTAGCAGATTTGAAAAATTGGATGAAGAAAGATGCTCAAGCTAGGAGCATTATCTATATGGCAATCAATGATTACTTGTTACCTCATATTCGAGGTCTTGAAAGTGCAACTGATATTTGGAATGCTTTGGAGGAGCATTTCCAGAATACTACAAAGTCAAGGAAGGCATCTTTATGGGCAGAGTTTACAACCTTCAAGAAGAAGGCCTCTCAATCTATTTCAGACTATGTAACAAGGATGAAAGACATTGCAGATGCATTAGGAGCTGTTGATGAAGACATTGAGGAGGATAAATTGGTAAGGCAAATCCTTACAGGTTTGAGAGGTGATGACAAATGGAAGCCATTCATTTTATCTACAGAATTATCACTTGACCATTTCACTCCTGATTTAAATCAGTTGCTAGGTCATATGCTAACATTTGAGCAGGATGTTAAAGGAGATGGAGACAAGAGTGTAGGTCATGCAATGTACTCAAAGCACAAGAAGAAGAATAGCAAAGGAAAGCAACAAGCAGGTGAAGATGAAGGAACAACTACTCAAGCCAACTTCCTAAGAGGAAGAGGAGGTGGCAAAGGTAGAGGAAGAGGCAGAAACAACAAGGATGGAGGCAAAGCTTGCTGGATTTGTGGTAAGACAAATCACTTAGCTAATGATTGTTGGCATAATAATCAGAGTAATGGTGGATATAATCAGAACTATAATTCAAGAGGAAGAGGTGGCAGAAATCAAAGAGGTAATTTCAGAGGTAGAGGTGGAAGGAGTTATTTTGGAAGAAATACAGGTAGAGGATTCCAAAGTCAACAATATAACAACACCTACTACAATTATGCTTCAGATCAAAAGGAGGATTCAACATTGATAATGAATGCAACTTGTGAAAGGCAGAGTGAAGATCAAAGAGTTTTCTACATTGACTCAGGGTGTAGCAATCACCTGAGTGGTAATATATTCTTGATGACTGACTTGGAGAATAATGTTTTTAATCATGTTGTTCAGACAGGTGACAACACAAAGCACAATGTGAAGTCAATTGGATCAGTGAAGGCCAAGGATGGTAGCACCTTATTGAGTAAGGTCTTGTATGTTCCTACAATCCCTAAGAATTTGATAAGTGTAGGACAAATTGTTGAAAAGGGATATGAAGTAAGGTTTACTAATGATGGAGTATATGTGGAAGACCCTAGCCAAGGGTATAAACAGATTGTTTCAGGGAAAAAGGAAGGAAGATTATTTACATTGAAGATTCAAGGCAATATTGGTCATGCTATGTTCACATATGGAGGACATAAGATCTCTGAGTTAGATCTCTGGCACAAGAGGCTTGGACATTTCAATGAAAGAGGTATTAAAGATATGGTTAACAATGGTTCAGTGCTTGGATTGCCTAATGTTGCAGGTCAACATATGACATACAAATGTGAGGCATGTCAATTAGGTAAGGCTCATAAGAATTCTTACTCCAAGCATGGTTTTATGTACTCAGAGAAGCTTGAATTGGTACACACAGATGTGTGGGGACCATCAAAGGATTTCAGTATAAATGGGTCAAGGTATTATGTGATTTATGTTGATGATGCTACTAGATGGATCACTATCTATGTGATCAAAGATAAGTCAGAAGTGTTTAATACATTTAAACACTATCATGCATATGCAGAAAGAATTACAGGTCATAAGTTGAAGAGATTAAGGTCAGATGGAGGGGGAGAGTATTTCTCTAATGAGTTCAGTGATTACTTATGGAATGCAGGTATAAAAAGGGAAGTTACTTGCAGGTACTCTCCTCAACAAAATGGTGTTGCAGAAAGGAGAAATAGAACACTTGTTGAGTTTGCAAGATCCATGATGAAGGAGAAAAATTGCCCTAATTATTTGTGGGCTGAGGCTGTAAATACAGCCACTTATTTGGTCAATAGGTTACCATGTAAAGCCTTGCAGGGTATGACACCATATGAGGCTTGGTGGGGTAAGAGACCTACCTTGGATCATTGCAGAGTTTTTGGATGTGTGGCATATGCATATGTGCCATCACAATTAAGGCACAAGTTGGAGCCTAAAGCTGAAAAATATGTTTTCATTGGTTATGATGATAAGCAGATGGGCTATAGATTGTGGAGTCCATCTACAAAACAATTCATGGTTTCTAAAGATGTTACATTTAATGAGCAAAGTACTTGGTATGCAGGTATAGTCAATATCAATACAGGTGATGAAGAAGAAGTGAATCAAAGGAAAGGTAAATCAAAGGTTCAAATATTTGATGAACAAGAGAATAATGAAGTGCAGGTTGAAGTGGAAGAAACACCAAGATTTGATCCTGAATATGAAGAACCAGAAACCTCAAGAAGTGGAGAGCTTAGGAGGTCTACAAGGAATAAGTGGCAACCTACAAGGTATAGCTATGATACTTCATTTTTGGCCACAAAAGATTATGCTTATATGATGAAAACAGATGAAGACCCTTCTACATATGAAGAGGCAAAAGGTAAGGAAAAATGGGAGAAAGCTATGCAGGAAGAATATGATGCACTATTGGAGAATCAAACATGGGATTTGGTTCCAAAACCAAACAGTCAGAAGATCATTGGATGCAAATGGGTTTACAAAACCAAGAGGTTTGCAGATGGAAGTGTGTCTAGATACAAAGCTAGACTTGTTGTCAAAGGGTTTGCTCAGACTTATGGTGTTGACTATGATGAGACTTATAGTCCTGTTGCAAAGATGACAACCATCAGGACACTTATAGCTATTGTTGCATGTAAAGGTTGGAAGTTATGTCAACTTGATGTGAAAAATGCTTTTTTGAATGGTTATATTTCAGATGATGTATTCATGGAGCAACCTCAAGGGTTCAGAGATAAAAGGTATCCAGATCATGTGTGCAAGCTCAAGAGAGCTTTGTATGGCTTGAAGCAGGCCCCAAGGGCATGGAACTATAGACTTGTGAAGTTCCTAAAGGAACTTGGATTTCAGGTGTCTAAAGCAGATAGTAGCTTGCTTGTCAAAGCAAGTGATAATGGTTTCATATACATGTGCATATATGTTGATGATATAATTCTTACAGGTATCAGATGAAGAAGGAATACAAAGACTCAAGAAGCAAATGGAAAAGGAGTTCAAGATAAGTGACTTGGGAGACTTGTCATACTTCTTGGGCATGGAGATTACATATACTCAACATGGAGTATTTGTGACCCAAGAAAGGTATTTGAAGAACTTGTTAATCAAGTTTAAAATGGATGATTGCAGGGTAGCACCTACACCAATGGAGGTGAATCACAAATTGAGTAAGTTTGGAGGTGAAGAATTCAAGGACATGAGACAATATCAGAGTTTGGTTGGTAGCCTTATCTATGCTACTTTAACTAGACCTGATTTATCATATGTAGTTGGAGTTTTGTCTCAATTGATGCATTGTCCTAGGAAAGAGCATTGGATTGCAGGTCAAAGAGTATTGAGGTACATTAAGGGTACACTCAATGAGGGTTTGTATTATGGGTTTACCTCAGATACAAATATCAAAATTTATAGTGATGCAGATTGGGCAGGTAATCCAGATGATAGAAGGTCAACTTTTGGATATATGTGTTATGTGGGAGATAAACTTATCTCATGGTGTTCCAAGAAGCAACATACAGTTGCCTTGTCTTCTACAGAAGCAGAGTATAAAGGCATGGTTGAAGCTGCAAAGGAAGTAATTTGGCTCAAGACTTTGATGAAGAGTTTTGACATTGTGCATGGGGTACCAATTATATATGGAGATAACATGAGTTCATTGTATTTAGCTGCTAATCCTGTTTTTCATGCCAGGACCAAACACATTGAGATTCAGTATCACTTTCTAAGAGAGAAAGTGATGGATAAGGAGATTGAAGTCATACATACTTCAACAAAGGATCAGATAGCTGATATGCTTACAAAGAGCTTGGATGGACCAAAGCTTCAGAAGTTTAAAAGCATGGCAGGTATAAAGAAGAAAGAAGAAACCTCAATTGATGATTGAGGGGGAGCTGTTGGTGCAGATCAATCACCAATTGAATGTTTGAAGACTAAAGAATGAAGGATGAGATCAATTCTTGAAGCTTGGAAGGAAGATACATTCAGAGTATGTGAGGAATGTACACATATGTACATAGTTCACTTAGATCTTTGATTAGTCATAGACTTGTACAAATTTATCTATAAATACCATGAAAATGTCGAGGCGTGATATGAGAGTATATGTGAGAATAGATAGAAATTAAGAATGAGGAAGATAGATGTCATGAGACAGGTGAAAAGTTAGTTGAGTTTCCTCTCATCACTCAACTGTAACTTTCTGAGTAAATGAAGAAATATTGCGCCGGATCTTTTCGTGTCTGCTCCGTCTGTGTTTGATCAATTGTGAAATCCTTTTGAGGATATCTAAGTTGATAGTTAATGAGTCTGTGACCTGAGTTTCAGAGTCTAATTGCAAACAGGCTAGGAGAATTGTTAGTAGGAACATTCATATGTGTTGAGTGTTCACAGTTCTCTGAAACAGGCGCAAATTTCGATCTTAATCTTTTGGTCAGTTCTCACTCCATAGTTTAAAGTTTTGTGCAAGCAAGCACTTAATCTTTAAGTTGGAAGGTAATCTACTCGTGGCTAGAAGCATTTGCTTAAACGGGTTTTGTACTGAGAGAATTGAAGTTAAGAAGTTAGGGGTGTCTAAATCGACTTCTCAGAAATGCAGATTCAGGCATAGGTAACTTGTGAAGTTGATTTCTCAAGTTATACTAAACCTTTTGAAGAGCTTTAACTTGGAGAAGGTGCGCAAACTCTAGGCAACACTCCATACAAAATTTCATAGAAAACTTTACATATTTGATAGGTCAATGAGAAGAAATTGTGCAGCAGACTTTCTATGTTTTATCTTCTTCACAGAATTTTTCAACTTTTGGTAATTTGGAGATTGGACCTCTAATTTAGTGAAGGTTTTGACTTACTCTTGATATAGAGGTGTTCTAACTTCAAGAGTAGGTTGTTCTTTTGGACATTAACACTCTCCATCACAACATTGCCTTGAATCTATGAGATTTTATTACCTGCTCAGCACTAGCTTTTGCTTGCGAGTTTGAGTCTTCATTAAAGTTCTTTTTATCAATTATTACCATGGACATAAGATCAACAAAATTTGGAATATTCTCCCTGATTTGAATAAAAGGCACTTTCAAACCTTACCATCATCATCATCAACATTGATGCCAATAGATGCAAGCGGCTCACATATGCTTTTGATTTTTAAGTTGTAGTCACATACGAACATGATCTTTTTCTCCAGCATATGCAACTCATTCTTGAGTTGCAATTTCTATGCCTTTGTATTGGTCTCATACAAGGTGACCAAGTTGTTACAAGACTCTTTTGGTGTTTTGGCATCTTGTATGTGCCCAATCATGATATCTTGTATGCTAACAAACAACCAATACATCAGCTTCCATGCTCGTTGATTCTAGTTTTCATATGCTCTTAACTATTCCATAGTCTGATTTCTCTCTAGTAATTGCGGAGGGTCTTCATTGTCTCCATTGATGTACTTCCAGTAGCCTTTTCCAATCATGAAATTTTTCATTTTTAATCTCCAAGCATGATAGTTTTTCTTGTCCAACGTATCGCTCATAAGCTAACTCATTCCATCAACATTTTCCATTTTTGCGATAATTCACAATAGTGCAAAAACACTAAAAGTAGTACCTCTCTTTGAACATTGTCACACTATGACTTCAAAGTTCAATATCAGAGAAACACAATTTTCATGTATCACTAGTACACAGAATTGCTTGAAATATTTGGGAGATGGAAATCAGAATGCAAGTTAGAATTTTACAAACTACCTTGTCTTTTCCATGGCCTGCACCTTGCAGTCTCAATGGAGGTTGATATTGCTCAAAAACTAAAATATGAAAATAATGAGTGACTTTAAAGGTATAATTCACTAAAATATTTGAGGCCTTCTAGCTTCACACAAAATTTCATAGCAATATGAGATTCTTTGTGAAGTGCACGTTCTCCATGTCTTCTCATGTACTCTTTATTATCGGCATTCTCCATGCACTCTGTATAGGTGTACTAGATTTCATACCATGCCTATCAGATTTTACTCTCAAATGTTTACAATAAATATGAGTAGGCTCTCCTAGATCCGTCTAGTTCACCCCATTCTACAACTAGTCAACCTTTTTGTACTTATTTGACCTAGCACCCTAGATCCAAATCACGTAAGGATTTTTCCACACACACTATACATGTATAACTTGAGAATAAGCTATCATTGTTGGAGCAAGTCTATGACAAGCCTAAGTATTGGCTTGAGTCCCACAAAGTCATAGAAAAAGCCTTAAAATGAAGACTATGTAAAGTTCACTTGTGAACTACCTCTTGTAACTTTTGAAGAGTTTACTTAATGTAAAAGTAAGAGAATCTTAAGTGGTTGAGTCCACATGATCAAGAATGGAAAGAGGAGCCACGAATTTGTGATTTGTGGTAGGTAGAGAATCAAATCAATCATTGATTGATTGGAGAGTGATTGAGGGAAGTTAGCCTCCCAAACTCAACTATAAATAGATGGCAGTTTTAGTCGTGGTTAGAGAGACCTATGTGAAGACCTCCAAGAGCTGAGCTTTATGCCATATCAAGGTGTGATTACAAGGCACACATATGTATCAGTAAGTCATTGTATTGTACAAGCAATATACTTTCATTTTCATGATTATTTGAGTTCATCTTTCCATGTTCTTGTGAAGTGTACTACTCACTGCCATTACTCTCAGTTTTCTCAGTCAGCTTGCAGAGATGTTTTCTCTGAGCTTGGTGCATCATTTTCAGTGATTTAACTTGGTAAAGTTAGCTCTATAAGTCTACTATATGCTCATAAATTTTCATGTCATTTGGATGTTGCAATCTTCAGTTATGTTCATTTGAAGTCAACAGGGTTTGTTCATCTTCACCTCTCTGTCAGGTACCCGATTTTGTTACTCATCTTGTCAGAGGTGTTTCTCAGTGGTTACTTATCCAAATTCAGTTATTTAAAATTTTTTGGATTCAGCTTACTGTCTAGTATAACCATACAAATTTTCACAATCATTGGATTTCTACATTTTGAGTTATGGTGATTTTTCTGCTCACTGGTCTATTTCTGTAGCAACCCGTGAAAATCGGGATGATGTCATCACTTGTTAAAACTCATTCTCAGTGTGTGCTTTGTTATTTTTGATGCGATTACTCTTGAAAGTTAGCTCTTTAAGCTAACTAGACTTCTCCAAGAGGAATTAAGCTAATTGCTGCTGTGATCAGAGAATTATGTAAAACACTGGACAGGTGTATGAACCAAGAATAGCAAGTTTTCTTCTCTGAGCTAACTCCAACTTATCTGTTTTGATCTATCTTTTTGAGAGTGATCTTCCAAGGTACATAGGGTGTCTAATACATCCATTGGCAAGCTAAAAGGGCCCACCATATACTCCTGGAGTTCATTTGGCTGGTGTAGATCAAGGATTTTGCAACACCTCTTCATCTTCAAGCACATACCTATCCATCTCTTCACAATCATCAACTCCAAATGAATTGGTTTATGTTAGCCAAGGAGATTGTACAAAATAGACTATGCAAGAAACTAGCTTATGATAGAAATAGAGGCTCATTATTGGTGGAAGTAAACACATGTATATATCATTTAGAATGCAAGTAACTTAGCAACTATATCTATACATAGAGAGAAATTTACAAAAGAAGTAGGTAGTGTGTGCCAAACAACCTTCCTACAAGAGGTATGAGCTCCATAGCTCTTTGCATGACCTCCTCTTTGTTTGGATAGGTCTTGGCACTCCTTAGGCTTGATCCAAAGCTTCTTCTCTTCATTCTTCATGCTTAAATGGCCTTGTTTGCACCTTCTCCACGAGAATATGACTATATAGACCTTCTTCTGACTTTTCACCTACCCTTGTGTGACCCATGACCTCCTCTTTGTTTGGATAGGTCTTGGCACTCCTTAGGCTTGATCCAAAGCTTCTCCTCTTCATTCTTCATGCTTAAATGGCCTTGTGACCTTCTCCACGAGAATATGACTATATAGACCTTCTTCTGACTTTTCACCTAGCTTTGAATTGTCTTTTGGATTTTCATTTGACATGAATAGATAAGGATTCATTTTTTGATATCCATTGGATTCCCTTTTAGGTTTTCCAACACCCTTGATGAGCTTACCCAATTCATAATTTCAACACTCCCCCTCAAGGTCATGGTGGTAGTGTCCATCTCCAAGAGACTCATTGCTTTCTTGAGCTTGTTTAACTTTGAAGCATACAATCCTTTGGTGAAAATATCAAAAACCTAGTCCTCTGTACATATGAAATGCACAAACACATCTTTTATTACAACCTTTTCCCTCACATAATGATAATGTACCTCTATATGTTTGCTCCTTGAATGGGTCATGGGATTGTTGGCTAGATGTATGCTTGACATGCTATCTCCATAGATGGGGATTGTGTTAACATGCACATCCAAATCATTTAATAGCTTCTTTAACCACATAGCCTCACATGTAGTGAGTGCTAATGCCTTGTACTCAGCTTGAGTTGATGATAATGCCTCTATAGGTTGCTTCTTACTAATCCATGGGATGGCTTTTGTTCCTTGCATGAACACATAGCCATAGATAGATCTCCTATCATTAACACTCCCTAACCAATTTGCATCACTCCATGCTTTGATTTGTAGCTCCTCTCCATACCTATAAAGCAATCCATAGTTGATTGTTCTCTTCACATACCTTAGTACCTTCTTGACCACATTTAGTTGCACATTTGTGTGTACATGCATTTATTGTGAGAGTACTCCTTCTACATAACTCAAACTAGGTCTTGTGAGAGTCTCATATATCAATGAGCCTACCAAGATCCTATATAAGGTCAAGCCATCAAGCTTTTTACTATCATTTTTTTTTTCTTCATGTCTATATCCATGGGTTGAGCACTTAGCTTGCAATCTGCCATGCCATTATTGTAGAGCATATCTAGGAGATACTTCCTTTGGCATAGGTAAATAACTTCTTGTACATACACAACTTCAATGCCCAAGAAATAATTTCACTCACCCAAATCCGATACATTGTATTCTGTTCCAAACCTCCTCTTTGTGTCTTTGAGACCTGCATGATCAATCCTTGTTATGATGAGGTCATGCACATGGATGTAAAATAACTTCTCGTACATACACGAATTCAATTCAGATACATTGAATTCTCTTCCAAACTCCTCTTTATGTCTTTGAGACCTGCATGGTCAATCCTTGTTATGATGAGGTCATGCACATAGATGCAAATGACTATTAGTCTGCATGGCTTGGAGAGTACTCACACCTCCTCAAGTAATCTACCAACCTATAATTATATGCCCTTGGGGATTGCTTAAGAGCATACAAGGCGTTCTTTAACCTGCATACATAATATTTGTGCTATGGATCCTCATATCTTTGAGGTTGGGCCTTATACACTTCCTCCTTCAACTCACATTTAGAAAAGCATTCTTGATGTCCATTTGCTATATTGGCATCCTTTAGATGTACATATGGCTCTCAGAGACCTAATGGTAGTCTTGCTACAAATAGGGCTGAAAGTTTCATCATAGTCTATAGTGAATGAAGCTCTTTGCCACCAATCTAGCCTTTTGTCAAGCTAGGGTTCCATCTGAGTTCTTTTTTACTTTATATACCCATCTATTTTGGACTATCTTCATGCCTTCATTCTTGGGTACTAATTCCCAATCCTGTTTTTTCTTTGCACTTTATTTTGTCATACATTGCAGCCATCCATTCTAGTTTCTCCTTAGCTTTCTCAATAGGTAGCTGGGTCCTCATCTACAACAACCTACATCATGTATGCAAAATGCTTATAGATGAAATATTCATAACTTCACCTTTGAATGGTTGTCTTCTTCTTGGTTAATCTCCTTTTGGGCACTGCTTCTTGAGCCTTGTGAGCTTTACCATAGGTGTAACTACCACTTCTAGGTCATTTCACCTTGGTCACTCGCTTCATTTAGCTCATAGTCCACCTCATTGGTACTCTTGTATCTTGAAGTAGGGGAGGATTCATAACCTTTACCTTCATCATGGAGTCCATGGGCATGTTGCTTTTGTTCCACTCAATGTGATGGAATGTTGAGGCCTAACCTGCATCATAACCAACATGTTCATCATAATCATTTTCAAGCACTTTCTCCTTACCCTTTGTCTATGTACCATGACCTTATCTCATCAAAGACCACATCCCTTGACACATGGAGCTTCTTGTTGAGGCCTAACCTACAATCATAACCAGCATGTTCATCATAATCATTTTGAGGCACTTTCTTCTTACCCTTGTCTACATACCATGGCCTTATCTCATCAAAGACCAAATCCCTTGACACGTGGAGCTTCTTCATGAGAGGATTTATAGTAATTGTACCCTTTTTGCTCTATGGAATAGCCAACAGAGATACATTTCTCAGATTTAGGCTCAAGCTTAGTCCTTACCTCTTGTGGTATGTACACATATCATACACATCCAAAGACCTTCAAGTCTTCTTGCCCTAGTTTCTTCCCATAATAAGCTTTGTAATGTGTGAGTTCATTCACTCCACTTGTAGGAATCCTGTTCATAAGATATACTAATGTATTTATAGCCTCTACCCAATAAGAGGATGGTAATTTATCTTCATTTATCATGCACCTAGCTATCTCCACAATATGCCTAATCTTCCTTTCTACCACTCCATTTTGATGAGGGGTGAACTACCTTTTGATGCCATGATCATGCAAGTACTTTGAAATTCCTTAGAGAAATACCCTCCCCCTCCATCAGAACTTAGGGTTTTCACTTGATTACATGTTTCCTTCCCAAGTTCATTCTTGAACATTTGAAACATGAAGAACACATATGATTTCTCTTTAATGCTATAAATACGTACCTTTCTTGAGAATTCATAGATGAATGTGACAAAGTACCTTGATCCACCTAAGGAAGCCTCCTTGCTCATCCCCCAAACAAGCCAATATTTGAGTCCACAACTAGCTCTCAAATTCCTCATAATTGAACACTTGTTTGACATAGGGTGGATCATCAAAATCTCCTATTTCTTATTGAGGAGACCAAGTTCATTATTGTTTGCTCTCCTTCCTCCTCTTATAGCATCTTGACATAGTGGGAGATGTATATCCTTATTCATCTAGTCAAAATTGTTGATATTTGCACTATGAATAGAGGTGGCATCATCCTCATCATTTTCGTTATGGATGGGGTTTTGTTGTAAAGCAAGAATTTATTTGTGTGAGAAATTATATAGATTGACTTTCATGGTTATGCCTACATGTTGTAGGTAGAGAGAATTCAAACCCGAGTCTTGCACTATTTTCAATTGTCTCAGAAGTGTACATCCTAACAAAACCTTATAAGTGCTAGGTCTTTTTGGAATGTCAAATAACCATATTGTGCTCACACCTAGCACCGCATGTAGTGGAAGTTATTACCTCGAGAAGACCCAACAAACTTTCCATGTTCCTATCTACAAGTTGTTCTTTCATTTGTGTTGGCCAAAAAGTTAGGCTTCCCCATTTCCTCCATAGTTCTGAGGTCACAATGCCTATGCTTATGCCTAAATCAACAACACTCAAATTCACATCTACTTGGTTGCTTGGTGTTTGCATGGGTGATGAATCTTTCTCCTTTTGATCTTGAAAATATTTTCTAAAGGGATTCTTTTGAGCCTCATGCATCAAATTCACTCTCATTCCACATCCTTTTCATCTTATGACACTCCAATTTCTCTTCATATGGGCCTAAGTATATAGGAAAATATCTTAGATTTGGTGCAATAGCTAACTCAAAATTAGGCTAGATAGATACATCCCATGGATTTTTGTGCTCTCCTTAGGGTGGATTTGGAAATTGGCCTCCGACAAGGGTGGTAGCTCATCTTTCAAGTCTCTCCATCTCTTGAATTGCACCCATAATTTCCCATGTTTTTTACTCTAGAGTGCAAGATCAAGTAAGATTTCCTTCCTATTGATGTTCTCTTTAGTAAGTTTGAAAGGTATGTTTGGAGGGATAAGCACTAGTGGCTCTACTATAGGAGTCAATTTCTCTTGAGGATTTTGTTGTCCGAATATAGAATATATCTATAAGGGAAGACTGGAGGAGAATTTTGTAACATTTTCTAAACTACTTTGATCTTTTTTTTTGCAAATTTCCCTTTTTTCTCTCTTTCTAAGTCAGGTCTAGGGTAGCACTTGTCATGGTTTTCACATTTGGCCCTTCAAGAATTCATTGGTGGTAGCCTTGCAATAGTGGTTTGATATTTAGCTCTACTATAGAGGATATCCTTGATTTGTTTGGGTGAACCACTTCTTCAAATGTTTCACTTTGTTCCTTCGCTACTCTCGCTTCCTTGTGAGGTTGTTTAATTTGACTTTAAAGTTCTTCAATGTTGAAGGTGGTGTTTGTTCCCCCTGTTTTGCTCTGATACCACTTGTGGATGTATTCGTGTTTTGGTGAACAATGCCACAAGAAAACAAGCTAATGTGATATTGAAATGCTTCAATAATCACCAATAGCTTGAATTGATTAACCTCAACCTTTGGAGATGACCAAAACTTAATCCAATTTCATTTTGGTACATTTTTTGTGACTTTTTGCTGACTTTATGGTGACTTTTTGGTGAAATTCTGGTGGTGAACTATATCCTTCTGATGCTTTCTGATGACTTTTTGGTGGGTTCCAATTTCTTCCCAGTGACTTTCCTAGAGCTAAAACCCTCAAAAATTGCACAACCTAATGTCCTTCTAATAATATATCACCTCCACTTACTATACAAGAATTATAAACATTTATCTTTTTCTGATTAATCATACCTCTACTTGTCTAGTGCATTCCTCTGAACATGCATTCTGTTCCACTGCAATCTTTCCGAACATTTATAGTAGAAGACGATAACTACACAGTGAGCTATCAATCAAGAACCCTTTATTCTCCTATTATGAGATATACTTCTAAGAAGATCAAGAAAACTGAGTCAAGAAAAATTCATAACTAGCTTTCATATGGTTATGAAAAATACTCAAATTTCCTCAATGAAGAGAATTTTCTATTAGAGAAGATGTTTACAAAATGGCATGTCCTCTTGTGCTCACCATCCCTCTGAGAAACTACCTGACTACCTCACATTGTTAGGACTTACAACTCAGGTTCTCTTATTCTCTTCTCTTCTCTCTTACTACTTCCATACTATCTACATATCTCTTCATACGTATATCCACCTCTCTCTCTCTCTCTCTCTCTCTCTCTCTCTCTCTCTCTCTCTCTCTCTCTCTCTCTCTCTCTCTCTCTCTCTCTCTCTCTCTCTCTCTCCCGCATACTCTATCATAGGATGGACTTATATACATTTGGTCGGTACACTCCAGAATTCAAATTTGTATCCTAGGAGATCCAAATCAAAAGAGATTTCTAATATTGTAATCCTTTATATGTGTGAGATTGCTCTTTCATATAGGTGTGGTTTCTGAATGTCCATTTTGCACTCCCCTTCCTTCATATTGGTATCTTCTTGTCTTTGTATCCTTCTTCCTTCTTTTTCCTTGTTTGTTTTGTTTTGTCTGATTAGTGAGTGAAGCCCAACAGCTCCCCCTAAGTCACTAATTAGGAGTATCCTTTGATTTTCTCATATATCCTTCTTCTCTTTTATCCTTGCCATTCCTTTGAATCTTCTTGTCTTCACTTTATCTAGGCTCTTTGTTGTAATATCTCCGATTTGATCTTTTGTAGAAGTGTATACCACTTCAAGATCTTTTTCCACTACCTTTTCTCTCAGGAAGTGATGCTAAATCTCTATATGCTTCATGCTTGTATGGAATACTCGATTTGGTGTGAGATATAATGAACTCATGTTATCTTCATATATAGTATGCATACCTTGATCTATGCCCAAGCTTTTGAGCAAATTTTGCATCCATATTACTTCTTTAGCTGCTTGTACGAGTCCTTTGTATCTACTTCTGTTGATGATAAAGCCATTGTGTGATGTTTCTTGGAACACCAGCTTACAAGCTTATCACCTATATATATCTTGTATCCATATGTTGATATTCTCACTGTATGCTCTCAACTTTATGTCTAAAGTAAAAGGACAATATAATCCTTCCTTTATAGTTCTCTTTATATATCTGAGAACTCTTTGTCGTGCAATCCAATGTTGATCCTTTGGACAATGCATGAACTACGAAAGAACTCCCATTGCATAACTAAAATTCGGTCTTGTTAGTGTAGCATAAATTAAACTTCCACTGACGATTGATACTTCCCTATATCTTTGGACTCTGCACCATCGTATTTTCTAAGTTTATGATTGACTTCAAGTGGCGTTGAAGTTTCTCTACAATTTTTTGTGTTGAACTTCCTTAACAAATTTAAAAGATATCGTCCTTGTATGCCATGGTCTGTATAAGTGATTTCCATTCCAAGAAAATATGTCAATTTTCCTAAATCACTTATCTTGAATTCCTTTTCGAGTAATCTCTTCACCTCCTTGATTCCTTCATTTGAGGTAACTATGATTATTATATCATCCACATAAATACAGATGTAGATCATACCTTCATTTGTCCGCTTGATAAGTAGACTTGCATCTGCCTTTGAAATTTGATATCCAAGATCATTGAGATACTTCACAAGTCTATAATTCCAAGTTCTTGGAGCTTGCTTTAGTCCATAGGGGGATTTTTTCAATCTACAAACATAATCTGGATACCTAGGATTTGCAAAACCTTGAGGTTACTCCATATAAACTTCATCTAATATGTATCCATTATGCATTCTTTATATCCAATTGACTCAACATCCATCCTTTTGATGTTGCAATAGCAATGAATGTCCTTATAGTTGACATCTTTGCCACATGACTAAACGTCTCATCATAGTCTATGCCATGAGTGTGTGCATAGCCTTTTAGCACCAGTTTAGCTTTGTATCTAGCTATTCTTCCATTTGCAAGCTTCTTTACCTTGTAAGCCCATTTGTTTCCAATCACCTTTTTATCATTTGGTTTTGGAACAAGTTCCCAAGTCTTGTTCTCCTCCAGTGCATTGAACTCTTCCTTCATTGCTTCTTCCCATTGTCTTTTACCTTTTGCTTCATCATAGTTTTGTGATTCTTCGTCTTCCTTAACCATGTAAGCATAATTTTTCTGAGTTATATAAGATGTATCATAAGAATACCTTGTTGGTTGTTTCCTTGTTCTGGTTGATCTTCTTGTTTCATATTCTTCATCAAACCTTGGTGCATCTTCATGTCTTCTTGATGTACTTGCTTACATATGATCTTCATCTCCATTTACCTGTATATGTGACTTACCTCTTTCACTTCTTCTTCAAATGCTTCAATGTTTTGATCTTGATTTGCATACCAGCTCTTCTGTTCATCAAATGTCACATCTCTAGAAACAATACATTATTTTTTTAGAGGACTCCATAACATGTATCCCATCTGCTTTTCATCATACCCAATGAACACATATTTTTTTGCCTTTGGTTCAAGCTTATGTTTGATTTGTGATGGTACATAGGCATAGGTGTTTGGCCCAAACACCTTGCAATGATCTAGTGTGGGCTTCTTACCCCACTAGGCTTCATAAGGGGTCATCCCATTTAGAGCTATACATGGTAGTCTATTCACAAGATATGTAACTGTATTCATAGCCTCAGCCCAAAGATAATTTGGACAATTCTTTTCCTTTAGCATTGCTCTAACAAACTCAACCAAAGTCTTGTTTCTTCTTTCTACCACCCCATTCTGTTGAGGTGTGTATCTGCAAGTTATTTCTCTCTTAATACCTGAATTCTAGAGATTATCATTAAATTCTTGGGAGAAGTATTCTCCCCCTCCATCAAACCTTAGCCTTTTGAGCTTCTGGCCTGTGACTCTTGTTGGTGCAGATCAATCACCAATTGAATGTTTGAAGACTAAAGAATGAAGGATGAGATCAATTCTTGAAGCTTGGAAGAAGGATACATTCAGAGTATATGAGGAATGTACACATATGTACATTAGTATAGTGATAGTTCATTTAGATCTTTGATTAGTCATAGACTTGTACAAATTTCTATATATATACCCTGAAAATGTCGAGGCGTGATATGAGAGCATATGTAAGAATAGATAGAAGTCAAGAAAGAGGAAGTGAGATGTCAGAGACATGTGAAAAGTTAGTTGAGTTTCCTCTCATCACTCAACTATAACTTTCTGAATAATTGAAGAAATATTGCGTCCGATATTTTCGTGTCTGCTCCGTCTGTGGTCAATGAGAAGAAATTGTGCAGCAGACTTTCTGTGTTTTATCTTCTTCACAGAATTTCTCAACTTTTGATAATTTGAAGATTGGACCTCTAATTTGGTGAAGATTTTGACTTACTCTTGATATATAGGTGTTCTAAATTCAAGAGTAGGTTGTTCTTTTGGAGATTAACACTCTCCATCAGTGGTATCAGAGCAGGAGACATCAAAATCAAGGAAAGGAGGATCCCGACTGCTGCAGATTCAAGAAATTCAACATTTGAAGAACTAAAAGGTGAAAGTTTGAAGGCAAAGCTTGAGGAGGAGACCATACGACATCAAGAAGGACAAAAGGAGTCTAATTCGAAGTAAAGGTACATATATTGTTTATAAAGCTTGAAGATTTCAATACACAGGTGGACACAAGATGGGAGATTCCCTACAGATAGAGAAATTGGATAGGGAAAACTATCCTGCATGGTCAATGAGGATGGAAGCTCATCTTATGAGCAAAGATTTAATTGCTTACATCACACGAGAAGAAGAAAAGCCACAGTTCAGAGATCCTAGTGTTCCAACTAGGGAAGAGTTAGCAGATTTGAAAAATTGGATGAAGAAAGATGCTCAAGCTAGGAGCATTATATATATGGCAGTCAATGATTACTTGTTACCTCATATTCGAGGTCTTGAAAGTGCAACTGATATTTGGAATGCTTTGGAGGAGCATTTCCAGAATACTACAAAGTCAAGGAAGGCATCCTTATGGGCAGAATTTACAACCTTCAAGAAGAAGGCTTCTCAATCTATTTCAGACTATGTAACAAGGATGAAAGACATTGCAGATGCATTAGGAGCTGTTGATGAAGACATTGAGGAGGATAAATTGGTAAGGCAAATTCTTACAGGTTTGAGAGGTGATGACAAATGGAAGCCATTCATTTTGTCTACAGAGTTATCACTTGATCATTTCACTCCTGATTTAAATCAGTTGCTAGGTCATATGCTAACATTTGAGCAGGATGTTAAAGGAGATGGTGACAAGAGTGCAGGTCATGCAATGTACTCAAAAGACAAGAAGAAGAATAGCAAAGGAAAGCAACAAGCAGGTGAAGATGAAGGTACAACTAGTCAAGCCAACTTCCTAAGAGGAAGAGGAGGTGACAAAGGTAGAGGAAGAGGCAGGAATAACAAAGATGGAGGCAAAGCTTGCTGGATTTGTGGTAAGACAAATCACTTAGCTCATGATTGTTGGCATAATAATCAGAGTAATGGTGGATATAATCAGAACTATAATTCAAGAGGAAGAGGAGGCAGAAATCAAAGAGGTAATTTCAGAGGCAGAGGTGGTAGGAGTTACTTTGGAAGAAATGCAGGTAGAGGTTTCCAAAGTCAACAATATAACAACACCTACTACAATTATGCTTCAGATCAAAAGGAGGATTCAACATTGATAATGAATGCAACTTGTGAAAGGCAGAGTGAAGATCAAAGAGTCTTCTACATTGACTCAGGGTGTAGCAATCACCTGAGTGGTAATATATCTTTGATGACTGATTTAGAAAATAAGGTTTTCAATCATGTTGTTCAAATAGGTGACAACACAAAGCACAATGTGAAGTCAATTGGATCAGTGAAGGCCAAGGATGGTAGCACCTTATTGAGTAAGGTCTTGTATGTTCCTACAATTCCTAAGAATTTGATAAGTGTAGGACAAATTATTGAAAAGGGATATGAAGTAAGGTTCACTAATGATGGAGTATATGTGGAAGACCCTAGCCAAGGGTATAAACAGATTGTTTCAGGGAAAAAAGAAGGAAGATTATTTACATTGAAGATTCAAGGCAATATTGGTCATGCTATGTTCACATATGAAGGACATAAGATCTCTGAGTTAGATCTTTGGCACAAAAGGCTTGGACATTTCAATGAAAGAGGTATTAAAGATATGATTAACAATGGTTCAGTGCTTGGATTTCCTAATGTTGCAGGTCAACATATGACATACAAATGTGAGGCATGTCAATTAGGTAAGGCTCATAAGAATTCTTACTCCAAGCATGGTTTTATGTACTCAGAGAAGCTTGAATTGGTACACACAGATGTGTGGGGACCATCAAAGGATTTCAGTATAAATGGGTCAAGGTATTATGTGATTTATGTTGATGATGCTACTAGATGGATCACTATCTATGTGATCAAAGATAAGTCAGAAGTGTTTAATACATTCAAACACTATCATGCATATGCAGAAAGAGTCACAGGACATAAGTTGAAGAGACTAAGGTCAGATGGAGGGGGAGAGTATTTTTCTAATGAGTTCAGTGATTACTTGTGGAATGCAGGTATAAAAAGGGAAGTTACTTGCAGGTACTCTCCTCAACAAAATGGTGTAGCAGAAAGGAGAAATAGAACACTTGTTGAGTTTGCAAGATCCATGATGAAGGAGAAAATTTGCCCTAATTATTTGTGGGCTGAGGCTGTAAATACAGCCACTTATTTGGTCAATAGGTTACCATGTAAAGCCTTGCAGGGTATGACACCATATGAGGCTTGGTGGGGTAAGAGACCTACCTTGGATCATTGCAGAGTTTTTGGATGTGTGGCATATGCATATGTGCCATCACAATTAAGGCACAAGTTGGAGCCTAAAGCTGAAAAATATGTTTTCATTGGTTATGATGATAAGCAGATGGGCTATAGATTGTGGAGTCCATCTACAAAACAATTCATGGTTTCTAAAGATGTTACATTTGATGAGCAAAGCACTTGGTATGCAGGTACAATCAATATCAATACAGGTGATGAAGAAGAAGTGAGCCAAAGGAAAGGTAAATCAAAGGTTCAAATATTTGATGAACAAGAGAATAATGAAGTGCAGGTTGAAGTAGAAGAAACACCAAGATTTGATCCTGAATATGAAGAACCAGAAACCTCAAGAAGTGGAGAGCTTAGGAGGTCTCCAAGGAATAAATGGCAACCTACAAGGTATAGCTATGATACTTCATTTTTGGCCACAAAAGATTATGCTTATATGATGAAAACAGATGAAGACCCTTCTACATATGAAGAGGCAAAAGGTAAGGAAAAATGGGAGATAGCTATGCAGGAAGAATTTGATGCACTATTGGAGAATCAAACATGGGATTTGGTTCCAAAACCAAATAGTCAGAAAATCATTGGATGCAAGTGGGTTTACAAGACCAAGAGGTTTGCAGATGGAAGTGTGTCTAGATATAAAGCTAGACTTGTTGTCAAAGGGTTTGCTCAAACATATGGTGTTGACTATGATGAGACTTATAGTCCTGTGGCAAAGATGACAACCATCAGGACACTTATAGCTATTGCTGCATGTAAAGGTTGGAAGTTATGTCAACTTGATGTGAAAAATGCTTTTTTGAATGGTTATATTTCAGATGATGTGTTCATGGAGCAACCTCAAGGGTTCAGAGATAAAAGGTATCCAGATCATGTGTGCAAGCTCAAGAGAGCTTTGTATGGCTTAAAGTAGGCCCCAAGGGCATGGAACTATAGACTTGTAAAGTTCTTGAAAGAACTTGGATTTCAGGTGTCTAAAGCAGATAGTAGCTTGCTTGTCAAAGCAAGTGATAATGGTTTCATATACATGTGCATATATGTTGATGATATAATCCTTACAGGTACAGATGAAGAAGGAATACAAAGACTCAAGAAGCAAATGGAAAAGGAGTTCAAAATAAGTGACTTGGGAGACTTGTCATACTTCTTGGGCATGGAGATTACATATACTCAACATGGAGTATTTGTGACCCAAGAAAGGTATTTGAAGAACTTGTTAATCAAGTTTAAAATGGATGATTGCAGGGTAGCACCTACACCAATAGAGGTGAATCACAAATTGAGTAAGTTTGGAGGTGAAGAATTCAAGGACATGAGACAATATCAGAGTTCAGTTGGTAGTCTTATCTATGCTACTTTAACTAGACCTGATTTATCATATGCAGTAGGGGTTTTGTCTCAATTCATGCATTGCCCAAGGAAAGAACATTGGATTGCAGGTCAAAGAGTGTTGAGGTACATTAAGGGTACACTCAATGAAGGTTTGTATTATGGGTTTACATCAGATACAAACATCAAGATATATAGTGATGCAGATTGGGCAGGTAATCCAGATGATAGAAGGTCAACTTTTGGATACATGTGTTATGTGGGAGATAAACTTATCTCATGGTGTTCCAAGAAGCAACATACAGTTGCTTTGTCTTCTACAGAAGCAGAGTACAAAGGCATGGTTGAAGCTGCAAAGGAAGTGATTTGGCTCAAGACTTTGATGAAGAGTTTTGACATTGTGCATGGGGTACCAATTATATATGGAGATAATATGAGTTCATTGTATTTAGCTGCTAATCCTGTTTTTCATGCCAGGACCAAACACATTGAGATTCAGTATCACTTTCTAAGAGAGAAAGTGATGGATAAGGAGATTGAAGTCATACATACTTCAACAAAAGATCAGATAGTTGATATGCTTACAAAGAGCTTGGATGGACCAAAGCTACAGAAGTTTAAAGACATGGCAGGTATAAAGAAGAAAGGAGAAACCTCAATTGATGATTGAGGGGGAGCTGTTGGTGCAGATCAATCACCAATTGAATGTTTGAAGACTAAAGAATGAAGGATGAGATCAATTCTTGAAGCTTGGAAGAAGGATACATTCAGAGTATATGAGGAATGTACACATATGTACATTAGTATAGTGATAGTTCATTTCGATCTTTGATTAGTCATAGACTTGTACAAATTTCTATATATATACCCTGAAAATGTTGAGGCGTGATATGAGAGCATATGTAAGAATAGATAGAAGTCAAGAAAGAGGAAGTGAGATGTCATGAGACATGTGAAAAGTTAGTTGAGTTTCCTCTCATCACTCAACTGTAACTTTCTGAATAATTGAAGAAATATTGCGCCCGATCTTTTCGTGTCTGCTCTGTCTGTGGTCAATGAGAAGAAATTGTGCAGCAGACTTTCTGTGTTTTATCTTCTTCACAGAATTTCTCAACTTTTGATAATTTGAAGATTGGACCTCTAATTTGGTGAAGATTTTGACTTACTCTTGATATAGAGGTGTTCTAAATTCAAGAGTAGGTTGTTCTTTTGGAGATTAACACTCTCCATCAACTCTTTCTACATATGCATGAAAGTGTTTGAAGGCTCCAAACACTTCTGATCCTTCCTTCAAAACATAAAGAGTTATCCATCTTGTAGCATCATCAATGAAAAGAACATAATAGCTCGGTCCACTGATTGATCCTTCTTTTGTTGGTCCCCATACATTTGTATGGATGAGCTCTAGTAATCCATCATGCTTGAAACCTTTCTTCTGAAATGGTAATTTGTGTGCTTTTCCCATTTGGCAAGCTTCACATTTATAAACCATGTGTTGGTTTTGTACATTTGGTAATCCTAGTACAAACTGATTTGCCACAATCGTATTGATTCCTTTTTCATTAAAATGACCAAATCTCTTATGCCAGAGATCTAATTCAAGCCATCAATGAAAGTGATATCATCTTCCCAAATAGGGTAATTAAAGAAAATATTCCATGTAATACCTAAATCTTCTTATAATGGCTATCATAGATTCACAGCTGCTTTGCTTGAATTGCAAAATCCCTCATGTCTAACTCCAATGTTCCTAAACTCACCAATGAATGCTTGCAAGAGTTCATCAATATTCTTGAATCCCTCACAATTTAGCATTTGAAACCATATCATGGTGAGTCCTTTTAAGGTTAGATCAAAGGCCTGAACGTGAAGAAATCCTCTACTTGCTCAACTTTGAGTAGTTGTCAGCACCTAGTCTCATGGGGTGTAGGACTCACAACCCCATCAAAAAAATATTCACTATTCTAGTGGGGTAGAGAATTCTTCCTAGATCTAGCTTTTGGCTGGTTAGATTAGGCTTTGACCGTTCTAATGTTTGGTGATTGAGTGGTTCAATGTGATTGTGAGGACCTTATGCAAGAATTTCTAGCACACTATTTTCAAAAATTGATCTCCCTTGATAAGAAAACAAATGTTGATAGCATGGAGGGAAAGTGACATAACTCCATTCACCCTCATCTACATAGATTGGCTCTCTTGAGAGGTTTCTTCTCATTTCGTGGATTTGTACCCAAATTGTTCCTTGTGTTTGGATATGTGGAAAACACCAAAAGGACTCACTTCATTCTAGGGAAAAGTATATTTCCACTAGGGAGTTATCGTGGGCGACTATTGAAAGAACTTGGAGAAGCTTGTAAGAGGTAGAAAAGTGAGTTTCGAAGCGATGAAGTTTGGTCCAGCCAACCGGCACAAGACCAGTGCTTGAGCTTATGTAGAATCAAATAGACCTTATAGCCATGTGATAAGTGTAAGGAAATGCACTATGTACTTTGGAGCATCAAGGAGAAGGATTCGATACAAGACAGATAGGTTCGCGTGTCTACTAGTTCAAAAAACTTACTATCTATGGAAGAGACAGTGAACTTCAAATGCCCATAGTGACCAGTGTGATTACAATTAGAAATAATCCTCTTATGGGAGTGATACACATAGGGTTGAGTGTATATAATGAAAAAAAGTATAAGTAATGAGCAAAATATGCTATAAGAATGAATCAGACAATCAATGGTGGTACCTCCTATTTTTTAGGAATATGTAGAGATTGGCCCTAAGATAGAAAACTGCAGTTTCTCCCAATCTACTAACCCAAATGCTACAAAAATTTACACGCATAAACTAGAGATTAATACCTTTCCAACAAGCCATCTTGCACTCAATTTCGAGCTCTGTAGAGAGAGCAAAAGCCTTTGCACGATTACTATTGGGGAAGAAGATGATGTAGAAAACTGAAGGAGCAAGACAATGATGGTCACATGTGTATGTATATTGCTTATATGTATTGTACAAGTGATTTCAAGTCTTTATATAGACTCTAGAAGTGATCCAAAACTTCTACAAGTGGATTTTGAATTCAAGTGAAGGTGGGAATGGTTGTTGAAGGGAATCAATTCACTTTCCTACAATCTAGGAAAAGTGAAGATCTAGTTTGATCTACTTTTAGGTGATTTATTGATTTATTGAATACAACTCAACCACCACAAATTCGTGGGATTTGGGCTCTATCTTTCTACTTTTACATTTGTAAAGCTCATAGCTTTTAGAAGGGTAAAAGATCCATGAAAAATCTTTTTAAAAAAGTACAATAAGTGAGCATAAATAAAAGAGCTCTCCAATAGATATTCTTTCAACGCGATAGCCTTTGATGTAGATCAAATCCACCTCAAGCATAGTGTAAGCTTGATGTTCCAATAGCTCCCCCTCAAGCTAAAGTATGCTTGAGTCTTCATTCTCTGATAGGTTGAATACCTGCCATAGCTTTGAATCTACAAAGCTTTATTCCATCAAGTGCCTTTCTCATCATATGTGCTACTTGCTTTTCAATAGGAACAAATGAAATGTCAATTTCCTTTGCCATGAGCTTGTCTTTGATGAAGTTGTAATGAACCTCTATGTGTTTGGGTCTTGCATGGAAAATAGGGCTTGCCACTAGATGCGTGGAACTTACATTATCTCCAAATATGTGAGGTTTGGAACTCACAAGTCCCAAATCTGTATACAATGCCTTTAACCATATTGCCTCTTGAGTTGCTATGATCAAACCTCTGTACTCTGCTTCAGTTGAAGACAAAGTACCTGTAGGTTGCTTCTCGGAACTCCATGACACTAGATTCGAACCTGCAAATGCTAAGTAACCAGAAGTACTTCTTCTATCATCCTTAGCTCCTTCCCAATCTGCATCTGAATAGACTTTGATATCCAAATCTGAAGAGTAAGGATAGAATATACCTTCATTGATTGTACCTTTGAGATACTTAAGTACTCTCTTAGCCGCATCCATGTGTGGTCTTCTCGATGAGTGCATGAATTGACTAAGCACTCCCACACTATATGATATGTCTGCCCTTGTATGAGTAGCATATATCAAGCTACCTACCAAGCTTTGATACTCTTTAATGTCTTCGATTTTCTCACCTTCATAAACACTAAGTTTATGATTCATCTCCAAAGGTGTACCTACAAGTTTAGCGTTCTCTGTTTTGAACTTGAGAAGTAGATCTTGAATGTATCTTCTCTGATTCATATAACTTTCAATGAATCACTTCGTACTTTCAAATTCATTTTTATGAGTTGGTACAAACTAACCTTGTGATGAATACCTTTCAAGATTTCCTCAATCTTAACCTCTTGTGTGTCTTCTTGAGAGCTTGTAGGTTGGCCCTTAAGAGAAGTACTAACCATATCATAAGCTCCTTCAATGTCTGCTTGGCCCTTCCAACCAGCCTTCTTTTCCTCATCTCTATTTTTGAGTCCTTGTTGATCCTCTCTACAGGTTGCAGCTTGCCTTGCTCTAGTCATCATGGGCACTGAAGAAGATGAAATAGCATAAGACTGAGTGGTCATATCTTCTACTTGAGGAGAGACTGCAATCATGTGAATTGGAGCAAGGCGGCTTCTTGGGCAATCTCTAGTATAGTGATCATTGGCATCTGGACAATGCTGATAGGGAGGTGCACCTTCTGGTAGAGAACACATGTTCTGCATCTGGCCATATATCTAGGCCGAGTTAGATGGGCCTCTTCTCTATTAGGTGCATTTGAAGTACTAGCATAATACGAATCAAGAACAGGAGGGTTACCATGTTGTTGTACTCCCTTGAGGTAGTAGCAGTCTCATGCTTCATGACCATCCTTGCCATAGAATTGACAGCTCACCTTGTTAGGACAATTAACAATTGAATGTCTATTTTTGCTACATATTGTACACCAAACCTGCCTTCTTATGTCCTGTGTAGTGTGCAAATATTCTAACTCACAACAAAGTTGAGCTACTTCATCAGCATTGTGGCGTAGTGGTGGTGGTATGACCTTCTCTTCTTGTTGACTCTGCTGCATTCTTAAGGCTTCCAACTCCTTCCTGAGTTGCTCAATAGGATCTAAGTGTGATGCATAATTTGGTTGAGTATCTCCTTCAAAATGTAGCCTAGCTTCCTCAATGCATGATGCAGCTGCAACAAAATCATCCAGTGTTGCATCCAATCTAAGAGATTCGCGAAGCTTCTGCTGAGATGACTTGGGCAAAGCTTTCTCTATCCATTTTTTAACCAGGAAATCACGTGGAGCATGTGGCAGACGTGAAACAAGTTCTTTTGTCCTAGTGTGAAGTTCGTGAAAGGATTCACCTAGTCTCAGCTTTAGATTCTCTAACTGATCTAGAGCTCTTTCGGAGGAGTCACTTGGTCTGAATGTCTACGAGAATACCGTCTTCAGTACCTCCCACATAGTGAAGTGGCCGTCTGCATATTGACTATACCATTTGTCAGCAAGACCTTCCAATGTAGATGGGAAGAGTACCAACATTGCATCCTCTCGATTCTGCAGACCTCATCCATGGCATAAGGAAATGAATCTCCCCACATGATCATCTGCATCCTCATAAGCCAGCCCCTTAAAAGTAGGGAACTTGATATGCAACCTAGAGAGTAAATGAGAAAGATCCTCCATTGGCACTGGTGCTTCTTCTGAAGTACCTGAGGAAAAATCTAATGTCCTCCTCAGCTTCTCTTTTGAGAGTGGGGTTGAAGCCAATTCAATAGACAAATTTAAGGGTAATGGGGTACTCGTCGAAGGTAGAGCTGAGTTTTTGATGCTCCTTTCTACACGAAGAGGTTCTCTGTCTACTCGACTGTGGGTCATGTACCCACTCACAAGACGCAAAAAAAACAAGAAACAATGTGTCACAACTCTATACTACACTAATTACCTCACACAAAAATCCAAGGGTCCCACCAGGCATGCCAAACTGTAGAGGGGGTAGCCGGGTCTATACTTCCAATACTCCTTCTACTCAAGGGAGGTTCTCCTTAGGGAAGTATACCCTATAACATCATTGTGTGAGGTACTACTTGAGAAGATAAACCAAGAAACAGTCAGTGTTACAAAGATGTTGAAAAGGCCAATTGGACCAAGATTGAAAAAAAATTGCGCTAGTACACAAAAGATAAAATTGTTAACAGTACAAAAGGTGTGAACAGTCGATGATGAACTAGGACATCTCAACACAGAGAAAGTATACAAATGGAGAGAAGGTATACAAGTGTGGTATACAATGCTATGAACTCCAGCTTACAAGTGACTATCCCAGTATATCCAATC
>CM035407.1:188303934-188308934 GCA_020310875.1 Ceratopteris richardii
TCTCTCAGTCTGATCATGTGGATCAGAAATCCTTTTGTACACATCTAATTTAGAAGCTAATGAAGCTATGTTCAAAGTTTCATGGTCTAATTCCTCCTCTGCTATGAGTATGATCAATAGGAACATGTGTATGTAAAGTCTGTAGATGATCTCTTAGAGTCGCGCACTTTTTCGTATCAATGTTTTGCTTAGATCTCAGTGCATAGTGTAAAGTTTTTGATGAATGAGCATTCAAAAACTAAGTTAGAAGGTAAGGAAGCTATGGCTAAAAGCATTTAGCAAAACGGGATCTGTGCTGTGAGAAATCAACTTAAGAAGTTGACTATGTCAAAGTCGTCATTTCTGGAAGACAGTTTCTGACACAGGTTTGATCTAAGTGATCAAATTAGAAATCTAACAGTTCTTTTGAAGAACTAATACTCAATATAGTTGCGCAAAGGTAGCATGGATATGTGAGTATCATTTGATTGATTAAAATCGAAGTAATACGAAGAGATTGAAGTCTATTTCTAAAGCAGACTCTTGAAGATGAAGAGAGCTTCATAGAGAAAAGTATTTCTTAATATATGTGAAAGATAATTTGAAGTTTGTGTAAAGTTTGATCTATTCTTGATATAGAGAAGTTCTTAAGTCAAGACAAATCAAACATTTGGAGATTAAAAGGTCTCCAAAAGTGGTATCAGAGCTTAAGGTGCAATACAAGTGAAGTAAAGAGCATTGGAAGTCCCGACTGTTGCAGACATTGAAGTTCTTTCAAATTAAAGGAGCACAAGATCAAAGTTTGAAAGAAAACCTGAAGGAGAATCAAGTACAAGCTCAAAGGATCAAGAAGGATTGAAGCTTCATATGAAAGGTACACTTTATTATCATAAATCATAGTAATTGCAGACACAGAAGATCAAAGATGGGAGAAAGCTTGCAGATTGATAAGCTAGATAGGGAGAACTATCCAGCTTGGTCCATGAGGATGGAGGCACACCTCATGATCAAAGATTTGATGGCATTCATTACAAGAGAAGAAGAAAAGCCAGAGTTTGAAGATCCTAGTGTTCCAACTAGGGAGGAACATGCACGTTTGAAGAATTGGATGAGAAAGGATGCTCAAGCTAGGGGCATCATTTACATGGTTGTAAATGATTATCTTCTTGCTCACATCAGAGGATTAGAAACTGCAAGAGATGTGTGGAATGCTTTGGAAGAGCATTTCCAAAACACAACCAAGTCTAGGAAGTCCTCATTATGGGCAGAATTCACAACTTTCAAGAAGAAGAGCTCACAATCAATTTCTAATTATGTGGCAAGAATGAAGGATATTGCAGATAGCTTGGGAGCAGTAGATGAAGACATTGAAGAGGATAAGTTGGTAAGGCAAATACTTACAGGTCTGGGAGGAGATGAGAAGTGGAAGCCTTTCATATTGTCCATAGAATTGTCACTTGATCACTTTACTCTTGATCTTAATCAATTGCTAGGACACATGCTAACTTTTGAACAGGACATTAAAGGAGACAATATAGGAGTGCAAGTCAAGCTATGTACTCCAAGGACAAGAAAAAGAATGGCAAAGGGAAGCAGTTAACTATGATGAAGGATCTTCAAGTCAAGCTAACTTTACAAAAGGGAAGATGAACTTCAGAGGTAAAGGAAGAGGAGGTAAGAACAAAGATAATACTAAAGCTTGTTGGATTTGTGGCAGAACCAATCATTTGGCAAATGATTGTTGGTATAACAATCAAAATGGAGGAAATAATAATCAGAGTTTTAATCAAAGAGGTAGAGGAGGCAGAAATCAAAGAGGCAACTTCAGAGGAAGAGGTGGTAGGACATCATATGCTATAGGAGGTGGAAGAAGCTTTCAATCTCAGTCCTACAAAAACAATTATTATAATTATGCATCAGATCAGAAGGATGATATGACTCTCATCTTGAATGCAACTCATGAATTAGTAGGAGAAGATCAAAGGGTGTTTTATATTGACTCAGGATGTAGCAATCATCTGAGTGGCAATATATCATTGATGACTGATATGGAAGCAAAGATGAATGGACATACAGTTCAAGCAGGTGACAACACTAAGCATAAAGTGGAAAGCATTGGATCAGTGAAGACAAAGAATGGAAGTATACTCTTGAGCAAGGTACTTTATGTTCCTACTATTCCTAAAAACTTGATAAGTGTAGGGCAAATTGTGGAGAAGGGATATGAAGTCAGATTCACAAATGATGGTGTTTATCTGCAAGATCCAAATCAGGGATATCGAAACATTATTGCAAGTAAAAAGGAAGGAAGGTTGTTTACTCTCAAAGTCCAAGGAAATGTGGGACATGCTCTATTTACTTATGGAAGTCAAAAGATGTCTGAGTTAGACCTATGGCATAAAAGGTTAGGTCATTTCAATGAGAGAGCCATAAAGGAATGATGTGGTGCTTGGTTTGCCAAAAGTTGAAGGGCAACACATGGTGTACAAGTGTGAAGCTTGTCAATTAGGTAAAGCACACAAAAGTTCATACAATAAATCAGGATATAAGTATTCAAATATGCTTGAATTGATTCATACAGATGTGTGGGGTCCTTCAAGGGACTATAGCATAAATGGATCCAGATATTATGTGTTGTTTGTTGATGATGCAACCAGATGGATTACTTTATATGTAAACAAGGAAAAATCAGAAGTGTTCAAGACATTCAAGCACTATCATGCTTATGCAGAAAGGATTACAGGACAAAATCTCAAGAGATTGAGATCGAATGGAGGGGGAGAGTATTTTTCTAAAGAGGTTGATGATTATTTGTGGAATGCAGGTATAAAGAGAGAAGTAACTTGCAGGTACTCCCCTCAACAGAATGGAATTGCAGAAAGAAGAAATAGAACTCTTGTAGAGTTTGCAAGAGCAATGATGAAAGAAAAGAATTGCCCAAATTACTTATGGGCAGAAGCTATCAAGACTGCAACATACCTTGTGAATAGATTACCTTGTAAAGCTTTGGATGGAAGAACTCCTTATGAAGCATGGTGGGGTAAGAGACCTACTCTTGATAATTGTAAAGTATTTGGATGTTTAGCATATGCTTATGTTCCTTCACAATTGAGACATAAGCTAGAACCCAAAGCAGAGAAGTATGTGTTTATTGGGTATGATGATAGACAGATGGGTTACAGATTGTGGAGTCCATCCACAAAGCAATTTCTTGTTACCAAAGATGTTACATTTGATGAGCAAAGCACATGGTATACAGGGTCAACAAATGATTATGCAGGTGTTGAAGAAGTACAAAGGAAAGGGAAGACAAAAGTAAGTGTGTATGAAGAAGATATTGATGATGTTGATTATAAAAGTAAATTGCAGGATAATGTTGAAGATGGGCCAAGATTTGATCCAGAATCAAATGTGGCTGAGACTTCAAGAACAGCAGAGGTTAGAAGATCCTCAAGGGAAAGAAAAGAGCCTATCAGGTATAGCTATGCCACATCTTTCTTAACAACCAAAGATTATGCTTATATTGTGAAGACAGAAGAGGATCCAATCACATATGAAGAAGCTAAAGGTAAACAGAATTGGGAGAAGGCAATGCAAGAAGAGTATGATGCTCTACTTGAAAATGAAACATGGGAGTTGGTGCCAAGGCCAAAGAATTAGAAAGTCATTGGATGTAAGTGGGTGTATAAAACAAAAAGGTTTGCAGATGGTAAGGTGTCTAGATACAAGGCTAGACTTATGGTTAAAGGTTATGCCCAAACCTATGGGGTAGATTATGATGAAACCTTTAGTCCTGTTGCTAAGATGTCTACAATTAGATCATTGATTGCTATTGCTGCTTGTAAATGATGGAAGTTATCACAATTAGATATGAAGAATGCATTTTTGAATGGATATATTGTCGATGAAGTATATATGGAGCAATCAGAAGTTTTCATGGATTCAATTGGATCAGATTAGGTGTGTAAGCTCAAGAGAGCTTTGTATGGTCTAAAGCAAGCTCCAAGAGCATGGAATTACAGGCTTGTTAAGTTCTTGAATGAATGTGGATTTCAAGCATCAAAGGCAGATAATAGCTTGCTAGTGAAGGCAAGTGAAAATGGATACATATACATGTGTATTTATGTTGATGATATTATTGTCAGAGGTATAGACGCTCAAGGAATCAATGAGCTTAAGAAACAAATAGACAAGGAGTTTAAGATAACTGATTTGGGAAACTTATCTTATTTCTTAGGAATGCAGATTGTATATACTCAACATGGAGTATATGTTACACAAGAGAGATACTTGAAGAATCTTCTGGTCAAGTTCAACATGGAGGATTGCAAGCCTTCAAGCACACCATTGGAGGTAAATCATAAGTTGAGCAGGTATGGAGGTAAAGAATTCAATGACATGAAGAAATAACAGAGTTTGGTAGGTAGTTTAATCTATGCAACCTTGACAAGGCTAGATCTATCATATGCAATAGGTGTGTTATCACAATTTATGCATTGTCCAAAGAAGAATCATTGGATTGCAGCTCAAAGGGTACTCAGATATATCAAAGGAACTCTAAGTGAAGGTCTGTATTATGGGTTTACTTCTGATACAAGAATCAAAGTGTTTAGTGATGCAGATTGGGCAGGTGATTCAGATAATAGAAGATCTACTCATGGGTATCTCTGTTATATTGGAGATAAATTAGTTTCTTGGTGCTCAAAGAAGTAACATACATTTTCTTTGTCATCTACAGAAGCTGAGTATAAAGGAATGGTAGAGGTTGCAAAAGAAGTAATATGGTTAAAGACCTTGTTGAAGAGTTTTGGAACTGATCAGAGTACTCCAATTATTTTTGGAGACAATATGAGTTCATTGTATTTGGCAGCTAACCCTGTTTTTCATGCCAGGGCTAAGCATATAGACATTCAGTATCATTTCTTGAGAGAAAAGGTACTTGATAAAGAGATTGAAGTGTTGTATACTCCAACAAAAGAACAAGTTGTAGATATGTTAACAAAAAGCTTGGATGGACCTAA
>CM035407.1:188318934-188336434 GCA_020310875.1 Ceratopteris richardii
TCAGTTCTTTGGCAGTACTAGGTGAAAGTTTAATCACATGAATTGCAGTCAATACTACTTTTGCCCAAAAACCTTGTCAGAGGTTTGCCTGATGCAACATAGAGACTACTCTATCTTGAATAGTTCTATTCATCCTCTCAGCTACACCATTCTGTATTGGGGTATAGGGAGCTATAAACTCTCTATGAATCCCTCTAGACTGACAAGAAAGGCTGAATTCATGTGAGGTATGCTCACCCCCATTATCTAAACGTAAAGCCTTAAGCTTAGTTCCTTTTTCAGTCTCAACTGAAGCAAGCCATTTTCTAAAAGTAGGGAATACCTCATCCTTCGATTTGATAGGATATACCCAGACTTTTCTAGTAGCATCATCTATGAAAGTGAAAAAGTAAAGAGAACCACCTAAGGACCTAGTGGGCATAGGATCACACACATCTGTATGAATGAGATCTAAAGGCTGAATTGACGAGTCAATGTGTGTTCTATGCACATTTCTGGTTTGCTTTCCATATTGACAATGCTCACAAAATGAAAAATTAGAGAAAGATAACACAGGTAAGTAGCCAGAACGAGAAAGATTTTCCATTCCACTACGAGATATATGGCCCAAAAAACCATGCCAAATACAAGCCATAGGTTTTTCAGTAACAGCTAACAAGTGTTCTTTCTGTGATACAAATAAAGGATAAAGTGAGCCAACTTTGCATCCATTTGCAATAACCATATTGCCCTTTGATATGCAAAAGGACAGAGCATAAAAGACCACCTTGTAACCAAGGTCATCAAGTTGACCAACTAACATCAAACTGCATGATAACTGAGGTACATGGCATACATTATGCATAGTAAATTTTGAAAATGTTCACATGCAAAGTGGTGGAGCACACGTAACCAAATGAGATTCTCTTTAGAAAGTGGGAAACCAAACGTTCATCCTTGATAATAATGAAGTGAGATCTTCACCACGGTTCCCTCATCTATTTTTCTTTTTTGAGTGCTAGATGTTTTGGTGCAAAGATGAAGAATAATGAAAAGATCTCATGAAGAGGATAGACAAAAAATTTCTCCTAGTAGGGTGTTTGAAGAGCTGGTAATAGAATGTTTTGCACCTTACAATGTATGAAGGACTATCTATTGGTTGTTTTAATCTGCAATCCAAATCAGCATGCCAAGCCATAGTTGTCCATGCATAAAATAGCAGGTTCTTTGAAGTGAAGTAAACATATCTTTTGACCTCCTTTAGGGGGATAGGAAGTTAGCACAAATAAGGTACAATAGTGGAACTCAATAGCCTCATTACACTTTTTTCATTACCGCTTGAAGATTGCATGATACAATTGAAAAAGGATCCAAAACAAACCATACCCTAAAGGAGTAATAAGAGAATAATTAAATTTTATTGTCAATAGAATCAAGATATAGGTTGCATAGCTTGGAATTGATATTTTAGTTACAAACATGATACTAGGTTATAAAATTCTTGAACTAACATTACAGTTGATACCATAGCCCAAAATATACCACACTTGATCCTTCTTGGATTGTGGGGTAGCCTCTATGCAATGGTCGAAGAAATTGGTCTATCCTTAATGAGACTATGGTTAAACTTTCTAATTAGGATATGATCCGATCTTCCATCGGACTAAGGTCCCATCTTTGTTTTAACTATGACTTAATCTCGCTAGCCAACCAACCATTACATAGAATTCTCAACTATTAGAGTTAATTAGAGCTCCCGCATGCATTCTAATGGTCAACTATACATGTGATGTAGTTGACTATAATGTAGGTGTGTTAGTTGTGCTTGTTGTCTTGAGCTAAGTCTTAGTGTAGTGGAGTTAAGGATGTTTCTAAAAGGTTGTAGAGGATCTAAAATAGTCTCCCTTGACCACCCATGGGGTTGAATCCAAGACCTCTTATTTCCCATCCTTTAGACTTAACCAATAATTTAAGCTTATTTGTTGGCTAATATTGCAAAAGAATTTGAAGTTAGCTTGTTAAACCTTGACAAGCTACTTTATAACATTCCTCTCCTTGTAGAGCATTACATCCTAAAAGATATGCTTCAAGTTATGAGCTATATAATAACATTGCCCCAAGATCATGGTTCTATTGATGGAGTGTGGTTGTCATAGTTCTCATTTATCTTGCACTCAATCTAGAAAGAATGGAATATGTGTGTGGACCGATCCTTGCCCAAATCACAGTGTGCACCATCTTGGTATGCAGTTGATAAGTTGCATCTAGTACAAAGAATATAAATAGTTATAAGGGTGGATTATAAAGTTTCCTTGCTGATTCACTCCATCTTGGTCCAATCTAGGGTTGAAAAGATTCATGAGGTCCAAGGAAGATTGGCATCATGATGGTATCATTCCCCATTCCAAAACATAACATATTTTTTTACATTCCTTAGAGCATGGAGATCCTTGCATGTTCTTATGCTCTTTTCTCAATATATTCTTAATCCATAAGCAAACTCAAATGGATAAGTCAACTTCGACTTAACATATGTAAAGATTAAATGTGTTGTATAGAACATCTACCTCAGGTGTTTCTCGTTGGAGCTTCACTTACTAATTGAGCATGAAGACATGAAGTATATGAAGAGAATTGATGATGAAATAAGTGAAGAAAGAAATAACAAAAATTCCATGAATCTTGGACACTCGAAACCATGCCTATGTGAAGGAACAAATTCACATTCAGTTAGAAGTTGGATCTAGAATAGTTCTAAAAGTTTTACTACAACATGGAACAAAAATGTATATAAGTTAATTAAGAACATAAACATGTAGAGTTTAGGGTCATTTACTCGAGTGCAAGTCCTAGAATCATGTATAGACAATCGGGGTATTCAAAGTGATAGGTTGTGAAGAAAAGATCTTTATTGTTAGAGTCCTTTCTATGGTTATGAGTAGAAGGAAGGCAAACGACTTTGTAAACACCTTCTCTAGTAACAATTCAATATTTGTATAGAAGGAAATTAGTCAATTCATAATGGTTGAAGAGAACTATTACGTTTTATAACTATACGTATGGTAGTTGGTAGTTAAGAGAATTAGGTGCAAATTTTCATGACCTTTTTAAAGTGAAATCTCAAATTGTAGTGTAATTTTTTCTATGAATGATAGCTCATTTGAAAGCATGGATCCTCAACTATAATGGATCAAAAGATCTTTATGAAATGGGATGTGTGCTCAATGAGCCAAGCTCAATATTATAGGTATGTAAACTCTAAGATAATTGAAGGTAGTTTCAGGCATAGCTTAACTCTTGAGCATAAATGAAGATAATTGTGAGGTAAAGATTCAGAATATCGTTTGAAGTCACTCACATTTTGTATGGGACAACTTCTACTAGTTATTCTTCATAATAATCTTGAATATTCATAACAAATCAACAAAAAGGCTGAAGCTAAACTTCTAAAACAAAGAGGCACATGTTCAAAGAAAGTAAGTAACTATATTTCCTACACAAGGTGATAAGGATTTTGGAGGTAGAAGTATTTCTCAGCTAATGATAATTAAAGAGGACTTCTTATATCACATTATCTTAGTTATTGTGATGTTTCATACATCAACAACTAGTATTAGAGCAGAAAAGTCCTAGAGAGCATAGGAATTGCAAACATATAGTCTTGGAAGTTCTCATTGAGAAGTTGGAGGTTGAAGCATTTAACATCAAAAGCATCAGAGGATCACTTTGAAATCCTTCTTGAATATAAAGATCTATACAAGGTAACATTCTTTAAACCTCAAACATCGGGTTGTCGCAAAAGCAAGGAGATCATGGAAGATCATATATCCATTGATAAATTGGATAGAGATAATTATCCTACTTGGGTAATTATCTTGTGATCACTTATTGCCACAAATCAAAGGCTTGGAAACAATAGAAGAAATATGGAGTGCATAGGAAGATCACTTCCAAAACACTACAAATGCTAGGAAAGCTAGCTTATGGTCAAAGTTTACAACATTAAAAAAGAAATAGAGTCGAAACATTTGTGATTATGTCACTAAGATGAAAGACTTGGAAGATAGTCTTGGATCTATAGATGAAGACATTGAAGATCATAGGTTTATTTCACAATTACTCGCAAGTTTGAGAGTGGATCAAAGTTGGAAACCTTTTGTATTATCAATTGAACTTTCAATAAATCATTTTGTACTATATCTAAATTAATTGCTTGGATTGATGCTTACATTTTGGCAAGACTTGAAGTCAGATGGAGATAAAGGAAAAAGCTCTATTATGTATGCACATAATAAAAATAAAGGAGAAAAAGTTAAAGAAAAGGAGATGAAGAATTGACTTCTCAGGCGAATTATGTCAAAGGAAGACGTGATAGCAAAGGTCAAAGTAGACAAAAGGGAAGAGTTAGAGGTAATCAGAGTAATAACAAGAGGAGATGTCATATCTATGGCTTGATCAATCATTGGCATATGATTGTTGGCACAATCAATAAATTTCAAAAAAAATGAGAATAATAATGCTAGAGGGAGAGATGGAAGGTATCAAAATAATTTTCAAAGAGGAAGACAAAGTCCGAGGAGGCTACTGTAGAGGTGGAGGAATCATACAATGTTGATGATGATTAACACATCAGAGAAAGAAGACCTCGAGGTATTTTACATTGACCTTGTTTATTAAGAAATATAGAATTCATGTCAGAATTAGAAGAAGGCATCCCTAGTCATACAGCTCAAACAAGTGATAACACAAGGTACAATGTACATTCAAATGGAAAAGTAAAATGCAAGACTGGAGTAGAACTACTCAAAATGGTATTGTATGTTCCTAGAATGCCTAAGAACCTAATTACTATGGGGCAAATAGTTGAGAAAGGTTTCGAGTGAGGTTTACAAATTAAAGAGTTTTTGTGGTAGATCCAAACAAAGGACATAACCAAATTTTCTATGGTAAGAAGGAAGGTAGACACTTCACTTTGAAAGTACAAGGGAATATTGGTGAATAATTTCTCATGCATGGTGAAGAGGTGATTACAGAATTAGACCTTTAGTATAAGAGGTTAGGACATTTCAATGAAAGAGGAATGAAAGCTATGGTAGCCAATCAATCTATCCTAGGTCTACCTAATGTGGAGAATCAACATATGGTCTACAAATGTGAAGCATGAAAAATGGGAAGGCACATAGATTATTGTTTCAAAAGAAAGGGTTTAAGTATGATGGAATACTAGAGCGTATCCATATAGATGTATGGGGAGCAACAAAAGAAGGTTCAATCAATGGCTCTAAGTATTATGTTCTTTTTATTGATGATGCTACAAGATGGATAACTCTTTATGTCTTGAAGAAAAGATTAGAAGTATTTGGAGCCTTCAAGCATTTCCATGCATATGCATAAAGAGTAACATGTCAAAAGTTAAAGAGGTTAAGGTCAGAGTTCCTAATCATATGCAAAGATGAGATGAAGGAAAGTACCACATGGGAACAAGTTAGTATTAACAAATATTCTACTCCATTCGATTCAATTAGAGAATGCAAGCATTGACTTCACTTTGTACTTGAATTCCAAAAGCTCATGACCATGGAATTTACTATGGACCATGGGGCAATAGTTAAGTTAAAGCAACTTTGAGGACAGGGGGTAATAATGTTATGACATCCCTAAAGGTTCACTCGGTAAGGGTTGTCCTCATATGTTCATAATGCATAAATTATTTTTTAAAAAAGAAAACGAATGGAATGCCTTATGTCGTACACAATTGGCATGAGAAAAATAAAGGTTCCTTATAGAAGAGATATGCATCACTTTCAAGAATCTATGCACATTTGAAATCGTGAAATGAAAGTGAAATAATCTTGAATGGAAGCTTTAATTCAACTGTTAGAAACATGTGCAAATATTCCATCAACCGTGAGCTATTTAAGTATGGGTTCAAAGAATTAGTGCATCCCTTAGAAGTGTGTAAGATGTTTTTATGATATAGTTGCTAGCTATGATAACTCTATTGTATCCTAGTTCCGTAAGAAATGATGGGCATCCAAGTTTTTTGAGGTTCTATTTCTTGGACAATTGTGATGTGATGGATGTGTGCCCTCACCATTTAATAAGGCATAGTTAGTTGATCATACCATCCAACTATAACTAAAATACCTTGCACCTCCTTATCATAGTCTTCATGGTAAGTGGAATCTTCTCAATTAGCCTCCTTGTTCCTATTTTTAGGGACATCATCGTAGAAGGAAAGTAGTCCTTAAGCATACTTTGTAAGGGGACACATGTACATTCACATAATCTCCTTGATTACAATGCAACAAAATGATTCGTATAGGGTATCAAATACCTTGATGAATAGAACAAATACTTTGCAATGTTTGCATAGGAGTGCATCATGGAATATTGATAAACTTGGAAATTATTGATGAACAACTTAATTACCAAAGGTCAACAGAGGAATTCATTCATATGCTGATCATGATAAGAGTGAGATAAATGGTATTTCTTTCCAATATCCTTGATTTCTTTACAATTATACATTGTCTCAAATATCTCAAAGTCTTGATAGAGATGATACTTCCATGGCTTGGATTTTTTAGAAAACTTAAGCAGACATTTCTCCTAAAGCTCTATTCAATCTCACATACGCCATGTGTTTGGATACGAATTGAATCTTTGAATCGTTGTAATTGCGAGCAAGCTGATTGCAAATCAATAAACATAGTTGCTTGTAGCTATAATGTTGACGATAGAATTGCAAACTTTATAAACCATTTATGATAAAATGAGTCTGTTGGAAGGAATTTTTGAGTCACTAGCATTTGATTCTATTGTAACATCATTCACTCAATATCGAGCTCTTTTGCTTGAAGGGAACATAAAAGTGAAAACAATCTACAGTATTGCAAGTTGGCATGTAATAATAGTTGTATACATATTTTGCAAGCTGTGTAGTAGCAATGGAGCTCCAAGAAAGAACACATCATCATCATTATCCTATGCATGACCAAAGAAGGTAACACCATCAAAGCATATGCATAGGTTATCAGCCACATATAATATACTATCAACATTTAATAGGTGAAGTCAGAAATGAACAATTAACAAGCCACATTATTGAGAATAATGGGCATGGCCATTATAATGGCAATGACACTAACAATCAAAAAATGATAATAATATTAAAAATAAGAAAACAACCACAAAAACAATAATGATAGCGAAAGTGACATCACACTCAAAATTGAAGCAACATTCGTATAGCTGAATCAGAGTGATATAAAAAAAATTAAACCATTTTCATTGTATACACTATCTATAGATCATTACCATATCATTGCATAAAGAAAATTACACATTACAAATGTTTGCAAAAATGTATCTCTACTTCACAACTTAAAGAATGCACAAATGAAATTTTCGACATCCATGATCTCCTCTTATTTAAACTTGAAGTTGCACCATATAGTGTGAAAATGCCCGTGAAGTTGAAAAAACAATGACCACATGAAACATGCAAAAACATTACTAGATATAGTAATAAACCAACAATCACATCGATGATCAAGCTTGCAATTTACAAAAACATATAACAAATCATAACAAAAAAACCTAGTGCATCATTTCAATCACATATTACATAACAATACTAGATAGCACCTAAAGATAATGATAAAAATGTGCACAACCATAAGATTGTAGTCAAACATCTACAGAATAACCGACAAAAAGATTTTAATCAAACCTCTAAAGGGAAATAAAGGTAGAAACAAAATCTACAAAAAGGAGAAAGTATTGGCCAAAGACAAAGAGATGTAGAGAGAGAGAGAGAAGACCACCCAAAAATCACACGATACTTTCTTCTCCTTCTATAATGAAGGTGTGTTTGCATGTGTGCAACCCCGACACATAGAGAGAGAGAGAGAAAGGGAGAGAGAGAGAGAAAGGGAGAGAGACAGAGAGAGAGAGAGACACAAAAAGAAAGAAGAGTTATGTATGTAGATATCTATACCAATAGGTAAGTAGGTAGGTATGTAGGTGCATATATATGTAGGTAGGTAGGCAGGTGGTAAGGAAATTAGGGAGAAGAGATAAGGAGGTAAAAGACTAATTCATTAAGTAACTAAGTAAAAAATTAAGCAGTTAGGTAATTAGGTAGTTAAGTAATTAAGTAATTAAGCAAACAAGTTATGTATGTATGTATGTATGTATGTATGTATGTATGTATGTATGTATGTATGCATGCATGCATGCATGTATGTATGTATGTATGTATGCAACTATGTAAATAAATACATGTGTGTGTACACATATACACACACACACACACACACATATATATATATATATATATACATATATAGATACACACACATACGCACACACATAAATACATACATACATACATACATACATAGATACATAAATATATACACGTATATACATATACGTGTGTATTTATCTATAGGTACATGTATGTATGTATGTGCGCATGTGCGTGTATCCATCCATCACACTAGTATGCAACCATATTTATTGCATATGTCTTACATTGATTCCAATTGTTTTTTGTAAAATCTCTTTTGTCTTTCTATTGCAAGTTTTCACCAAAGATATTTTCATAAGTTCATAAATGGAACTTACATGTATAAATCCATATTGGTGTAGATAAATGAAATAGTGAAAGTGAATGAGCATGCACAAAGCTAATGCTTTGGCAAATATCATCCAAAGTAAAGAGATAGAGATAGATAAATATAATGTATGTATAAAGTTAGAGAGATAAATAGAGAGAGAGAGAGAGACATAAATACATATGCATACACGCATGTACAGACACACACACACATGCACACACACACACACACACACATATATATATATATATATATATATATATATATATATATATATATATATATATATATATATATATATATATATATATATATATATACACACACACACACACACATATATATATATATATATATATATATATATATATATATATATATATATATATATATATATATATATATATATATATATATATATATATATTTCACATACATGCACACACATATCATAAGGGATTTGATTGCAATTGCGAATATGGAAAGTGCATCAATTAGATATAAACAACAAATGCTTCTCATTTCCAAGAGATCATGTACGTGGGTCAACCCAAAGGCTAGACATCATATTTCAAGGTTAATTTTTTGTTCTTTGATCCTTGGAGCCATCACAAAACTTGAGCTAGCCCAGGACATTAGATATTTATCTCTATATATTCAAGCACCAAAGGTTCCTTGTTTGCTTGCTCAAACAATATTTATGTAGTGCTTGAACATATCATTGAATGAAGCTCTTTTGTGTTAGCCACAACACATACGAGGACATGCGCACATAGACAAGCGAATGATACACACTTTACACAAAATAAAGTAAAAATTTACTATGATTGATCCAATCAATTATAAAGATGTACAAGATAACGATATGCTCCATGTACAACTCATGCAATTAATAAGCACCAACAAGAGCAAGTGAAGGGAAATGGAAGTATGAAAAGACTTAGACTGAGTATACACTCCAAAAACCTCTCACAAGAGAGTATGAGAGCCTCCAAGTGTATGCACAACTACTCCAAGACCTCAACACCTCGAAGAGTTTAAGCACACTCACTCTTCTAACAACTCATCCAGGCTTGATGTAATCTCTTCCTATAAGTCTGTGTGTGTGTGTGTGTGTGTGAGAAAGAGAGAGAGAGAGAGAGAGAGAGAGAGGAAGTTTCAACTTCTTCAAGAAGGCATGTGAGAGAATCTCCACTGGCGATTGATGATTTGAAGAGCAAGCACCATGGACTATGTATAGGAGTGAGAGTCATATCATTTTTATGTAGAATCTGATTTTAGTCCATGTGTAAGTTTTTCCAGTTTTTAGCAAAAGTAATTATTTAATTTTGGGTTAGCACTTTTGCTTTTCATGTGTGGGTGATGACATGGTCGTTAGAGAAGATGTAGCAACAATTGAGATGCTTGGAATTTTCTCATGACATGTGGCATTGGGTTAATAATTTTGACATTTCCGAATTTATCTATTCTTGCTTTTAGGGTTCGACTAGATGTTTAGGATTTGACTTTTTCTAGCTGATTTGGTACTCTTTAGGTAGGCATTATATGTGGTTATCTTGCTCTCTTTGATCACGTAATGAATGTCTTTATTTTTATGTCCTGATTCTAACTTTGAGCTACTTTACAAACTAATAATAATGTGATAAATGTACAAAATTAATAAAAATGCCAACTTAAAATATAGATACTTAGGATTTGATCATGTGCATTTCTAATATTTCTTACTTTGAGCTAATTTAAAAACTAATAATAATGTGATAAATGTACAAAATTAATGAAAATGCCAACTTAAAATATATATAATTAGGATTTGATCATGTGCATTTCTAATATTTCTTACGATGCCAAAGAATCCTCCCTCCCTAAAGTCTAATTATCCAAAGGGAATAATAAAAAAAATTAAACACGTATATTTCTAGTCTTCGCTTTCTAAGAAACTTGCGATCTGGTATGAATCTTTCAACTGATAAATACTTCAATGTGTGTAGTAGTATGAGTCTTTTGCGGAAGTCTCAAGTCCAAAGATATAACCTATGTATGCGACCTAATTCAATAGATCCTGAGACTTGTTTAAGTGAACCTGTCTTCTCAACTTGATGAAAATACTTTTGCCACAAGTGTTCAAGTTGGCTTGAACTTTGAATTAATTCAATTTTCTTCCACAATCTCTGAGCTTCATATTAGATTAATAAAAGACTTGTCCACCATCATCTCAAGAAGATATATGAACACCTTCCACATAGGATTAACTAGATGAAAGATTGTGGTTAACTTTTTATCAAAGAAATAAAATCTTCAATTTCTTTCTCGTTTTATTTCTTTTCGAATATACCTATCTTTTCGTACGAAAATCTCAAACATATGAGTTTTTGCATTCAAGGCACCAAGACAGGCAGCAAGGTGCAAGTGAAACATGTGACAAAGTTTGGATACTAAAAGATGTGTGAGAAGTCTCTTTGGTTAGATGATTTGCAAGATCCACATTACAGTTATTCACATGATGATCAAAAGAAAAATCACAAATATGATTGATATATTCATAAACATTCAATAAGGATTTTTCTTTCACACTCAACAGATATGAAAAATTTTCAATATGATGCACAATGATGAAAAACAAATTTTTATGAAGGATGCCAAAAACTAGTACCTCCCTATTCTTACATTGTCCTATTCTTACTATAGACAATGCACTTACATAAAATACAATACTGAAAATGATGTTTTAACAATGTAGAGACTAATATTAAGTTCCTAGAGACATAAGGCACATACAAAACATCAAGGAGTAGGAATGGTTTTCCTTTTTGAGTCTTAAGGACAAAAAACCAACATTTAAGCTTAACAAATTAGATACACTCAAATAAGCTAACATCGGAATCGATGTGCTTATAAGCACCATGTCAAACAACCACTCAGAAAACTTTTATGAAGTCTTACTTTTCCACATCTTTTGAAACTATGGAGAACATGAAGTCTTCATCATAATCTATGGTGTTCAAAGTCTCAACTTGTTCATTAGAATTTGATTCTTATCATCTACAACATTTTCAAAATCCCTTTTAAGTTTCACTTGTCTAATTTTGCGCTCATTTATGTAGTGTCTACTTTTTACAATAGAAACACTTTTCTTCTCTATAGGATTCCTTTTCAAATTTCATTTCTTCACAATCATTTAAATCATCAAGATCTTGACTAAATTTGGAAGCAAAACAAAAACTCTTCTTGGATTTTGAACCAAAACTCTTGCTACTCTTTCCCTTATATTTGCAATTTGCTTTAGCAACTAGGGAAAGGTCACTCATGGACTCTTGTGGATCTAAATTAATTCTAGATTGTTCTTCCTCCAACAAGAGATTCTCTAACGATAGAGAAATTCATCAAGAAAGATATTTAAGTATTAAGTCGTTAGCAATAAGTGAAGAGCAATACTGAAGATTTCATCATTTTCTATGCACACATCAATATTTGTTGATTGATCAACTAGATCTTGAATTGTAATTAGGTGTTCATGAACTTAAGTACCCCCTTCCATTCTCAAGTTTTGTACCAAATATTTTTTTCTCGATGTTTCAAGAATAGAACATATCTTCTAACCTATACTAAGCTTCCTCTGGTGCCAAACAAGGTTTAAGATCAAGAATTACAAATCTCTTCATTGAAAGAGATAAGATGGCTAATGATTGTGCATCATTGAAATTCCCACTAACACCCATTGGATCTAGATAGAACAAGAGATAACATCCCTTAGATAGTAGATACTGGGTTGGTCAAGAATTGACAAACCTTGCACAACTCCACATCTAACCCTTCACACAGTCTTTGTTACACATGTTACTTCAATAGTTACATACACAAGCAAGTGAACTAGGTTTCTCTTAAAAACTAATACTCACACAATTTAAAATTAGGGACCAAGTACCAACATACTCAATGAGAACCTTTAAGGTTTAATGAAGACAAATACTTGCTAGGTAAGTATGCAAAGACAAGAATTCAATGTAAGTACTACTTACACAATCTAGGGTTAGATGGACATCTATATATAGTGCAATTAGGAATTGGCATGCTTGAAATTAATCAAGGCACTAAACAAATACCAAACCGAAAGGAAAAAAGAATTGTGATTAAGGAATCTAAATCACAAAAGGAACTAAGTAATCTAATTTTCTAAGGGCCAATATGTGTGACTAAAAAACTCGTGCACTATATGCTTTTCATTGAGCAAGAGGACAAAACGCACCTAAAGCAATCCAGCTATGATACCAAATTGTTAGCCAAGATACACAAGCTATATCATGCATCAGCCAATATGTGTGACTAAAAAACTCATTGTGCACTATATGCTTTTCATTGAGCAAGACGACAAAACGCACCTAAAGCAAACCAGCTATGATGCCAAATTGTTAGCCAAGATACACAAGCTATATCATGCATCAGAGAACATACATACATAGATAAGAGAACAAGTACAAGATACACAAAGTATGGTGAAAAAATGTTTATCTCCAAATAATGAGATAGTTATATGCTCCAAATACAACTAGAGAAACATACTCACACCTATATAAACATCAAAGATAGCAAGTGAAGGGATAGTAGAGTAAAGCATGAAGAGGCCTAGGCAACTTGATGCAATGTCCTCCTCCAAATGTGTGTGTGTGTGAGAGCAACCTTCAACTCCTCCAAGGAGGCATGTCAAAGTATCTCGCACTATTGGTTGATGGTTTGAAGAGAAAAAACCATGGACCTTACATAAAAGAATCTAACTTTTGAGGAAAAAAGTTGGGTAAAAGCTAATTTCTTTCCATGCATTAGTGCTTCCAATATTTTGAGGTTTATTAGTTAATTTTGGCATAGAACATATTCTTTTTATGTGTGGGTGATGACATGCCAATTTTGGCACATTTTCTTTTCATGTGTGGTTTGAAGAGCAAGCACCATGGACCTTATATAAAAGAATCTAGCTTTTGAGGAAAGAGTTGGGTGAAAGCTAATTTCTATCAATGCATAAGTTCTTCCAATATTTTATGAGGTTTATTAGTTAATTTTGTCATAGCACTTTTCTTTTCATGTGTGGGTGATGACATGCCAATTAGGAAATTGGGGCATCTAGAATCTACTCATAACATGTGGTATTGGGTTAATAATTTTGACTTTTGTCTAGTGTGATCCATTTCAAATTTTAGGGTTTAAGATTTGGGCTTAACTTTTGATGGCTGATTTGATACTTTCTAGGGTATTCTCATAGTTGCGTTGCAACATGTTGTGATGCATTCGCAATGTGTTGCAAGTCACAACAATCATATCACAATGCGATGTGTTGCAAACGTTCGCAATGCGATGTGTTGCAAATGTTTGCAATGCGATGTGTTGCAAACGTTCACAATGTGATGTGTTGTGTTGCGAAGATTCGCAATGCATTGCAATCATAACAAAAAAAGGGCCCTCCTATGGGCCAAACAACCCATGAGGGGCCCTTATTCACATTTCAACTTATTGAAGAGAGATTAAAGAGTTGCCAATTGACTATCCAACCCCTTCCTTCTTGCCTCCTTGCTCCCTCTTCGCTTTCCCCTTGCTCCAACCTCCATCCTTGACAATGGACACTTGTGCATCTGCCATCGCTACATCCTCAGAAGTTTGAAGCTCACTTGTGAGTTGCGACATCATGCCTAAATCTAAGCAAAATTGTTGGAAGTATGTGACCTATTTAGGTAAGTTTAGGAGTGGAGGATCAAAGAAATGGACATGTAATTGATGTTTCAGGTCTGTGGAAGCACACAAATAGCACAAGGAAGAAGATGCTTAGAGCACAACACAACACTGAATGTACAAGGAAGTGATAAGCTATGTAGAAAGAGATCAATCCACAAAAGGAAGTAAGCCGAAAGCTTTGTGAAAAGCTTCAAAGTTCTCCCTAGGCAAAGCCTTTGTAAAAAGGTATGCAACTTTCTCCTATGTGGGCACATATGCCTGACTGGTATCTCCTACAGAGAACTTCTCCCTGACATAATGATAATGCATCTCAATGTGCTTTGTGCAAGCGTGAAACAGAGGGTTCCTTGCAACTACTAATGTGCTTTGACTATAAGTGAAGATGGTGATGGCAAAACACTGACCAACACCCAAATCAACCAAAAGGCGTTTGAGCCACACACACTCAACTATCATTGTGAAAGTTGCCTTATACTCAACCTCAATAATAGAAGTGGCCACAATAGGTTGCTACTTGCTCAACCAAGATATGCAAGAGCTACCAAGAATATATCCATAGCCACATTTTGAGTTGGGGATAAAACGATGGTATTTCAAAATGGTACTAAACCTTATTTTGGAAAGGATATATCTTTACATGAGAGTTAGTTGAAGTCAATTTGATGGTGGGAGATTTATAGTTATGGTGCTCCTCAATTGGGAAGTATGTAACATGTTAATTCAAAATTTTATATGTATGTTATAGTGACTAGTTTCTAGTTAAATGGTATATTCAAATCACTTTTTCTCTTGTTAAATGTTTAAATATGTATTTTGGGGAAGGATTCGGCTATATGCAATCTTTCACAAGACTACAATATGATTCCTTGTAAGAAAACAATTGGAGCACATGTACATTGTCCATACAAAGAAAAGGAGCACTCTATCTACGGTGTCATTGGAGCTACTTGCCTATCACCCTTGCAACTTGCACCTTTGAGGAGAAGTGGTCATGCAATAAAGGTGGGCATGTCAATATGGACAACATGAATATAGAGAAAGTTGAACCTTGCCTCGGATTCCTACAAAGATATCATAGCTTCTCGAAGAGGACAAAGATCATAAGCTCTAACTAGTGGCAATGGCAAGCATCATCTAGCAAGAAACTACATTGATGGATACACAACGAGATCACGCGTAGGGACGATGTGGATGATAATCATCATGATTATTATGCAGGACGATGATGAGTTGTCATCTAATAGTACTAATTTAGAATCTAGATACTTCGAAGGTGAGCTTCATCCTTGAGCATTAAGTGTTCAATAAGACTCTTGTAAGATTGAATGGACTCTTGAGACTTCAATTTTGATTTGATTACAAATGTTTAGAGTTTACGTATATTACATTTAATCATTGATGATATGTATTTGACTTTCTTTGGACTTTGATCAATTTGTCTTGATGATTGTTGATTTTTGAATCTTGAATCTTAATTGTTTGAATCCACCTCTTTCAATTTTTTTCAAATAAAGTAGAGGTATCTAAAAATGATTGAGAAGATGAATGAAGAACTTGAAAAAATTAAGGAGCACAAGAGAGAAGAAAAGACAAAAGAAATTCTATGATTTGAAGAGAAGACCACTTGAATGTCAAATACATGACATGGTCGTTCTTAAGGTCAATCGTCACTTATCTATTTTGTTGCTAGGGAAGGATCATAAACTTTCTCACTATATGCACGTTCTTTTAAAGTTTTGAAAAAGATTAGATCTTTGCTTATTTGTTGGAATTACCTGAATATTTAAATGTGCATCTTGTAATGATGCTCATGTTTTGCAGGATAAGCATAAATTGAAAGATGATGGCTCTTTTGATTTCTGGCCTAAGATATTAATAAATGAAAGGAAAGATTTCTTTGAAATTGATCTATAGTAGAGATTTTCGTAAAATGGCACACATATCCAATTGAAGATTCTATGGGGGTGAATATCACTTTTTTCTTCAAAGAGGGGAAGAATTGTAGTAAGCCTTTTGATAGTGAAATAATTCATTTTGAACTTTCTATTATACATTCTGGGGATAATTTTAGAATGGATACTTAAGGTCATTTTGTGCATATAAAAAAAATCTAGAGGTGATAAATTTTATATTCTCTCTAGACCTCATTTGTATTATGTTTTTTAGTCAAAAATTGAACATGAAGATAAAAGAATTAGGAACAATGTTGTATGAGAGAAAAGGTAGAGCAAGCATAGGAGAATAAAAGTTTCTCTATGAAAATTTTGTGAATCATGTTTTAAGTACCGCGTTTCGAGCACTAGAGTTAGTTCATTGTAAGATAATGCCTTGATTTCATTATCTCCATATTTTCTAAACATGTAGGGCTCAAATAGATATTTCAAGGTCAATTTGGACCTACGACATCTCTAGCACTATTATGCATATCAAAGAGTTGAACATTTTTACCTCTCATAAGTATTTTGGAATTCCACACTATTTTTGAGTTATGGGAAGTGTTGATTTTTCAATCACTTCAAAAAGAAAGTGCGTTTCTTAATTTTTATTTGATACCATGATTTTGATGCATGTTCTCATGCACATTCTTGATGTGGTCGAATTTCTTTTGGTTGTTTTTTTCTTCTATTTTTGACAAGTGCCTCTAAAGAGAGAAACTAAGCACAAAAATGTAGGTCAAAAATTAGAATTACCTTGTGATTGTGATTGAGAGTGAGATTATGAGTGAGAGAGATTGAGAGTGTGTGTGTGTGTGTGTGAATGAGATTGTGATAGCTTGGGGTGGGCAAGAGGTGGAGGCTTCTCAAGATGCTATTTTGCAATAGCTAATGTATATGATTCATATCTATAGTACAATATCTTCTCTTTCTTTGCATCATATCTTGTCTACTCTGTCACGTCAGATTTTCTCTCATCTTGTGTAAGTTCTTCTTTTCTCTCTCTCTTCTACATCTCCTTGTGTGATTGGAAACTTGTGATTGGGATCAGCTTGTCATACTGGAAGCACTACAATCCATTACACATAATATTGAACACCATATTTCTCCCATGTGCTCCTCATTGACTCTGACCATTTTTTTGGCACTCTGTTTCGTGGCTTGTCTAGCTACAAGTCACTTTTGATTTGTCCTTGACACTTGTGACTTGTGGCATCAATCAATAATCAATAATGCAACGAC